>CAJQUW010016222.1:0-213282 GCA_907163375.1 Prostheceraeus crozeri
TGTGAACATCGCGGCGCGGACGCTTCGCTTCGCTTTGCTTCGCTTTCGCTTGCGCCGGATGGTCACACTTTTGCGGGTTTTTTTCAAAAAATCAAAATTTCAAAATTTCAAAAATTTAGGTAGACTTCAAATTTCACGTGGCCGAAGGCCGAAAGGGCGAAAATTTAAGCGTTTTTAAAAATACCCAATTTTTCAAATTTTTCAAAATCTTAAAATTTGAGGAAAGGAATTACAATTTTCACCCCCGCTGTAAATCATGACCGTTGCAGGACACCGAAAAAAATCATAAAAGTTAAGAATCTCAAAATTTTGGGGAGTGGAGGGAATTACAATTTTCTCGCTTAAATCATGACGTTCCAGGTCAAGGTTTTGTAAAACCGGACACCGAAAATCATAAAAGTTGAGAATCTCAAATTCATGAATTTTTATCCATCTTTCACGGTTTTTAAGATATAACATGTGACTAAAAATATTTCTTTTAAAAATGGAAGAAACAAAAGTGGATGAAACCGCAAGAATATATCCTTCATTATCATATGAAATGGATATTGCAAAACACAAAGATAGAGTACGTTATATGAAAGAAAAGGGATCGCAATTATTACTTAGATTAGAACATTATAATAAATTAAGAAAGAGATGGTCTAAAGTTAAGAATGTAACACAAGGAATTGGCATATTCTTAACAATAAGTTTAGGTGCTTTAACAATTGTTATATCTTCAGGTGTTTTAGTAATTCCAGTAGTTGCTACAGCTTTAACAGGTACGGGTGTTTTTGCAACTTCACTTGTTACAATGTTAGATAAATCTTTAATAACTAAGAAACGAAAATCATTAAAAACTAAGCATTTACATATTAAAGAAGTCTATGATAAACTACATTACTACTTTCAAAGAGTATGTGATGATAATGTTATTACGTTAGATGAGATTGAAAAATTTGATCAAGTAGCTAATGAAGCTAATAAAACGCCATTTTTCATTTAAAAGTCCGAAAAAGTTGTTGATAAGAATAAACAGTATGGCAAAATTTCTATTGATGGTAAAATTTCTAATGAAGAAAATGACAAAATTTTTTTAGAAGAGCTAAAAACTTTAAGCGAAAATTTAAGCAAAACTTTATTAAACAAAACTTTATTAAAAACGAGAAAAAGAAAACTTTAAACGAAAAGATGTCAAACAACAAAGCAATAAAAAAATAATTTGTTCAGTAAAATGTTTTTGCTGTATTCCAATGTTACCACAAAATTCAAATATTATATTTTAAAAATGGATATAAAATTAGAGCTGATAATTTTAAAAGAATAAAACAATTAGAAGAGTTAATAAAACAAAGAAAAATTATGAAAGAAAATCATCTTCAAATAGAATGATAAAAGCTGGTATTCAATCTGATATGTTTGAAAAAATGCAGCAAAACCGAGCAAGTAAAAACTGATTTTGAGAAAACTATGAAACCATTTAAAACTCTTGAAAAAGAAAGTACAAATAATGATAAACAAATTGATATAACAGATCCAGAGCACAAAACTATATTAGATGACTATGGATTACTAGAATCAAACATTAATAAGAAATTACCAAAATCTATGAAATTTGAACATTCTATTTCATTTATAGATGGAAAAACAATACCTAGATTTTATCTCGGACAAAAAGAAATATTTCCACAACCTTTTCGAGGTTTACTTTTTCCACCAGATAAATCTCCTTTTAATTTAGATAGAAATTTTGTTAATCTTTTAAGAGGAGCAGATTTAAATAATTATGCTGTAGATGATCTTATAAAATATAAAGCTATGTTAGATAGAGTTGGTGCAGTAAAAACTCTTAGACGTTATAAACAATTAGAAAATTTATTATCAACGGGAGTTAAAGTAGGAAAAGGTTTATCTGAAAAACAGAAAACAGAAACAACTATATTTTTACCAGATGATCCACAAGAATTACTAAATAGATTAAATATTTTAATATCTGCAATAAAAGAAGGACATAATTCTAGTTTCAATGAAATTCATGCTATATTGAATAGACTGTTAGAAAAGAAGATTCTAAATGAAGAGGATTATAAAAGTGTAGCTGAAATATGTTGTTTCTAATTTTTATCTATGATTTTTATTTATGATTTTTATCTATGATTTTTATCTATGATTTTTATCTACGATTTTTATCTATAATATTTATTTAATTTTTTTAGTTTAAAAATGTGTTCAGCAGATTTAGACAAAATTAATAATCATTTAGAAAATTTGACAGAGATTTTGGGTTCATCAAAATTTAGTACGACGTTAAAAATTATAACAACTACTTCATCACACACTTGTAATTTAGAACCCATTCTACATTTAGAACAAAATAAAAATTATCAAATTGCATTGACTAGTTTCTCTACATTTAACACTATTCAAAACGTTATCAAAGATGCGAATGATCAATTTAGATATTCTACTGATAAAGGTAAAACATGGAAAATACTAACTTTTCTTCCTGGTTCTTACGAAGTTGAATCAATATCAAATGAAATTAAGAGACATTTAGGTATAGCATTTAAAGATAAGAAACAATTACATTTTGCAGTTGAACCGGCAGTTAATAAATTTTCTCTTACTTTAGACGAAAATCATCAAGTTGATTTTAATCATGATAGATCATTGTCAAAGCTATTAGGATTTAATAAACAAACCTATAGTCAAGGTTATCATTTAGGTGAGAAGATTCCAAAAATAACTGAAATAAATTCAATTGTTGTACATTGTGACATTATTGAAGGAGGATATATAAATGGTAAATTATCAAATTTAATATTCAGTTTTCCAGCTTTTACTGTACCAATTGGTTATAGATTAAATGTAATTCCACAAACATTAATATATTTCCCTATTACAAGAAAAACTATTAACAACATTAACATGAGAATCACTGATGAAAAAGGACAAGAAATAAATTTTGGAGGTGAAGAGATTATGATAGATCTTTTGGTTCGGGAGGTATAAACTCCCACGCGAAGCTAGAGAAGTTTAATTTTCTTCTTCTTTAGAAACAAAAAAAAAAAAAAATAAAAATAAATTTTTTTATTAAAAAATGAGTGAACTACCTCCATTAAATAAAAAAAAACTTAAATTTAATCATCATCCAAATTTATCTAATAAAGTTTTGTCAGTTATTTGTGGAAGATCAGGTTGTGGGAAAAAAACATATCTATTATTTAAAATTTTAACGACTCCAAATTTTTTGGATTATAACAATCTTATAATTTTATACAACAACAGCAGAACAACCCGTCTATCAATTTTTAAAATATGGATTTGAAAATAATCTTAAAAAAACAGCAATTGCTTCATTATTCAAAGAATATGAAAAATCTGAAGATGAAGAAGAAATAAGTTCGTGGTGTGAAGAAGCAACAAAAAATAATCAGTTAGTGGAATCTAATAAAAATAAGCATATAAAAATACAATTAATAGATGATAGTGGTAATATGCAAGATCCTAGTAAACTAGATAAAACAATGAAACATTGTGTAATTTTTGATGATTGCGTTAATGATAGAAATCAGTCAGTTCAGAGAAATTATTTCACAAGAGGTAGACATAATAACTGTAGTGTGTTTTATTTAACACAAAGTATGTATTCATTAGACGGAAGTGTTATTAGAAAGAATGCAAATATATTTATACTATTTGAAATAAATGCAAGAAACTTAAGTGATTTGTTAAGAGATTTATGTGTAAGAAATAAAGATGAATTTAAACAATCGTGTAACAATGCTTGGTCAAAGATTATGGATTTATCACAATTAATATTGATAAAAAAATTCATGAAAGAGTTATAGAAAATATTTTCGAGGAGTGAAAGAGTTATAGAAAATATTTTCGAGGAGTGATCGAACAATTTTTTCTTATAAATTTTTTGTTAATAAAAATAAAAAAAAATATGTTGAATGATTATATGATAGAGCATGTACCAGTTTTAAAAGATTATCGTCATCCTACAAATCCTGTAAATTCGAAGAAAGAAGTTAGATTTTAGATTTTATTATCATCATAAATACGTAGCGCTCGTTACAGATTATAAAACAAAACATGGTATTAAACCGTGTGTTAAAACAAAAGACTTTCCACTTTGTTTAAGAAGTTTCCGAGTATTTTTGGCGTATAATAATTTATGGTGGTTGGTTAAGAAAGAACATTTAACAGCACATGAATTAGAAACATTACATCAATTACATATTCCTGTGTATATGCAAAAACGGAACCGAGGTTCTATGTAAAAATTCATTTTTTCTTTTAAAAAATATGAATCGTGAAATGTCTCTCGGACAAACCTCTAGGATTGATGAATTAATCAAGAAACAAACTGCTGAGTTTGATGCGCAAATTAAACATAGTAAACGTAGTAAACGTATTAAAAAACAGAAACGTACTAGGCGTAGTATTAGACGTAATACTAAAAAACAGAAAAGTGGAACAAAAGAAATATTAGAAACCCCTATTACTGATATCTTTTTTGATGATAGAATTAAGGATGAACTTGGTGATGATTTATGTAATTTATTTAATCCAAATGAAATTAAATATGAAAATGTATCTTTTATTAATGTAGTAAATGATATGCGGAAACTTTTAGCAAATGGTAAAATTATTAATTTACTTGGAAAAGTTATTAAAGATCAGGAAAATATAATTCAAAATTTTTACGTAACCTTCTATAATAAAAAATCATTTGAAACATGGTTTTCGAATCTGGATGAGAAATCCGATGCTAACGAATGGATTTTTACAGGTAATATTAAATATGAAGATTTTGGAATGAAGTTAGTACAAAGATCGCATAGAGGGGCAGGGATTAATATGAAATATAGAATCAAAGAATATTTCGGTGAATATTGTTATATTCCTTCTGAAGATTTTTGTTTTATTAAATGTTATAATGTTTTACGAGGTTTTAATGAAGAACAAGGAGAAATGATGAAAGAAATGTTTAATAATTTTTTATATAAAGAGAAAGCCACATCCAGAACAGGAGTAATGTCAAACTGTAAATTTTCTCAATTCAATAAATATTTTGGAGAATGTGTTCAATATTATAGTCCTGCAATCGTCATTTAAATCCTAGAGGAATTGAAACGTTTCATAATTATGTTTATTACAATTATTTTCACGCAGGTTCAACAATTGGTCACTATTGTTTAATTAATAAATCTCATAAATTAAAAGCTATTAGAGAAATTGAAAATAATTTCAAACCCATATATAAAACAGTTACTGATGAAAATCTAACAACGCGTCCATATAAAATCATAACAAAGAAAAAAATTGAGTATGGTTCAACATATATTTGGGATCTCGAAACTTTTCCCGATCCTAACTGTTCAACAGCTCATCCTATTCCTTACGCTGTAGGAGCTATTAATTTTAATAAATTTATATGTTGTTTACCGAAACAAAGATTGAAAGAATTAGAAACACGTTTGCTAAGTGATATGATTAAAATTAAACGATCAAAAGATGAAGATGAAATTAAAAAAACTTAAAAAACAGATTAATGAGTATAATAATTTAACTGAATTAGAATTTAATAAACTTCAAAATTGTGTGAAAATATTTACGAGAACTGAGGATGATGAATGTTCGATCGGGGGAAACCCAGAGGACGTATGTCCAATCCATCAATTTTTTAAAACTCTTGGAAAATTTAATTATTCTAGAGTAACTTTAATAGCTCACAATTCATCAGGTTTTGATTCCTATTTTCCGATAAAAGCTAATTTTAAATTATCTAAACCGCCTCTTAAAACTTCAAGAGGAATATTGACTGCTTCATTACAAAATCCTTATACAACTGAATGTGTTAGTAGATACATTCAAAAATCTTTTAGATTTAAAAACAATATGAAAAAAGATTCACCTTCAGGTAAATTAGCACTTCAAACTATTATAATGAAATGTAGTTATCAACATGTAAAAACAAGTCTTTCTAAATGGTGTGAGAATTTTAAAATTCCTACGAATGTGTGTAAATTAAATTATGAAATTGGAGACATAACACATGAAAATTATAAAGAAAAAGAAAATGAATGGAGACCATATTTAGTTAACGATATTCTTTCTTTAGCTTTTTGTATCTACAAATATAATAATGTTATGCAAGATTTAGTTGGTGAAGATATAACTACTAATTTGACATCCTCTGCTTTAACATTTAACGGTTGGATGAAAAGCGTACAAAATGACAATATAAATATTCATTCTCATATAGATTTATGGGCTAGAAATTATATTAGAAAATCTGTTAAAGGTGGAAGAGTTTCAGCAAATATAAGAAAATACATATCGCCATTTTGTAGCATCTTGTTACCAATATTAAAACAGTATTTACCTGGTCGCTGCGCTGGGGGGACTTTGTCACTTGGTCGCTACGCTGGTGGGGCTTTGTCCCCTGAAATTAATTTAATAGATTTAATGAAACAGTATCGAGATTTAGGAGATAAAACTGAAATTTGTAAGAAAATTTCAAATCAACTACTTGAACAAAAAAATGAATTTCTAATGGCTTTTGATGCAACATCTTTATATCCATCAGCTATGTATGATGAAAATTCAGAATACCCTAAAGCTGAATCAGCTAGAAAATTTCGTCAAGAAGAAGAGCGGGAAATAGTATATAAATTTAATACACAAACATTTAGACCTAAAACTGGAATATTCTCTGTTGTGTTTCAATATCCGAATGATATGTTTTTCCAACCAGTTCCTATTAAAGATAAAGTTAAAAATCAAAATAATAATTCTCATGTAAAAGTAATCAGGTTTAGAAATGGTATATGTTATGATGTATTAACTTCTGTTGACATACAAGAAATTGTTAGATGTGGGGGGGAAAATCTTACATATTACTGATGGTATAATTTATGAAAAAAATTATCAAGTTTCACCATTTCGAAATTATATTGAAAAACTTTTTAATTTGAGAAAAAGATATAAAACAGAAGGAAATACTGTAGGTGATGAGTTAATTAAATTATTGATGAATTCGCTATATGGCAAAACTGTGCAAAAAGATATAACCACTAAATATCATTTATGGAATGAGAATACATTGAGAAAAAATTTCACTCAAGAAGTAAAAGATTATGAAAAATTAAATGATGAACAATATTTAGCGAAAGTAGAAATGGAAGATGATGAATTTCTCAAAACTAATATTGTAAAAGATGGGAAGACGTCATTCATGCCATCACACTTAGGTTCTTTCATTCTTTCTCACTCTAGAAGAATCATGAATAACTTTATTTTAGAAATTAATGGTTTCAAAGAAAAATACATTCATTATACAGATACTGATTCAATATATATTTCCAATGAGCTCTTTAATAAATTAGACGCTGCTGGATATGTTGGAGGAGAATTGTGTCAAGGGAAAAATGATTATGGAAATGGTGGAAATATTTTTGCAATGTATATTGCACCTAAAGTAAAATACTGTATTACTGTAGATGAACAAGGGAGACTTAGTGAAAAGAAAACATTCAAAGGATATTCACAAGATAAAGTAAAAGTAGAAGATTTTCTAAAATTATATTCGGGGAAAACATTATCGACTACAGTTAATAAACCATGGAAAAGATCTTTAGAAACTGGAATTAGTATTCCTGATAAAAATAATAATACTGAAGAAAAAAAATTTTCTGGTCAAATAAATATTCTTAAACGTCAAGCACCAGATGAAAATGAAATTATGTTACCTTATAACGGAGAAGATATTCAAGCTGAAATATTTCAAACAATCATCTGTGAGAGTAATTTAAGTGATGATGATGACACGTGGGAATAATAATTTTTTTATTACATCTAAAAATTTTATAACATCTAAAAAATTTATAACATCTAAAAACTTATTCCATCTAAAAACTTATTACATCTTTAAACTTATTACATCTAAAAAATTTATTACATCTATAAACTTATTACATCTAAAAACTTATTACATCAAAAAACTTATTACATCTAAAAATTTTATTACATATGAAAATATATTTATCGAATATTTTGGTATTTTCTATTAAGTTTTATCATATTAAGTTTCATCATATAATGTTTTATCAAAAGATAATTTAAATTTATTTTCACTAACTATTGATTCTTCATCATCATCATCAATTGATTCTTCATCATCATCATAAATTGTTTCTTCAACATCATAAATTACACTTTTTGGGATTGGATACCTTTTCCTGATAGGATACCATTCTCTTATTGGAATATCTAACTCTAAATTACATTTTTTATCTGATAATAATATAATAGAGAAAAATATTGGTCTTTGATCTCATCTGGAAAATTTAATAACACCACCATAATCTGAATCACTTTTAGTTTTTATTAAAGATGATAAAATTTTAAATTGATTAGATGTAAATCCTAATTTAAATTTTGTAGACCCGACGCATAGTTGTCTAACAGTATCTTCAACTATACCATCATTATTATTTTCAATTGTAAGAAAATGAAATTTAGATAAATTTTTATAATTACTAATATTTTTATAATCTTTTTTACCATTTACACCATTTTCAGATGTTTCTGAATCATGATCTATATTATCATCATCTATATTATCATCATCTATATTATTATCATCTATATTATTATCATTATTATCATAAGATTCTTTAAGATCGGGCAAAGCCCTAGAACCTTCGGTTCGTTTATTATGATTATGGTCATTGTTAATAGTATAAGGTGTAGTCCACATATAAATTTTCTCTTGTTGAGCTAAACCATTTATATAAGATTTTAATAAATTAATATTTAAGTTTGAATATAATCCTATATACGTATCATCATCATATCTTTGGGGCATTTCTAATGTTTCTTGTTTATAAATTGTGTCTCTATAATAAACTTGACATAGTAATTCTTCATTATGTTTTTTACTCTCTATGTGAATGTTATATTGATTTTGTTCATCAACAAATAATCTTATTTTTTCTTTGGAAAAAGATTTTAATTTTTTAACTAATTCTTTAATATTGATATAATTAATAATTTTATTTTCTATCCAATCAGTATTACTAATCGGCAAAACTGCTCTGATAAACCCATATACATTATTATGACCTATTATAACCATATTTTCTTTATTTAATTCAACATAAGCTACATCATTATATTTACTTACAATCTCCATAAATTTAATAAATGGATCACCTGGAAATAAACAATAATTAGTTTCTATAGAAGGTAAACCTTTAGTCTGTTCTCTAAATATTTCGGCTTGTAATTCAAACAAAAGATTAACATCTATACATGGATTTGTAATAGTATTATTATTATTATTATTAACAAAACATTTATTTTCAAATCCCGTTGATCTCGTCGAATAAGAAGAACAGGATGATGCGGACGAATATAATTTTTTTAAATTTGGGGTTTCCATTTTTTTATTTTTATCAGAAAAAAATTTTATTTTTTTATTGTTAAAAAATGATGTTACCAAATGTTGGTGGAGGTGCATATATCCCGAATAATCGTGAATTAGAAATAGAGATAGAAAATTATATCATGAAAACTGGAGACGTTTTATCTGGTCCATTGCATCTTTCTATTCTTCCGCAACAAAATACAGAGTTAACAAATAAACAATATGTTGATACACAAATCAATGATTTAAAAGAAAAATATATAAACGATGTTTTGGTTCCACTGATGAATGAATTGAAGTTGCTTAAACTTAATGACAAATCATTAAACGAAAAATTATTAAAACTTGATAAAAAGGATAGAGAGCTAGAAGCAGATATAGCAAAACTTTTTAAAAAGATTTCTGAACAATCAAAAATTTTAATATTACTTTCTTTAAATTTAAAATCTGCTGTAATTAAAAATAAACATCAGATAAAAATGTTAAAAGAACAATTAGAAGATGAAATAGAAAATCTACCTGAAAGAATTAAAAAAAATTTAAAGCAGTTACAAACTACATTCCAAAAAAGTGTTGATGAATTGAGTTCTAAAATTACTCAACAAATGAAAAAGATGAATAGAATAATAAATGAAGTAAACTCACTTAATCAAAAAGTTGATAAAATGAAAACTCTTAAAATCAATTTAGAAAATGAATTAAAGAAAAATTTACAAGAAAACTCTAAAGAAAATAAAGAACAGTTAGATGCTGTTAAAAGACAATTAGATGTTCTTAAAATTAAGTTAAATGCTCTTAAAACGGCGTTGAAGATTAATCAGCAGAAAATGCAAGTTAATAGAAGAGAAATTAAAGTACATCACACGCTGCTTGACGCAATAGATAAAGTGCAACAGGCAATTAATAAAGTTATCTCGAAGTTGTTGTCCATTCACAAACGTAAATCTTAAACGGACCAAAGGTCCTCAGGTTAATAACCAATCGGAGCGAAGCTCCTCGAGGCTTTAGCCGATCGGACCAAAGATCCTGTGGTTACTAACCAATCGTAAATATTTTTTCCCAAAAGTCAAATTTAATCCTAAAAAATGCCTATAATTTATAAACATAATCTTAAACATTTTGCTTCAAATCAAAGAATTGCTCATGAACCACGTATGAATCCTGTTTATCATTATGATAATAGAGAAACAATCGGCACAGAAAAGTTCCTAGGCACCGCAGGTGCCGTTCAAAAAGAAGGGGATGGCATCTTTTCTGGTATTGGAAGTATCGTTAACTTGATAAAAAATAATAAAGATTTGATTACATCTGCCGCAAAAGGAGCAGCTGCTATAGGTAGTACAGCTAGTGCAATATCAAATGCTGTCAAGTCTCAAAACGAATTAAAACAACTAGAAGCTATTCGTAAACTTAGGAATGATTCTGAAGAACTAAAAAAATTAAAAAAACTTTCAGATGAAACAAAGAACAAAATTGCTAACATAGCTGTGGATGGTGATAGTAAACATAATGAAAAAACAATTGAAGAAATAAGAGGTAATGGCGTGAGCAGCAACCTTCGGTCTAACCAGCAAAGCTGTAGCGGAGCTGGTCTAGCAAAATTCTAAAATTATATTTAGTAAAATTCTAAAATTATATTTAAGTAAAAATTTTTTTTCTGTCTGTGAGAAAAACAAAAAGTCAAATTATTTCTTATAAAAATGCCTCCGTTCACCAGTTACAATCAAAAAAAGAATGACTATATAAGAATTGCTATGAATCCCGGATCTTCCAGTAGAGTAAACACTGGAGGTGATTTAATTTTTGAAGTTGATAATCAGCAGAGCTATTTATATTTACCTGATTCATTTTTACACTGTGAATATTCTTTATATAGTGATGCTAATTTTACAACACCATTACCAGATACCGATAATATTACACTAGAGAATAATTTTTTTCCAAGATTATTTACACAAATGCGTTTAGATGTTGCAACTCAAAATATAGAAACAATAAGTGATTCCCCAGGTGTAATTGATACAATGCTTAGATTTATAACAATTGGTGAAAATAATAAAAAGCATGAAATCGAAGGTTGGTTTCCTGATACTAATGATGGTATAATTATTGATGATTTAACTCACGCTGGAACAGATGCCGCAGGAATTGCGAAAGATGTAGAAAATATTGCAAAACATTTAAATAAAACAAATAATGAAGCATATAAAGAAAGACGTGAATTTAACAAAAAAAGTAAACAGACAGTAAATTGGTCATTGTCTCCATTATTCGGATATTTAGATTATGATAAAATATCATATCAATTAAAATTTAAATTAATAATTCATCGTACAGCAAATAATGAATTAATCTTTTTTGGTAAGACTGGAAAAAAAGCATATTTAAAAATTGATAGACTTGAATGGTGGATTAAGCATATTACTCCTAGTTTAGAGATTGAAACAGCTATTGCAAAAAGATTAAATACTAACAAACCAATTCCAGTAAATTTTCTAAAGAGAACTGCCAGTTCAGTAACTTTTTCCGAACAAAGATTTAACTGGCATTTTACTAGAACTGCGAATACCCCAAGATATTTATTACTAACATTTCAAAGAAATAATTCTCCAAGTTTTGATAAGAACAATAATATCTTCCATATTAATACAATTCGAAGTTTACAAGTTTCATTAAATCAAACCCGTTATCCAATTGATCCATTAAGATTCGATGATACCAATAATCAATTTATGGAAGGATATGATTCTTATCGAAATCTTTGTATAGAATTTGGAGTTGAACCACAATTAACTCCTGGAGATTGGAGACATTTATATCCTGTTTTCTGTTTCGATTTAAGTGCACAATCTGAAGATATTATCAAGACTGGTTGTGATGTTACAATTAATATTGAAAAAAAAGATTCCACAACTTCATTGATGGCTTATGGTTTATTGCTAGAAGATGTAAAATATTCTATTGAAATTCTTAATGGAAAGATGGCTAGGATAGGTTAAAGCCCAAGACTTAGTCGATTAATTAATTTTTTCATAACTAGAATAGATTAAATTTTTTGGTAACTTAAAATTTTTCATAACTAGAATAGATTAAAAAAATTCTTAACTTATAATTTATTCATAACTAGAATAGATTAAAATTTTTGATAACTTAAAATTTTTTTATTAAAAATGTCGCAAGCGAAAAGTAATAATAATAAAACTGTTGAATTAAAATTACGTAATATGGTTGACAAAAATACCCCTAAAACTATTACTATTAATAAAAAAAAGTATTACATAAGTAAACCAATGATAGAGAATATTCAATTACAAGAATAAAAGAATGGCGGGATTCTCCCATTAATTCCACTAATAATAGGAGGCATAGCAGCTGCAGAAAGTGTTGCAGGTAGGACAGCTGGTATTGTCCAAGCAGTAAATAAAAATAAATCAGAGAAGGCAGCATTAGAAGAACAAAAACGACATAATAGAGAGTTAGAGAAAGTTGCTAGGGGCGAAGGAGTAGTAGATAATTTTATTAGTAAATTAAAATTAGTTGATGAAGGAAAACGAGTTCTTAAAAATATTCTCCACAATGTTGATGATTTAATTGAAATTAAAGAAACTAAGGATGGTTCTGGAATATATCTAAGTCCTAGTATGATTCGGTAATAACCTCAGGACCTTTGGTCCATAAGGTAAAACATTTATTTTATCTTTTAAAATGAATTCTACAAATTCCGAAAATTTAACTAAATTAAAAATTTCTAATTTAAATTTATTGAATTATCTATTAAACAAAAATAAAAACTCAAACTGTCAGCATATTGGAGGTGACAAGAACAAAGTTCCATACCACTTCGGTGGTGATATACAAAAAACATTAGAAAACTTTCCTGGCTTTATTTGGAGTAAATATTCGAAAGAAAAACATCTTCCTGGTCATTCATATACTGGTCCAGGAACTCGATTAGATATAAGACTAGATGAGAATAATAATCCGAAACCAGGTGAAGAACCGATAAATAGAGTAGATGCCGCAGCTTACAGGCATGATTTAGCTTATCGAAATCATGATCTAAGTTCTCGACATGCAGCTGATAAGAAGATGATTCAAGAATTAGATAGTATTCAAAATCCTACATTTAGAGAAAAAATTGAAAGAATGTTTGTTAAGAAAGCTTTACAAGCTAAAATATTATTCGGACAGGGTTTAAATGAAACGACAGCAAATGAAACGACAGCAAAGCTGTCTGAGAGCAACGCTCGAACCTACGCGTCTGAAATTCATAAAGAATACAGAAGGCCTAAATATTTATTGAAAGTAAAAGTATTTAATAAAGATGATATTTGTAGTGCTGATCTTATTCATATGCCGAATGAAAGGGACTACAAATACGCATTGACCGTTATAGATTTATATACACGATATGCTTGGGTAAAGCCTTTAAAAAATAAAAGTGGTCTATCAGTTAAATATGCGTTTGAAGGAATCTTTAAAGAAAGTAATAGAAAGCCAAGGAAATTGTTTGTTGATAAAGGATCGGAATTTTATAACCGAAACGTTCAGCCACTATTTGAAACTGTTTATTCAACTGAAAATGCAGGGAAGGCCGTAGTGATAGAAAGATTCAATCGGACGTTGAAAAATATAATTTTCAAAAAATTTACTCAGCAAGGAAATCAGAAATGGTTGAAGATATTACCAGGAGTTGTAGAAGAGTACAATAATAAAGTTCATTCTGGTATTGAAGAAACCCCAAAGAATGCTTCTGACGACCCTGATTTGATACGAAAGAAAATATTCGAGAATAATAATTTGAATGAGAGTAATCCGAATTTGCAGAAACTTAAGCCGAAATTTAAAATTGGAGATAGAGTTAGAATATTTAAATATAAGAACAAATTTGAAAAGGGCTTCGTCGGATACTGGACGAAAGAGATATTTGAAATTTGTAAAATAAATCAAAGTTATCCGTTTACTTATGAAATTAAAGATTTAGATAATGAGGATATCAGAGGCCGTTTTTATCAAAATGAATTACAACGAACTGATTTTTAATTATCATTATTATTATTATTAGGCGTAGCCATAGAACCTACGGTTCGTTCAATTCTAACATAATATCAAGAAATGGCACTCCTTCTTGCAATTTAAATAAAACATAAAGACATAATTGACCACAATAAGTTGTTCCCGGTTTTTGAATTTGAAATGTATTATAAATTCCATTGCCAAGTATTCTCTTACTTCATTCGTAGGTGGAAGCCCGTATGAGTCAAAATAATAATTATCTCCGTTTTTACTAAAGATACCTGCTGACCAATGTACGCCGTTTTGGTCTGAAGTGTGAAGATTCGTTATGAAATTTACAGTTGGCCTATTTTTGATCAATTGTAATTCGTCTCTCATTAGGACATGAAAATTCTTTATTCCCAATTGATGTGTGATTTTCTTTAGATCAAAATTCGTTGTTGTGTCTGTTCCATATAATTTAAAAAACTCGATCAGGTCAGTCATTTTAAATGAAATAAAAATCCAATTTGAAAATGTCATTTTCAGTCTCCACGCAAATAAGTTGCAATAAATGTTACTACTTGTTACTTATGAAGTAGAGTCCAACATTTATATGAAAAACAGAAATCCAAATTGTCAACACTGTTGTCATTTTTCAGTCTCCACGCAAATAAGTTGCAATAAATGTTACTACTTGTTACTTATGAAGTAGAGTCCAACATTTCCAAGTCTTCAAATTCCTGCGTTAGACCAGTAGGTTGTTGTTCAGTTTGTTGCACATTGGGTGAATCAAATATGGATTCTGCTAATCTTCGCTTTTCTTCTTCTTTCTCATGATCAATGAAATCTTCCAGATATGTAAAATGCTTCATCACAAAATGAATTGATAAGGAGGAACTAGCTAAATTTGGATAATGTCTTGACATTTTGAACAATTTGATTAATAATGTTATATATGAACGTGAAAATTTAATGTTATGAGTCTCATTCAACTCTTTCACGAATTTTGTATAATTCATTTTAGACAATAACTTCAGTCGCTGAAGCACTTCTCCTTGTAAAACATAACAGCTTAGAAGATTCCGATGTGTAATTTTCTCAAAACCAATGAGTTTATTCAATGAAGATATGCACGATGATGTACTTATAATATCCTTTTTCTCGAGAAATACAGGTAAATTGCTGCTGTCAACATCCTTGAATGAATCTCGGATTATTTCAAACACTTCTCTCTTTTTATCTTCTTCGTTTCCACTCGTCTTCTGTTTTTTTCTTAGTGATTCATTGATAAAATTTGCTGTTATCGTTTTGAAGAAATCAAGATGGTCTGGTGAAATAAGAGGCACAACTTGATCCACGAAGCAACAAAATTCTCTCTCTAGTTTGCTAACGGAAGACATTGAAAATGAGAACTTTGCTTTCTAGCGCACACGAAACAATGACAGGAGAGAGAGAGAATTGAAAACAGCTGCCAGATGCTTTGGCGTCATGTGATTGTGCTGACGTGCTTGAATTAAAACAACTTCCCTAACGTACAACTAAAATCTAATTGTATCACAAAGCTGCAGCAACTAGTGGAATTGTAAGAACGCCAGATGAAATGACAATAGTGAGAGCGCCTAAAGAAATTGTTAAACATGCTCCAACGCCTTGTGTCACATTCTTAATTTATTATAATGTTCTAATCTAAGTAATAATTGCGATTCCTTATCTTTCATATAACTTACTCTATCTTTGTGTTTTGCAATATCCATTTCATATGATAATGAAGGATATATTCTTGCGGTTTCATCCACTTTTGTTTCTTCCATTTTAAAGAAATATTTTTAGTCACATGTTATATCTTAAAAACCTGAAAGATGGATAAAATTCATGAATTTGAGATTCTCAACTTTTATGATTTTCGGTGTCCGGTTTTACATGACCTGGAACGGTCATGATTTAAGCGAGAAAATTGTAATTCACAAATTTTGAGATTCTTAACTTTTATGATTTTTTCGGTGTCCTGCAACGGTCATGATTTAAGCGGGGGTGAAAATTGTAATTCTCAAATTTTAAGATTTTGAAAAATTTGAAAAATTGGGTATTTTTAAAAACGCTTAAATTTTCGCCCTTCGGCCTTCGGCCACGTGAAATTTGAAGTCTACCTAAATTTTTGAAATTTTGAAATTTTGATTTTTTGAAAAAACCCGCAAAAGTGTGACATCCGGCGCAAGCGAAGCGAAGCAAAGCGAAGCGAAGCGTCGCGCCGGATGTCACACTATATACTACTAGCGTGCGATCTATTTCAGAAAGAGAATCACGCATTAATGGCTCAATGGCATTGGCCCCCATAACTTCTCGGATTGAACGAGTAAGTTTATTTCTACCAAGAACGCTCAAATTCAAGTCAAGTTGAATTTCCGAGGTCTTGTCAGGGTTTAATTGTCTTTTAGAATCTACTACTTTCGGTGTTACAATAACTTTCATCAATTTCCCGGCCTCAAGTGACAGTTTCATTTCAACGTTTGTTTTGCAAGATTTCGATTTTAATTGTTGGTCATTACACTTGGAAATCAGTTGATGTGCTTGATCAGTTGATTTTGCGAAACAAGTCCCCCTTGAAATAATGCTCAAGCACTGTACACATAATTTTACCGGTTCCTTCGATGTCTCATGAGGAGTGTCATATGATGGTCGACCACGTTTACGCTTTTCGCCACTAAGTTGAGAGGAACGTCTTCCATTTGTCGATGCTATTTCAAAAAATAGTGCAGCAGCAACCATTGTCCGTGATGGAACGAGTTTCAATAATTCGTTATGGTGCAAGCACAGATGCATGATTAAAAATAGGAAATAAAGTGATCGCTCTCTCCGTCTCAGTCTAGCTGCTTTTGTCTACCTTGTTAAGCCATAGTCTGCATGAGCCGCATATGCTCGAAGGTAGCCTTGTGTCCTCCATAGAAAAAATTTCAATTGCATACTTTCTTATCAAAGCATTGGTGTTGTCATTTATTCGACGAATTTCTTTAGCTTTATTAAAGCATAACACACAAATAAGTTCGCGGTTCTGGTTATGTGATCGCTGACCAGGCATTTCTTTGACACAATCACAATTATTTGTGTTGGCATTCAGTTAAACAATTTGTATCATACATTGAGAGAATTGTAAAAATCAATATACGAATAGTTTGAAATTTTGAATTGCACAAATGGAAATTTTCTATGATTAATTTAACGTAAATACTGACGTGATTCATCTTGGCCATCCATCGCGTAGAAATCTCATTTGCATTGAGTTGATAGAAACTATTGCATAGATATGTTCATTCGTTATGAATCAAAATGTCTTGTCTAACATCAATTGTTAACGTGAATAATTGTCAAATGTCAGAAATCTGTGTATTCATTGTTTCCTTATTCACGTATTATGGCAAATGATCTGTTACATACCTGCTAGCATTTGACTTTTATGAAGCTGCTGATTTTTTGTCTTTGTGTTGTCGACATGTTTCATGGATTCATTTATCTGCATATCATTATCATGTAAAAGCCAATTTGTAATGTTGCGATTTCAAATAGTTCCGAATAAACGCTAACTTACTTATCTTGCATATCTGGGAACTATTCATAGCAATTCTACATCATTTATAAACATGAGAATGTCAAACTAATTCATTGTCTGTGGAATAGCGCCCGGGAAACACCTGTACTCCGGAATATAACTAGATAAATCCCGGAAGGTAAGCTATTAAATCCAATAGATTAACATACAGTTAGATAATACATGACTATGATGGGACATATGAAATTTAAATCCCTACAGCTTTCGACTCTCGGGATTTAAACAGATATCCCCCTGCAGAGTCATTAGCTATCACTTACGTATTGTCTTCGATACATTATTTAGCACAAAGTCGACGTACAGATTTTTTATATTTTTCTTTAATATACGCTGTATTTATGCTCTTAAATTAATGTCAAATTAATGTCAGATTTGTTATTTGTACCATATGCAGCTATTCTGCATGAATTTAAACCTTCTCATGATATGATTATTAGAAAAAAAATAGCATAAATAGAAGCAATGAATACTAGGAAATTCCGCCATTTTGAAAGATGGCTCATATTAACAATTCCTTCAAAACTAATTTTCCGGACTATTCTCTTTCCCAAGTACTAATGCCATGCAGCTTCCACAAATATCAATGCCATTCCTAGTGATTTTTTGTCAACTAAAGTCAGCTCGAGAACACCGTGTGCAATAATCCAATACTTTCATGAACACTCGATTTACAGATATATGCATAAATCATCGAAATAGATAGATAATTCAAAAAGAAAAGTGCATGAAACCTCGAAAATGTAACTAACTGACGGATGGCATTCCATTTGAAAGGGCACACTCACAAGTCAAAAAGGAACAAGATCGTCTAGCTGTTGATGACAGCAGAATCCTTAACAGATTTCATCCCATACTTCGAATATTGTAGATATCAGGGGCATAGCGTCTATTGAGGCATTCGGGGCAGTGCCCCGAATGTATTTCTTAGATATATCTCCAACATACATGTACGCGTATTTTAATCATATACAATATGCGCTAGTGACCAAACGCTACATCTTAGGCCCATCTTTAAGTATTTATTTCATCTTTCCAACGGATGCATGTGTAATTGTAGATGGTTTTCTCTCATTCTTTCTCTCTCAGGTGCAGTCGCCGGAGTGTCGCCGAGAATGCACCGATTGGCCAAAATCCAACACGAGCCACACATGATCAGCAATGGCTCGTTGATGTCATCGAAAAATCAGCCAATCTATCAATGTGCTGTTCGCGCGTGCCAGAACAGCTCGTCGCGGCCACTGCATTCAACCCACGGAGAAGCAATCCATTTCTGTGATTCAACCCGGGCGAAGACAGGGAATTCTTTACGAGTTACAGTTGCACTCACTGACTGGCTAATCACGGCGAGTGTGACAAACGCGTAGCTAATAGTTAACATGTGCATGCCTTGACTCCTTCATTCTTTCACCATTATTTGAAAATATCAAAGTAAATTCTAAATTAGATGCGGGTACTTCACTGTATGCTGCATGCTGTAAGGTATACCGATACCAAGACTGATTTTAGCCCCGGAGACGTTTTGAGGCACGCTACGCCACTGGTAGACATAGATTTCTGAACTTGTGAGTGATTTTAACCAGATAGACATCAGAACAACCTCTGTTCCTGAAAAAATATTTTTATTTATCAATTATTGATTGGGTACTTAAATACCTACTTCAAAAAATGAAATATATCAATACCAATTAAAATGAAATAAGAGAAACCAATTTATAAATTCACTTGCGGTTTGTTTTCACAGAGAAAAATTTGCAGCGGAGACGTTGTGCAGCATCAATCAACCACTATCAAATGCCTTTGATTTGACAATCTTACTTCACACATGATTTTCTGCGTTCCCGCGTTAGGGTCCACATCTACTGAGAGACAAATATGTATTTGCAATTACACGCTTGAATGCTAGCAGATCAATAGCATTGCCAATTTTACGGAACAGAAGTCATCAGCTTTAAAGGCCTACATCGATACCCATGAAGAAATTGGATACCACCAATTCTTCATACGAACATAGATCCGACTTTTATATACATTTTGGTCCATTCCGCTTGCGCCTCCCATCATCATGTTGTAGGCAGATCTGATAAATGGCTGAGGTTTCGAGATGTATTTCCTTTGAGCCTTTGACCAACACTTCACTTCCTTCAAGGTCATCGCAGATCCACAGTTAGAGGCAGCAATTACGACGCTGGTGTTATTCCATTTCAAAACTTGAACTTTGCATTCACCACATTTTATATCTAACGCTCTGCTTCCTCCTGATGAAAAATCGTCTTTGCCGTTCGATTACTTCGAAGAGTACCAGTGCAGCCAATTTTATTTCCATCACTGCTTCGAGAAGGGATAGCGAAATAAAACTAATTTCAATGAAAATGTAGGCATAGTGCATTTCTTCAATTTTTGGAAGAAAAGTTTTTCAAGTATCCATCGGGGAAATTTTGACACCAGACTTTATATGCATATTAATTGGTTTCCCTCTAATTGCTTCAGAGATCATCCGTATTTTCCAAAGCATTCGATCATTGACTCATCAATACCTGAAACCTGTTGTGATAATTTTTCTTGAAAGATCGATTGAGCATATTGAAATATGCGAGACTTTTCATTGCTTAGAACCATCACTATTTTCATTGTTTAACAGATGTAAATATTCAAACTCGATTCCTGTCGGCGCGGCACTATGATCTTGATATTTTGAATTCAATGTGCTGTTGGTTATCAAAGTTATCGCAGCATATTACAGTTAGTCGCATTATTTGACTTCAATTAGAAAACAGTTTTGCAACTTTTGGTAAAATTTATATAACAGCTACTCACACCATCGCCATGTAGGCCTAAATCATACTTTTATTTTGTAAAATAATTATTTTCCTCTTCGAAGTAGTCGATTAGTATCACATTATTACTACTTGATTAGATTGCATTAGTTGATTACATGCAATATAAGCCTACGTCTTAGTACCGAGTCATAAGAATTTTCTAGTTATAATCATTGAATCAAGCTCCACATTCAAAATTCTGTGTCTTATTTCTAAACAAGGTATGATTGACATTGTATTATCCCAGTGAGTGTTTGAATATCCAAGAATGAACGTCCAAAGACTATGTAATATTCAAAGACTGAAGACTCTCTTATCTATTATGTTAAGCTTTTAGAAACTTTATTTTAGAATTTTATTTGTCCTCAACGAAGATATCGAATAATACATTGGCAGATAGGAGCTACCATGGATATTTTTGTACTCATCACAGATATGTATAGTTTCCAAATTTTCTGCGAGCTTACAGTCTTTACATCTTCCACTGTCTTTGATAACGTCCGTCAGTGTTCTGAATATGGCTATTTGCAACAAAGTTTTTGCAAATTGAACTGTTCGGTCAGACACCGATCCAGGTAAATGTCGCTAGATCTGAAGAAGAATCAAACTACTGAAGACGTGTTGTAATGATAAATTCTGTGATTTTATCTAATTTTGGGTAGTTAAATGAATGTTAGATCATCACCAGAGGCGACTCGTGCTCCCAGACCATAGACCTTCGTTCCATAGTGGATTCTTATATTTCTGCAGCAGACAGCATGAACTGCTTAATATATGACACTATATCTTAATTTCAGTGAATTTTCCAACACTTGTACAAGTACATGAACATTCAAGTCATGCTGGCATCCATTACTACAGCATAAATGAAATGAAATGGGAAATAGATACTGATATTTAAATGAAAGGTACACTGAAGTCCATAGACTACCCAATGTAGACTGTTCTGCATTGTGATTCACTGTGAGTCGCATGTGACGGCCTCTTTTTCTGAACAGCCTTATAAGCATGCAATCATAAACTGATTGTTCGTCAACGCGACTCTTGTCTTCCCACGATTTTAAACGCTAAATGACAATATGAAAATGTGATGTTGATTTCTCACATGACGCTTGATCGCCTTGGTGAGATTAGAGAACATTCACTCTCGAGGAATCTCTCTCCAACGCAAGACTCTGTTGTGTTTATTATAGCCTGTCAATCACTTACATGTTTCAAATATAGGACTCCTAAATTGTTTTTTGTGCTTCTCCTCATATTCTATCTCTTGATAGTGGTTTAGTTTCATTTCAATGCCATTTCGTGTACAATGCTTTGAGTTTTCTGCACAATCCATCGGACGACTGGCCAGTGTAGAAAATAACCACTGTGGAAATCGCCGCCATACTTATCACCAATATGACCTGAATCATTATCTCTGATTGAATCACACATCAATTATGGAAACTTCATAGCTGTATCTTTCAGTGGCTTCTCACCACCTTCCGATCCGACATCTAGCCATTGGTGAACGCAGACAGACGATTCAACGCGTCATCATCTTCTCCAAAATTTGGCGAAGCTACGAATAGGGAAAATTTGCGCCTCACTCTATCTGAATCTAAGAATTTATAAATAGATCTTTTCTTGCATTGTTGCAATGTATTTGCTTCTTCGTCTCTATCGGGAGAAGACGATCGACCTAAGCGCACACGTTCCACATATCACACAAACACGCAAATCTCTGTAATTTGCTGTGAACACATCCGCAGCGCATTGTGTGATTGCTTGAAGATCCCTACAGTTAACAGCTGAGCGGTGGCGCTCGGAACATATTTGAGAGTAGTGATTTGAAATTATAAAGTGTGTGTAAAGGTGTAAACGTAAAGATGCTCTCAAAAACAAAAGATCAAAACTATTTGAACCGTTGATTTATGAACGTAAATAATTATTTTCGGGTATGCGGCGAAGGCCTCGCAGGCACGGAGATGACGCCACTGATCATCACGTTAATGAATGTACCAAACGAGAAGTACATGGATCTACACAAACATATGGAATTATGCGATGTTTGACCTCCGTACCTTGCAAAACGACTCTACTGGAAGTAGGCATATAACTTAAGAATCGTTGTTTTATTGATGCTGGGTGATAATTTGCAAATTAAAAACCACATGAATCTCGTGCGGGATTCCTCGAAGAAAGCTTCATTAGCTCTCGGACTATGAGTGGTTTGCTGTCAACAATAAATACAAATAGCCTGATCAAATTGTAAATCAATTTCAGTGCGAAAAGCTTCTTGATAAACTAGATAACAAGAAATAGAAGTAAGAAGTCGATCGATGAATGAAAAGTAAATAATATACAGCATTTTCACTGTGTTCAGACAGACCAATGTGCGAAGTGATAGGACATAATTATTTTACTAAGTAGTACTACTACTACATAGTAAAGCATGTGGTACGAAAAATGAAATACGAGCAACACTTTTGACGTAGAGATCAACGTCTATCAAAAGTAATCTGCAACTGAGTTCTAAATTAGGAGATCTTACTGCAAATCATCATTTCGCCGCTAAGAACACATATCGTTCCATTTTCATATGTCGTTGTTTGTTAATCATTTGTTGATTTTTTGGATAGCGGTGCTCCAGTCACAGTAGGCTTTGACACGTCAGAAGTTGGAGGATATATAATTTTTTCAATTGCAATTCCGTTCGCATCGAATGTGATTTTTCGTACACTTAAAGGTGTTGTTATAGGCGGAGGTTGACAGCATGTCGCGTCTATTTCTGGATCAGGATCATTCAGAATTATCACAAAGGCATAAGCGATAATAAGCAAAGAAAATAGGACACTCATTGATATTCTGTAAAATTTCCTTGAAAATATGTGTGCTCTTGCTCTATATGCTGTAATCATATCTTTCTATTTTTTTGAAAAACTGAGGCCTAAATTATAGATTAATACACTTTACTTCAATTCCTGATGGATAGCGGCAATATGCACTCGTTTTGGGATATGGCTTTGTTAAATATCTATCCACATAGCAATTTCAGAGATGGTTATATATCTATCTTGATCAATGATATCCAATCTTGTGATTATTTCCAAGCAATTTTGGCAAAGTTTGTTGTTAAGGCAGGCTAGCGTATGAGTGGTTGCGGTTCAGTGGTTCTGGTATGCAGTTTCTTATTGTACTTCCGACGTAGCGTTCTTTGCATTTGTTACATTCTATTTCCTATACCACCATTTCTTTGAGACATATTTCATTTTCACGATTCAGGCATGATTTCCAAGTGCATGTTTTTGAAGATTGGCTCTCAGCGATTGTATGTGATCAGAACATTGAAACCTATCATTCCTGTAAAACAGCTTATCACTGTGTATCACTCTATAATTACTAGCTTATTGTTTTACTGTGTCCCTTTATTTATTTTTCTACCAAGTTGCATTGAAACTAAACTGCAGAGATTTCAAAATCGGGCCCACAGAACCATCTGCGGTAAATCATGTGATTGTGACGATTTTCCTTTGCTTGCATATATTCGAAAGAAACGTACTATTCAATTTTTCAACAACTGTGAAATTCATGCTGACCATCCACTTCATCCGTTAATTCCTTCTCGTTTACCAAAAAGTGGTCATTTGTGCATCTCAAGCGTGAGAACATCTCGAAGACTTCACTCATTCATTCCCTGGATGCGTGTACTTTTAAATGATTCTTCTTTTGATGAGTAGTACAATGCATAAAGCAAGTATTGTGTTAATGCGTACCTTTCAAGTATCTTTGATTTGGTCTAATGTTGTAGCTTTTCGTTATTATCTCTCATTTCATGTCACTTTCATGCATTTTACGATTTTCACTGACTGAATAATCGCTTACTTACTTACTTATGTTTGTTGCTTTTTGCTGTTGTTTGTTCAGTGCATTTCTAAGAGTGAATTATATGTTCCTGTTATTCCAACAGAAGCTTGAACTCTTGAAATATTGCATTGATTTTGTAGTTGATGATACTATCTGAGATGCAAGGGATCTTGAAGTGTGAATATTCTACGGATTTGCTGTGTTCTTGTCTGATATTAGTTGTTAATAATAAAATGTAACAAATGCAAAGAACGCTACGTCGGAAGTACAATAAGAAAACTGCATATCAGAACCACTGAACATCTCAAATCAGAAGACTCATCAGTACAAAAACATCTCAACAAACCTTAGATTCCGTGAGACTATGCAAATCAAGAATTTGAGGCCACAACTACAAAGATGAGTTATCAGGTTTTTATGCTCTGATTTTCAAATTCATGTGTACAATGTAGATAGTATTTCAAATTTTGCATCCTTTTTGTATTTAGCTAGCTTAGTTTTTTCATATCTTGCATAACTTGACAGTGAAGTCATGAAGCCGAGCTATTCCTATCAAGCATTTTATTCAACAATCAGCAGTGAGGCTTACAATATATTTCAAATTTAACCTTAAATTCCATCAAAAAACTGCATATGGAAAATTTCGTGTTGCTAATATCTGAGAGTGCTTAGCTTCATAGACAGGGGTGAATGAACATGATAGGAAAATAGCTGAAGACATCTGAAGGACAAATTTATTCACCGCATGTTTCCAGGGTTATGAATACAAAATTAGATTGATTAAGTCTTTCAGCAATTAGAAGTACAGAGCAATTCAAGACGATAGCACATGCTGGAACTTAGTAAGTGAGCAAAAAGGAATTCCTAATATCTTACAGAGATACAAAAAGTTGTGCAACTCGTAAGTTCTCTCGATGATGTTGGTCCTTCCGTTCATCATTTAAGAAGATAGATAGCAACGCACGAAAATTTGTTCACACTATGATTTCACCACTTGCTCCTCAGCATTCCTAACTGAATACAACTTTATAGCGATGTATGACTGAAATGATATTACAACATGCACGCTACCATAGATGCACGCAACTGACTGTTGTTCAAAAGCCGTTGACAGCTCATTGTTTGAGTGTGTGCCCTTTCCAATAATATGAGATATACGACTCATCCCTTCCCAGAGCGAAGACTGAACGAGCAAGTTTTATTTAAAGAATAATGAGTACGTACAAAAAGTGTAGGAAATGAATTGATAAATACAAATTGCGTGCGCTCAGAAATAAAGTCCCTCTATCACATAAGAAAACTTAAACACGGTTTAATAAAAATCAAATATTTCAAATACTGCAGATCTCTGGCAGATGGTAGTTGTGAGTTTAGATGACCCCCTCAATTGACTCCTTAGTTGCTGTAAGCTTCGTTTTTGTTTATGTTTTTTATGTATTTATTTTATGTTTACAAAGTTGCGATGGCCGATTATACAATCACTATGATCAATTAGAATATGATCACTGGATTTCAGTTTGGGACTAAGAGTGCGATGGGATCTGAATTGGGACTGCACATGCCTTTCCAATTTATTCTCGAAAGACCAATGTCTCAATGGTCTGTTTTTCTTTGGTGTCTCTAAATCACTGGTTTAAGAAATTATGAAGGGGCATATTGTCTCTTGTTTTCTATCTTAATGTGTCACTTAAGACACCTTAATTCATTACATTAATGTATCACTTAAAAGCATATGAACAAGGACATGCATATGAGCATGCATAAAACGCTTAGACAAGCGCTGATGAAAAGTGATCTTTGGACTCTTGGAAATCTTTGATATAAATAAAAAAAATTAATCGCGATTAATCAATAAGTGCCATCCTAAAATGAACAGACGTCATGAGACAACCGGAGCTATACTGCGTATCTAACGAGCCAGTTTAGACAGTGTCATTTTATTGCTGCCTTGCCTTGAGAAAGGGTCTGAACCCGAAACGTCGGCTGTGTGCATATTTTTTATTCGTAATTATTTGTGGCATTAAATTACTCGGGAGCGAAAGCTGATTTTTTTCACATCATTGATTCAAAATACAAGCACCAGACAAACTAAGTCAGTGTTCTTGAAATTGAAAAGTACTACAAAGCAGATCAGCAATCAACCGCAGAACACGTGGAATACATATGCCATAAGTAACTCATAAAGCGTGTATCCGGTCACGGAGTTCGTGCATATAATGTTTGTAGAGAATTTGAAGTTATAGAATGATAGATTTGGTAATCATTCTTCACAAACACTTGCAGACAGTTGTATACCATCTCCTAATCGACAGATCGTCCGTAAAGTCAATTTTTCAGGAGAACGTCATTTCTATTTTTTTTAGAGTGATACACAATTGTTGCAGTAGAAGTCACAGGTTGTAGAACAGGTTTATTCCAAAAGCAATTGTGTGTGCTGCTAAATGGTCGAGCAGCTAGTTTGATAAAAGGTCGTTAGCGACCGTTAGAATCACTCAAATTGGTGCAGTTAAACAAGCAATATACAAGTGAATATTTGCAAAAGAAAAAAGGAAGATACTTACATGTAATTTCCAACAGGAAATTCATCGGAAGCAAATTCTCGTACATCACGTTTTTGGGAAACTTCAAAGTTTGGTTTTGATCTCCCACCAGGGAGAATCGAGTGCAGTTTACCACAACGCGGCAAAAGGTAAGCGGCTCTCTGTCTCAACAATAGAAAAAAACTGAAACATCCAAGTGTTATCATTAAACATCCATTGTCATTAAAAATTGCTACAGAAATGTGTCATTATAGATGGTCCTAAAAAGTTCAGGAGGACCCATTTGTACATAGGTCTTTTGCATCATAGCTATGTGCACGCAAAGCTTTTTGCATTTAGACCGATTTGCTGTTTTTTGTTTTTTCAGAGGAAGTTCACGGAAATGTAAAAGACTATATTTTCTGAAACCTCTCAGCAAGGAGAAAGAAATCATTGTTTCTATTTGAATCAGTGCACTGAAATGGATCTTGCTTCTTGCTTCTGGACGCAAAATGGCAGCTTGCTTCTGGACACATAAAACAGGCTGCAATAATGCCATCATTGTCGTTTCGAGAAATGCTAGCAACATTGGATGGAGAGCGCGAACCAGCTGCTTGAAGTAGGAGGTCTTCGACGCGATCAAGTGATATGAAAGTCATCGTGTGACGGGTGATCAGAGTTGGAAGTGGAGTTTGACCCATGACCCACCTGACACACGGCATATGTGACCCACGACCCACTTCACCCACCACATCTTTGACCCACGCTGCAACGGTGAATCATGTGAGTGCAATTTCCTTTTCTGGTATCATCTTTAGTTTCTTTTTCATTCAAGATTCAATGTCCATCTAGGTACATGTAGAGGCCTTGTAGTATCAAAATTGTTGTTAAGATTTGTTATGAAGGTTCAAGTGTATCAGATCACTTCTCACATGATAAATAGACATGTAACCTCATCAAAATTATCTTATAATCAAAGTTCATGTACCACAAATGCCTGAGGTTCTAAAAAAGATTTAAACGATTCTGTTTCTTGTTATAATTCTTTACCATCCTATTTAGTGCTACCTATTTAACTCGTAGAGAGATGATTAGTTAAATATTCGCTGTAAAAAAGGCAAAAAAGGAATTAAAAAAGCTAGAAATTAACAAAGGCCACCAGAAGCTTTCTTATTATTGCAGCTAAAAGCGGGATCCAGTCAACATGGATAATTTTCTGATGATTAGTTAAGTTGAAAGCCCAACAGACTAAATTTCAAATTTTACATTTCTTAATCAAATGAAGCTAAAAAAATAAGACTGCAGTAGGCCTAAATCCTTTATGCATGCATTTATTATGTTAGATACTACATGTGTGAAAATTATCCCACAAAAAATCGTCAAAACTAATATTTTGTTGCTTCTGATAGCAATAGATTCAAATTTCATTTACTTCCGCTAATGTTAGATTTAAGTAGAAGAAGGTTGTACTTTATATTTGATGTAAGTATGACATTCATTGAAAAGGAAAAATGGAGTATATATTTTATGTGATCGCAACCAACTGATCATCGTTTAACTGAATATGAAACAATTGACAACATTAAATGGAACAATAGCGTTTAACAGTATGATTTGTACAATTATACAAAGTGCGTAAAATTATAGTCAGTGGAGACAGCATCAGCAACGGCAGCTTGAGTCATTTTGGTCATCTCCGACAGTTTATAGGAGAGATATCAATTCACCCCATACAAATCCTTTGTGCTCATCAGCAACCTCATCCCTCCACCAATAAAGTATACCAGATTATTGCATAGTTGTAGAATGGTATTTCAGAATCCCTTCTATATTTGATAATTTTTTTCCCAGGGAAAATCCTGGTAGAGAGGGATTCTTGCGCGGATATCTATGGTGCTAGTAATCTGGCATACTTTATAACGGATAGAGGATGGCTATACGATTCTCTGACATAGCTCGTGAAATTATTTGATATATCCCTCGGGCTAAAGCTCTCGGGATTCATCAAATAATTTCCCTCTCTATGTAATGGTTAGAGGATAATTTGGTAAAACTATCATAGATAGAAAGGTATCATTAACAAAGATATGCCCGAGGGCATATCTATGTTAATGAAACCGAGATATCAATGATAGATTTGCCAAATTATCCTCTAAGCAATTTAGAGAATGTCTTATTTATATGCATTTGTAAGAATTACCTTGGGATTTCTTACAATCTAATAACTGACCCTAGAAATTTTGTTTATGGTATTCAAACTTCGTTTGCAATGATTCCATTTGAGATCATATCATTCATATTGAAACATGTCTCTATCTAACGAATTGTTAGATGATGAAGATTTTAACACACTTGACGAATTTTTGGCGAATTACGATTTTTCAACGAATACAACTTCAACAACTCTAAATCTGAACACCATAGTCCAACAGCAGCAATCATCCTCAATATTTACACCGCATAACTTAGAAAATGAAGAATCAAGGACATCACGAAATGAATTACCATCCTCCATCTCTGATATTGATTTAAGAATAGAAAAACAAACTCCACAAAAAACATTAAGCAATGCTAACTGGGCATGTGGAACCTTCAACCAGTGGGTCCGAGAACGAAATGAACACATTTTGGCAAGTAATTCAGAAGCCTTGATGTTTCTATCTGAGAATGGACATTCGTCTCTCAAAGATATAACAAAAGCCAATCTTAATTCGGCATTGAAGTTTTTGTGTTTGAAGTGCGAAAAAGAAATGGTTTGAAGTATCCGAGCGAGTCTTTAAGACAACTTATTAACGGTATAATTATTGGCTTCGCAAAAAAGAAAAGAAAAACTGGAATATATTTACGGACTCCGACTTTGAAGATGCTCGAAACGCGCTAGACCGCGCCATGAAGGAGACCGCTAAGGAAGGAAACGATGAACAGCCGAAAAGAGCTATATCTATAACAGATGAGCAGGAGGAAGATCTATGGAAAAGATTTTATCTTGGGGACGATAATCCGAAGAAGCTGAATCGCACTTTGCTTTATTTGCTTTCAAAGCATTGTGGATTAAGAGGAGGATCTGAATTACTACGACAATTATCATACGGAGAAAATGGCAATCTAAATCTTGTTCAGTACAAAACAAACATTGAAATCTTGGAGTATTATGAAAACACATCAAAAACCAACAATCATGGCCTAAAGCATCATCATATCGAACCAAAATCTGTGAGAATCTGGCCGTCAGAAAATGCCAATGGTTGTGTGATAAGACTTTATGAGAAAATGATAAATCTGAGACCAGCTATATGCAATACACAAACCTTATTTCTGGAACCACATCCGCACCACACAGCTACCAAATGGTATAATCCCATACCCATGGGTCACAATACATTGTCTTTGACTATTCGAGCACTCATGGAAGCGGCTGGACTTGACGGAAATTACACCAACCAAAGTGGAAGACGAACAGCAGTTACAGGAATTATTGAGAAAACAGGAGACAAGAAACTAGCTAAGAAAATATCCGGCCATCGTAGTGAATGTATTGATGTATACGATGAGGTGTCGGACAAAAGAATGCGATTAGCTTCGAATGTGTTATCTAATCAAGTGAATAACTCAAACATAGAATGCAACAACACAATAACAGCAATTACGGATACTGTAACAACGAATACTATTGAACAATCTGTCGGTGGACCCACTACTTTGAATGATCTAAAGGATTTTTGCAAAGAATTGAAAATTGCTCCAAAAAGAATAAGTGTACATAACTCTTATGGCTCATCTCTTGAGATGAACTTTTGATTTATGATGTTAAAGATGATTTGTTTTCTGCATGGACTTCTAAATGAAAGGCTAAAAATATACAGGTAGACTAAGTTGAATTAAATCATACGATCACAGTCAAATTATTTAGAAGTCCATCGTTTTTGTTATTTCATCTTACTAAGATGAATTGTTATGTTCATCTTATAATTGTAGCCTACTCCTGGATATCGTTGCATTGTACATGTTAAAAAATCTAGAAATCGATGAGTAACGATGTAAATTCATGTAAAAATAGCGATGATATTATTATAGTATTATAATTATATAGATTATTAAATATAGATCATATAAAATTATATACTATTATAACATTATAGATATAATATTATTATCGCTATTTTTACATGCATTTAATAGGCCTATATTACTCATTGATTCCTAGATTTCTTAACATGTGCAGTGCAATGATATCTAGGAGTACAATTACTGCTATTTTGCGTGCATATTCATGTCTTTGGTAAATATATTTCTTAAAGTAAAGGTATTCTTACAAAAAAATAAAATATATTTAATAAGATATTTACATGGGAAATAAGACAGGCATTCTCTAAATCCCAGAGAATCGCATAGCCATCCTCTATCCATTACATCAGTGTTTACGTAAGGAGGCGGCCATCTGCCGACTATTTACTGATAAATGAATAGAGATTATTTCATTGAAAGGATAATTTTGTCATGAATGCGCGGGACAGCATGCAATGGCATGCACTTAGCAATTTATCATCACTCCTAAAGCAACAGTCGCTCAAGGATGGAGATCTCAGCAGGGGCGGTCGCTATACATTGAATGCATCAGTAACAGGAATGATTTGACAGGGTTTAATCTCAAGCATTTAGATTCAAGCATATAAACACTGTCTAAGTATCAATTTCACGAATGCAAAGCGGAAATATTTACTTCGTTCACAAGAGGATTGAGATGTTTCAAATTCTCTCGAAGTTCACATCTTAACACTGAACTGGAAGAATCTTTTCAACAAATGTTTACTTTATCAGAATTCAAGCTGAACGGAATGTCAGGTTTTTCACTTGCCTAATGATTCCCAAACATCTATTTCTGACACTAAAATTGAATGGTATGCAAGTGAATTGAAACCTCAGACTTGAGAGAATTTCTACAAGGTTAATTCGACTTCGATATTCAAAAATGCTGCAACTCCAACATCACCAGTAATTTGAAAGTCTCACAAAGAAGTCAAGAGGTGTCGGAATGAAAGAGATTCAAAGATGGTTGTGAATGACCTCATTCTGTCCGCAACCCCAAAACACTAAGAAGACTGAAAACATCATACCAGACATCTCTTCGGCTGAATCAGCAAACCGCCTAATTAACTTGTTTCCCATCTTCCCCGTTTTCATCACTTTCTCAGTGTCAGATCCAAGGATGTGGAGCGGTACAATTTTACCGCTCCGCTCCGATTACACTTCGCTTTCGCTCCGCTCCAGTCATTTTTTCATACCTAGCCACTCCGCTCCGCTCCGCTCCGCTTAAACTAAATCCTATTAATTTACCATACCATAGATAAAACGATTTCCTTGAACTTTTTAGGTTGTTTGACTACTGTAAATTATGACTGACTTCCACTCTGATAATATGCTTAACTGCAAAATATTAGCCTTATGCTTGTCGAATTTTAAATACGAATTATGGCCGATAATCATGAATGATTTTAAATAAATAATGATTATAATTGAACAATACTTCGAAAGCGGATTGCACATTAGCATTAATAGTGATTCTACACTTATCATGTGATAATAACTTAGTGACTCACCTGAAGAGTAACCGCAAATATGTGTGTGACAATCAGAAAATTCATTCTGTTGCATCCTCATACTAGGTAGCAATACGATGCTATCAGGTAACGATGCTCGCTCATACTGATATAAGCATGAATAATAATTAATAAATTGTAGTTTTCTGTAGGCAGAATTTTTCTTGTATTTTTTAAATGATAATTTTGTATAAGATGCAAGGAACGATACATCGGTACTCGGTAGTACGATAAGAACTTTGCATTGAAGAATTAATGAATATCTGAAAAACAAGACTTAATCCATCTATAACATCTCATCACATGTCAAATAACCTAGCAAACTATATCTGTGTCAATCATTCATTAACCTAACATTCCGTGAGCCAATGCACACTAAAAATTTGAACCCATCCATAGGAACGAATATGAACTGTCAGACTTCCATTTTTTACTTTCAGATTTCTTTCAATTTTAAATCATATCTTTATTGGCTTTCTTATTAACGGTTTATACAACCCTTCCATTTACTGTATAACTTGAGAATGGAGTCTTATCTCCGAATAATGTTGAAAAAATAAATAATAGACTAATATCTTACGAAAAATAGTGTAATAATAACAATGTAAGAAATCATTAATTATGATAAAACTTTGTTGACTTTGTCAACATCAGGTTCTCTCCCACTCCACTCCATTCCGCTCCAGTCAAAATTTTCTTTACTACCGCTCCAAATTTACTCCCACTCCGCTCCAAAACCCGCTCCGCTCCACATCACTGGTCAGATCTGTGTTGCTTTGTGATCGTGGATAATTCAGGCTTACTGTCCGACTTGCTATCATGCCTTCCTTGACCTTCTGCCTTCTACATCGGGCTGGAGCATTTAAAGTGTTTTCTAGATCGTCTTTCGGGACTATATTTCTGTACCGAAAGGTTGTACATTGCGTTCATCGTTTGTTGTCTGAAACTCTTGTGTATTCAAATCATCAATATGCCTCATCGGAGAAGCACAAGAATGAAGTATTTTTGCGCTTATGGTTCTTGTGGGTTCAACATGTCTCCATAAAAGTTATGGTTTAGTGAAATGAGAAAATTATTTTCTCACGAACGACTCCAGAGGCGACGGATCGGATGAACGATGCGTTATCAAGTTTTTAATAATAATAATATTAATAATAGACGTTTATTTTCATCAGGCCTTAATACTGAAAATCGTGAGGCAAACATGTGTAAATTAAAAATTTTCGAATCAAGAGAAAAAGGCACAACCAGCAAGAAAAACATCAACATAAAAATCGCGAAAATGGTCACGTCCTCCTTTCATTGAAAAATCAAAAATTATATAGTCGAGTCGCTGACGAAAGAAAAGATCTTTCCCTCAAGGCTGACAGGCATTCCGGCATGCGCAGTTTATCTGAATACCTCAAAGTTTCTAGAGCAATATGGTGCAAGGGATGGGAATCATCACACAACAACTTTAAAGGATAATTGCGACGTTTTCGTCCTATAAATACTCAATAAAAGTTATGGAAATTAATCTGTGGTGTTCACATCTCTTTGTATAAGGGACATGCAAAGCTTCGAGATTCGATTGAATTCGCGAATCGGCTGCTGATTCGAGAAAAATTCGAATGGGATCGCGGCGGCTGATCAAACATTATCTCAACTACTTTCTTTTGATTTATGGCCTCTTCATGTTCTTTGCTGCATGAAAGTGACATTGCAGTATGCTTGAAACGTTGGGTTATCACTGAAAAGAGCGTCGGTTGCTGAACAAGAGTAAATCGAATCGATCAGCTATAACATGTGCTGCATCATTAATAATTACAACTGCATGCGATCTGTCTTACCGAGTCCGATGAATTTCACAATCACTGATTTAAAGTTGTGAATGGCCGATTAACAGACTCATAAGTCTGTGGCTATAAGACATGTCTTTCAAACTGTCAGGGATATCATGTCCAAGAAGGATGCAAACTTGAGACCCTGCTAATAGGCCACATGCACTGTAAACCGTAGACCGACAATTATCCTACAAAATTACTGACAATATCAACCGACGATTGGTACCTCCAATATCCTGCGATATCCGACGAATTTGTAGGTTCTCCACCGACATCGAAACAGATGCTTTGTATGCAAATCAACGAAACAAATATTGTTGAGTATTGATTGATTTTTTCGATTGGTGATTGCTTGACTTTTGGGCAATCTGTATTAATGTGTGGCAAAACCATGATTTATTTTGACGTAGGTTAATCAATTACCTACATTTTTGATAAAATTTAAGCTATAATTCATTGCTATTCATTTTTGTCGCATTTTGTCAGATATTGTAGATGTTCAGTGGCAATCATCCTGCAAGAACTAACAATGACCGACAAAATAGATTTTGTAGGATAAATGTCTGTCAATTGTCAGTCAACGGTTTTCAGTGTAGCTGATAGAGGCGAAAGCTGAATTTTGGTAAAACAATGATGATTACGTATAGCAGATTGATGTATTTCACCCTTTGAGTGTCCTTCAGCTTTCTTAGCAAACAGATACTGAAACATGTTATATTGATCTGTCAGCAACATTTGGCACTATGCCGCATCAGTTGCATTAGGAGGCAGTTTCACGTCCTTCGCTGCTACAACGAAACCTCAGATAGTTAATTTTTTTGTTCTAAGTTCATTCCATGAAGAAGAACCCTTTCATTTTACCATCATTTCTAATTCATTCTTGCCTATCGGAAACAGGCTCCTCATTCTAGGTCTTGATGCTGGACTATAAATATAATAGCAGCTTCCATTTCGCACACTGATTTATGTCAAGTTGCTCATATAGGCCAACCATTCACATGCGATCATGTGCGCGAGCAATGTGCCTGTATTTTGCGATTATGTGTCATCATGGACATTCACAATATCATTTTTCATCTGAAAGTCAAGATTCTCTGCACGACTGCCTCTTCGAATACTGTAAGCGAGCCCATCTGTCTCCTGAGCTCGAGAAAGGAAGCGACCAAGACCAGCTGATATTATTTTGCTTTCTTGGCATTTGAGTAAGACGGCGGCTTTGGACATCACGGTCACCCATCCGCTGAATTCAATCTCATTAATGGAAGCGAGGGTTGCCGTGGGATCTGTAGTCGCCTCTGCTGAGAGCCGGAAGTACGCTGATAACGGTGACAAATGTGCGCAGTTGGACTGGAGTTGTACTCTACGTGAATACATTTCTTTCTAGTCATGGAGAACAAGGACGCAGAGTCGGAAGACCATCGATTCTTTCTGGAAATGCTTCAACACTACAGTATGATGGCTGTGATCACTGGTCTGCCAAGTCCTCAATTGCGAGCGGCAGAGGCGATGTCTATAGTGGACGCACAGATTTGAGATGTGAAAAGTGCAACGTAGCTTTACATCCAAATGCTTCAAGCTGTATCATATTCAGTAACAGACAACATGTCAGAGACAAATTCACGAATCGTCGATGAAGTAGATATTTTTGTAGATTGCATGTTTAATTTCAGACTATTTAAATGTTGTTTTCATATTGCAATATTGAACACTAGATAACTATTCCATCTGGAAATGAATCACTAATTAAGAAAGATAAAAGTTAATATACTAATTTTAGCGTGTCAGTGACGAAAGGTCGATTTTTTACCACAGTAAGAACTGACTTTTCCTTGACTTAAATCTATCATTTGACATATTGATGGACCTATATCAGCATAATAACAGCCAAGTCTTAGATAAAATATTATTCCAGCATTACATGTATATTTTACCCAAGGGGATATACAGCCCCTTGTAAGTATTTGATATTACTCCGATACTGTGATACTACGATTCTATCTTTTGCGATTTTCAGCTTCGACGCATTTCTGCAATCCAATTTATCAAATTTGGTCCGGTACAGCATCAAAAATTTGATTTTAAATTTATAAAGGACTTTTAGAGATCGAGAAAACTATCAATTCCTTGTACAACTAAAAGTATCTTAATCATTTCAAATAACTTAAGACCATTGTCTAAGTATATGAAGTAAAAGTTATGATATCTATTTAAATGCAATTCTATGATGAATTATGAAAACATATTTCAAACACTACTCATTATAACTTTATAAGTAATACTGTCAGTGACAGATTGCGGACAGATTATCATGCCTCACAATGTTTTGATGAGCTGGTTTACTTAGTTGTGCAGATACTTCTCATAGTGTATGACAGTGTGCATTATTGAAACTGTAACTATAAAGTCTTCATATCCATCTGAACTGCCCCTTCGGGTTGGTGTATAGACATGTTGATCTCGAAAAATGCAATAAAGATATGACTTTGCTTTTGTTGCGTAAATAACTATTCTATTGTACGTATCAAATTTGCACCATTTTTCTCGTCACTACAACTACCGTGGAACACTTGGAACACTCATTTAGAATATATTAAACTTTCTCTCAGGAAGAAAGCAGTTTGACAGAAGTTACTACATTCATTTCCCGGTAGAGTTGAAGTGTTGTCGCCGGAATCGGTTGTCAGACTGTCATATTCATTTAACATTTTTGAATCTTTCACAGATGAAACAATAGACGTGATTGAAGCGCGTGACAGCCTGAAACGTCAATTAAATGAATTTTGAATCATGTGGATAAGAAAACAAGTAGATTTGATAGTATTCACTTGACTAGCAGCTGTTCCCTCTGTTCTTACTCTCCTCCAGAAAATGACTTTATTGTCTAAGTACTCAATCAAAGTTGAATGGTTTTAGGAATATCTGAAGCCTCGTCAGCTGTACATCAGAATACAAGTGTCAGATATGTTTGATTGATTTCAATTTCAGCACTGAATAAACTAAAGCATTCAATTTTCTGAAAGATATTTGAAGGCAGGCAACATTGCAAATAAATGGTTCTTGAAGATTTACGGCTGTCACAACACATTTGAATTTGTTTGAAAAAGTCGGAAGCAGCACCGTGCTTTCAACAAGGTAAAATGTCATCATCGAGAGTATACTGTTATTCACAAAGTCCCAAATGAGTGCTGGAACGAGTACTGAGCCTGAGTACTAACTACACTGTAAACTGTACATGTAGAGTACGAAAGCACTATTGTTCGTGTTCATACACTACGAAAGCGATTGTCTTTCCGATTGGATCATCTTTGCAATTGCGATTTCGTACATTTTGCTATTCTCGTTTTGTACATCGGTTTCATAAGTAGCTTTAGTACTGTGCAGTTTTCAGTCCGGTCCCAAATTCTAGTGCTCTTTGAGTTAGAAAATATTAGTACTCATTTTAGTACTCATCTAGTGAGTTGTATGGGACAAGCACCTCCACTAAATCGAAAATTGCCATACGCTATATCTAACACTCTATATCCCATATGCACATCCATCGAAGAAGTAATTTGGCAATTCACACAAATAAATTTGGATCAATAAAATATGCAAAGGACTCAAACCGCAGTCGGTGAAGTGGGTAAACGTTAACAATACTCAAAAAAAGAGTCGGAGAATTTGCTTTTCATAAGAACTGATGTCTTAGATTTATTAAGAGGAAATCGATAAAATGTCACAGATTGGTGTTTACAGGATCACTTATTGTTCGATAAGCAGGAACAAAGCAAAACGGCATTTTAAAACGTCACTACCAGCTGCATACTGACTCACTGAATTTGGCCTCATGTCGCGTCATTTATTGATATTTCATCACATTTGTACTCAATACGCATTTTAGTACTTCTGTGAATCCTCGTAAAGCGAAACCTGCTGACCAGCGCTACTGTGACCTTTACTGTTCGCGCATTTTCCAGCATTCCACTAAAATTCGTCGGATTTGGATTGAGTGCTGGAAATTCAAATTTTACAATAAGACTACTTGTGAACTAGGAAGTAGTATTAACTATCGGCAGTTAATTTTGTGAATTTTCCTTGTCATTTTAAATTCTTTGGCACGTGCACATCGTCTGAATTGCTATTTGCGTTGCGAAAGCTACATTGCCATGAGGAAGTCCATGCATGAAACATAAGTTTGATGTGATTCTGTGAAGTTCCTCAGATGTTAAGGAGGTGGGCGTTAGAAGTCACGAATCCTCTAGGATTTGTAGTTCTCTTCAGAGCCCGATATGGAGAAGGTTAATCCAAGTCTGTCAACATTGTCTATTTCAGTCCCACTAACGGAATAAACAAAGGCAAAAGTCCTGTTTGCGCGGTTGTGAGGATAAATATGTTTTCCTTCCTGAGCTTTCGAGGGACTTTTTTGGTAATTGGTGCCATTCAGCGCGGTTCTATCTATCTCATGACAGTGATTGGCGGTAAATCCAACTTTACATACTTGTACTTTGAATTATAAAAGCATTCTCCTGCCACAATTGTCGGGTAGCCGTATGTTAGTGAATTTCCTCAACTCTAGTTATAAAACTATCTATTTTATCATCATGTTTTCACACTTTGAGCAGCACGTTGTTGAATAGTGCATTTGATATTTCCCTTTGTTATACATGCCCTGAAGATAGGAATCCATATCCGTTGAAATAAATTGCCTTAGAATAAATTAGAATCATAGCAATATCAAAACCAACAATAACAACCTCATTCCTTAATTTCCTAATTAAAATTAACAGTCGCTACTGAGACTAGCTAGTCTCTACTACTACAGCGTTCGTTCAAGCTTTAAGTTAGCTTTAAAGAGTGTTTCTGCGTGTGTGTGTGTGTGTGTGTGAAAGATAGAGAGAAAGACCTCAACTCTGTGTACTCCCCCATCATTTGTTAACTGTCCTCTTGAGTCGTTCTGTAAAGAAATATACATTTTTGAATTTTGAATTTTGAATGAGAGATATAGAGAGAGGGAGGAGGGAGATAGAGAAGTGTGCACCAAGACAATATTCTTCGATTATGAAATTGTAGTAATAATTAGCTGATGTTGTATCAGAGCATTTGACACGCATTATACATTTCATAGTTTTATAAGAGATCATAGCAATTGCAGTGCTGGTGAAAATCCTGGATAGCCGTTGACAGGACTCCACAAACATTGGGAAGAAATTTATGCAAAAATCCATCAGATAGGACAACTGCATTCATGTGTGTTGTCGATGCTTTGGATATATGGAATCGATGTAGAACTGAAAATAAATTGTCTACTGATGATATAAATGCATATGTAAGGTACACTGTGAATGCCGGGCCAAGAAAATAGCCCAGAATTCGACACACAAAATGGCAGCAAAAGTGGCCATCTACATGATAATTGGTCAAGTGATCTCCGAACCGCATTCTGATTGGTTAAACGTTAAGGGCATTTTATCGCTGCAATTAATGAAATTGTTGGGCATTTCGTGGCCGCCAGTAGTGAAAGGACTTACGCCACGATGTTGCGAAAAAATAGACAATATCTTTTTTACGTGTTGATTTCGTGGCCACTTCCGTGGCCTGTGAATCGGCAAATTTTGAGTTGAATCGAATCGTCAAGCTTCGCTATTTCCTTGTCCAGTCAACATTTTGGGATTGTTCTTTCACTTTTGGATGATTGGAACGCAGAGGATGATTGGAATGTCGGTTTTGGAAAACTGCACGTCAGCGAGTCATCCGGCAACCGAACCAACCCGGAATGCAATATTCATAAGTCTAATCGCCTCATCAGGCGTGCGCGTGTCCAGTATTTCAGCATCTCGTCGAAGCTGTTAGCGCTGGGATATACATGTAAATAGATCGATAGTATTTATGGAGGAAAACATGTCTTTTGCTGTGAAAAATGAATTTCACTTCTGTATTTCGAGGTTCCGACCACATCATCATGAATACAAAATTGATTCTTCTAATTGAAACTTCTAATGATGACATTCACTTGATTTAACTGATTCATTGTAGATAACTTTGAAAAATAGAAAATTCATATTGTGGAACATGCAGCTTTGGCAGTAAAGAGATTTGTATTTACCATTTGACTTTCAAATGCACAGGTGCATGCACAGAAGTCTATACAGCGAAGTATGTACAATGCAAGTTAAACATCATAGCAATAGTCGTGTACCAATATAATGTCGGTCACTACAATATAATTCTTTTAATTTTTGCCGGCGCTTCGTCCGTTCTTGACAGACAATACAACGGAACTGGAGAATGACAAGAATTGCAAATACATCTCATGACAAAACTTATCTGACAATGTTACGACGATCTCATGTGACACCCATCATAGAGATCCAACACGCTATCTGTACAATCACTACGTAGAAATGGACAAAATTGAATTAATTGAAATCAACAAGCACGCTGATAGATGATGTGACTGACAGTGAAAATTATGGAAAGTGTTTAAATGAAACAGAGGAAATTCATAAGGAAAAGGACTTGAGAAAAAATAAGTAAAGTCAAAAAAGGGAATAAAAATGAAGGAAAAATTAAGTGAAAAAAATCAAAAGTTAAGAAAAAATCAAATATAGGTCAAGTAAAAGTCACAAAATTGCTGAAGTAAACATACGATTTTCTGTACACATAAGCCGGGGCTCATTCATTTGATTGCTACACCTTCAGCGATGAAAAGTCCATAAGATGAGCTACATTTTCTGATCTGTGAGAAGTCCTCGATGCTGGCCGATGTCCGAGGGTCACATTCTTGAAAATGTTGGGTGATGCTTGAGGAAGGAGACTGTCCGGATCTGGGTCGCGATGTGTTTTTAGAAAGCCATTTCGGTACGTGCTCGCTAACGCGGAACCTCAGACTTCTTTCGTACTTTCCAATGTAAGCCTCTCCGCAGCCACAAGTGAATTTATATAAGAGTGTTTTGAAAAGGAAATGGAATTGGGTGGAGGACACATTTTGACCGTGGAGAAACCTAGTCTCACTTTGATTTGGAAATAAACATTTTCCACTGCCTTTGTGATGTTGTTGCTAATTATGTTAGGTTGTTCACCGTAATATGGAAGTCGCAGAATTATCTCTTTTTTCTCAGCTGTAGTGATTCTCCCATATGACTTTGAATACCGGTGTCACGGTGTGCCTGAACAGGCGGTTTAATTTTCAAAAATTCCTAAAGGTTTTGACAACGGTTTCTGGTGTCGTTTTTTACGCTGATTCTAAATATTGTAGTTAAAAAATCTTTCATCGAGCCCTTTTCGAGAAAATGACGAAAATTCAAAATGGCGGACCATGAAACCGAAACCTACGTCTGGAGACAAATATAAAAAATTCCTAAAGGTTTTGAAGGCGGTTTCCGGTGTAATGTTTACGCTGATTCTAAATATCGATATAAGAAAATCTTTCATCGAGAAAATGACAAAAATTCAAAATGGCGGACCATGAAACCGAAACTAATGTCTCGAGACACGCGTATAAAATATGAGCATTTACATACATTTTAAGATATGCAAAAATAACCCTCCATTCCCATTTGATATCCAGAATTTTTGATCAGTAAATTTTCAACTTTGACCATTTCTTCGTCGATGTACATGTATTCTGGTGAGCAAATTTTGCGGACACGATGAAACAGAGAGCGAACCAGATTAACCTTGCACTGTCTTGGACAAAATGCTGAGAATTGGTTGTAGATTCCCGTGAAGCTGTGTGGAGACTGTCGTCGATAATTTGCCATTCAATTCAATGATTTTTGCATCAAGGAATTGGTCTCCTGAGTCTTTCGTGAATTGAAGGTTTGCGTGCATTTTGTTGAGGGAATCAAATAATCTATCGCTGTCTGAAATATCATTACACATGATATAGATATCATCAACGCATCATGGTCATTTTATGAGTGAATTACTAAAGTTTGCCATCAAACCTCTTGACTCTTTCCATCATCCATTAAATGAATAATCATATTCACGACATCTAAAAATAGATCACTTATCTTCATACTACAGGCCTAAATAGCTATTCAAAATCTTTAATCGCCGATTTATCTGAACAAATTTTGAAGCTTTGACATTTTCAACATTTTACCGAAGAGTTCTTTCACGTAGTGCAGTCACGGAGAACTTACGGTTTATGTACAGGAAAAATTCAGTAGCCGACCTGTTCTCTTGATCAGAAGAGTTATTGACGTTCATGCGAACAAATCAGTTTGTCAAGATGTTTCAACATAATACCTGTCTTCTGTGGGTCTTACTCTTAGATGATTTAGTATGATAGCGGAGAACATTGCAATTTGTAGCAGGATGTGAAGACTGTAATCATAGTGCATGTATATTAGGTAGAGTGGTAACTCCGCATTTATTATATCCCCAATGTGTATGCACTTTCGATTTTATTAAATGAACTTCTGGGGGATACAGGTGCCATTGTCACCGAATGTGAGGTATGCGAACTTTTGCAGTTTTGAAGAAATTACAACGGAATTGACTGATCATGACGGTATAATGCAGAAGGAAATTATGGTATTTTATAGATCGTTCGTGGCAGCCTTGGAGAGGTAATGTTTGTTAAATTAGCAACTCAATGAACTGCTATTGCTTTCATGGTTGACCTCAAGAGAATCTTCTTAAGCGAGATCATATTACAGGCCATTGGTAGAGCAAAATAACAGAATCAAGGACAATGACTTTAATCAACTTTGAAAGATATAAATGGATCCACATCACTATTCGGATTCAAGAAATGAACATGAATTTAGTGAATCATGAAATCATACCGGTAAAAATTGAAGTAAAACTTGAAATTTCAGTCAAGAAAGCAGAATCATATCTCGACTTTTTCATGAGGACTTCCATTCTAATGCGGATCATGAAATTCCCTTGCAAATTATCTTAATTTCCGCTTAGTTGGGATGCTTGTTAGCAAATATTCATGTCTTTTGATATCCAACTTTTTTCATACTGCTCTGAAGAGGCTTCCATGTCAGTAGTACATATGTTTGCAAAATTTTGACATTTAACAAACTGTTCAAATATTTTTTTGGACCACGGAACGCAATCTCCGCAAAAACTGAATCTTTTCATTTAAAAATTTTCAATGTATACAGATACTTCTTTAAGTCGCCACTGTAGCTATGTATCCATACTCTATGGCTGTAATTTCACGCTTTTGTCCGTGCTCGTAATGAAATTTGCTTGATCAGTGATTGCACAAATTATATATGAAAGAATCTTCTGAATAGACTGTGATTTAAGGTCAAAATTATTCATGAGAATTTCACTGAAATCGCATTCCATGTTGTGCCATATTATTTGTAAATTTCCGTCCTCACAAGATCTTCATGCAATCTTCTACAAAAAAACTGTGAAATTTGCACTACTATCGTCTACCACATGACAGTAAATATTGATGAACGCATTTTAAAAATCGGAGATCGATGATATCTTAAAGACAGGAGCGTAGCTTCAGTTTTACACACAGAATTAGATTCATCTGCGCCCGAAGCAGATAAACAAAATATTTAATTCTGTGGTTTTACAGTATTTCTATTTACGCGAGCATGAACTCCTTCATAGACTGTGTTGTACTGTTGTGCACGTGATCACAATGTCTGATATGATTCGATCAGGCAAAATTGTGCACAAAATTATAGAATCTACATTACATGCTGAGCAGACACTATCTATGAAATTGTTATTTCGTAAACTATATTTTGAAGAATAACAAATATCATAATATAGAATTTTATAAATCATAAAATGAAGAAGATGTTTCGCATGTTAAGAACACGATTACACGAGTGACAGTATAGGGGTTTCGCTGCCTCTAAAAACCTAGTCGTAAATTAATAATTACAAGGACATTCAATAACTTAAGTAATCGGGAATGTCTGAGGGATTACAAACACTTTTTTATGACTTTCTGATGTTTCTCGACATCTGTCCGACAGATTCACTTGAAATTCAATAATTTAATCAACACGATTGCACATGAACTATTTCACAGGAAACATCATTCAATTTTTTCGTAGTCGTATATGCCTGCTGTTACTGCTTATAAGCGGTACGAAACTGCTCGGAATGCCAAATACTAAATTAGTTCTTTCAATTGAATGTGCATGAACATCACAGGAGGCTTGCAACATAATTAACGGTAATTATGACCCTCCACCAACAATCGACTGATTTTTTGTGGCTTTTGGTTTCAACGTATTCTTGACATCCAAATCAAATTGTCCATTCGGCTCATGGAAACATAAAATATTGACTTTAAAAGAAGTGCACTGTAACTGTAGGGCACTAATTTAGGCACGAAACCGAAATTTCGTGCCAGTTGGCGCCTAGTTAGTGCCTTTCTAGTGCCTCGAGGCACCAGTAGACGGTACTTAGGCACTAATAGGCACCAAACCAAATATTTGTTTATCCAATGAAATTGAAGTAAAAATCAATGTGTACGAGCTCGGCACTATGAACTTAGTGCCTACTCGCGCCTTGTGTTGGTTAGAATTGATGCCTAAATTTCGTGCCTAATTCAAGCAAAATTTTGTGCCCTAGAGTTTACAGTGTGCTTCTTAAAATCAAGAATTTTTGTCTATTTCTTGAAATTTTCACAATGACATACACTAACTGCTTTTCTCATTCTAGAATATATTTTTTTACTTTAATTAATTTATTTATCTATATCTGTACTCGTTCAATTATCTATTTCATGTTTTGTACAGTTTTACTCTTGACGTGGTCTCTTGTATTCTTAAACTGTCTCCCATTTACCTCTGTTCTGTCTAGACATAGCCAACTGCCCAGTATTCATGAATATCTGTCTTCTACGTTGCAATATTGTGCGCATATTGCGACTTCAATGATTTCTGTTTCTCCGCTTCTGACTAACTTTGATGTTACTATTTATTGATTGATTGCTGTGCATTACTGTCATCTCTGTGTAAGGTCACTACAATCGTTCTACAATCTGCTGCATCACCTGATTGAGAGCAGACGAAACGCGTCGTAAGCATACAAAATTGATCATGAAACATCTTGGTCTCGTATTTCTATACAAATGTTTGTCTGGGCAAAACTGTTTCAAAATTATCAACATTAAAATGAAAAAAACAACTAACGACACCGACACGTCTTGTGAATCACAGACTTGGCGTCAAAAAATTGCAGTTGCATTAATGACATATTTAAGCATTTGTGTAGCTGTACTTACTATTCATGTTTTTGTATTCATGATGAAATCTTGATGCTAGTAAGTGGTTTTTTGAGATTCCTATAATCTGCATAACTTTGTGTGTATTTTTCCATTCACATCAGATCTTCAACAATTTGCATTCGTGCGGTGTTCAACAAGGATATCATTGGAATCTGTCTTGGGCTCAACTCGCTATGGCAATGAATATTTTGGCCTTTTTCGTTCTGATTATTGCTCTTGTATCAGTAGAATGCCAGGAAACCTCTGAAAGTTCATTTTTTAACGTAGATCCACAATATTCTAAGTATGGCAAGATGGTTCCTTGTTCATCAGTGAAGATTAGCAGCAGAAAAGTGAGATCGAAACTGGATTGTGCTAAATCATGCACAGCTCTCACTACATGCTTGGCTATGACCTTTGAAGCGAATGCGGAGTGCACATTGTATTCGAGAGCGTGTGTACTGTCCAGTAATCGTGAGCGCTTGGTCATTCGATTTATCGAGGAACCGAATGCCCTGAAATGGAAATATCAACGCAATTACTATTTGTTGCTGCCATCACAAAAAGGAACATACGATCAGAATCGAGATGCATGTAGCAAGCGTGGCATGTATCTCATTTTTCCAAATAATCACAACGAGAACAAGTTTATCAAAGATAAAGTGATCGCAAGCTTGCCAACAAAATACGTACATACAGATCCCGTATGGCCTATTCGCTATCCTAACTTCTACCTGGGACTTCGAGATTTCTCTAATAGGTGGTGTCGTCTACAAGATCAAAGGACAGCATGTCCATTTACTGATTATATGGCTGGGGAGCCGAACGCATGGCATGAGGAATGCTTCTGTTATATGAGAAAAAAGCCCCATGCAACTGCGACATACGGCCCATACGGATGGGCTGATATCACTTGTAGTTGGGTGCTTATGCTCTGTGTCAAGGAAAGTATTTTTAAGTTGTCTACTAATCATTTGACATCGTATACTATTAAGTATCCTTTAATCTAACTGATGATGGAACTTGTGACTCTGGATGTGTCATTGCACTGCACAAGGTTCACTTTCTTCGGTAATGATATTGGAAAAATGAAATCACAAATAAAACTTTCATGCAAAGATCCGTGCTTTGTTCTTATCAAGGTGAGCAAGTATCATCAGCTCAATCAGCTATCAAGGCAGTATATTCAGCGACAAAATGAATTATTTCCTTTTGCGAACACAAAATCGGCTTTCTACAGTATATATATATATATATATATATATATATATATATATATATATATATATATATATATATAGTTATAAAAATAAATTTAATGCGCATAATATCGTTGGTGATTCCACAAAGTGACGTAAGTCAATTTCAGTCACTTTTCAGGAAAGCCGTTTAAAAATTTTGACATTCTTTAATGAAATTTTACCGGACTTTATCATCATTTCTCAATTAGTGGATGAGACATCCAACTCATAGATATCTAGTAAATGACATGAGTTAGATAGCCCAGATATATTTTATTCATAGATATTTAAGTGCTCAAGTCACTTACGTCAGCTTGTCAAATCAAATTATGTTCAACATCAGATGCTATGATCTGTCGCAAGTGGAGCTGCGTCAGTTTGTCAAATCATTCAAGTTGAATTTATATCAGCTACAGATGCACTTACGTCGATTTGAATTTAATCAGAGGGAATGGCAAGTCGACTAAATGGTTGAAATAAGTGCTTCAACAGCAAAAAGTTGCCAATTTTGAGTCTTGTGAATTTGTATTGATATGATTGCTTACAGGAGGTAGACACTAGCATTGTTTACATAGCTATTGCAAATTAAAAATCATTGTTAATCGTTGTACAAACTCCAAGCAAAATTCCATAACTTTGCAAAAATAATCAGAGGACATCAACGGTAGCTACCTAGTTTTATAAGTCTGTATTTTCAAGACATATATGTTTACGGGACAGAATCGTTCACAGACAGATAATTTGTTTGGCAAGATGGGCAAAAATTATTTTTGCAATTTAGTGAACAAAGACAATGGAAAAATGAAATGGAAATCACGCCGTTCAGACAGGATCCCCTCCCCCATTTTTTGGGGGGGGGGGAAAATTGAGGGGTCCGGACCTGCCTGACCCCCTAGATGCTGCGCCTTTGCATAGCACCGATGAAATAGGCTCAGTTGCTTAATACCCGTTTTTTTTTTTTTGCTTTTGTGCTGCTTTGTAAGTCCCTAAAGTCCTGGGAAATTAATTGGGAAGCAAGGAAAATGTCTGTTAATACAATGTAAAGAACATGTAAACATAGAACACATTCTGAAGTTCCAGCTGACAGATTCGTTTCGTTTCGGAATGTAATAATACACATGTATAATTCAATCCATTTCATGTGTCCAAACAAGAGTGCACGATGATCTATAAAATACTTTTCAAAATTTCCTGCAGGACTTTGAAGAAATAGTTCCATAATTTTCTGTTGAGTTCAGTAGTAAGCTTAGGAACCTTATCAATAATGACACCATGAAACATAAGATACATCAATTAAGAGGACAGAACCGAAGAATAAAATCGTCAGAAATCACAAATTATTCATTGGATAGAAAATATTGACATGAGCTACTTGCTTCTATGACCCAATTTATTAATTTACAGGTTATATAAATACCAATGGGTCTAATCCAGTCCTTCATTAGAAATATTAATAGCAATATTGTTGAATTTTAGAACGAAATATTGTTATGATTTTCAGCAGTAGGCCACTCGTTGAAATTGTTAGTCGAATGATTTATTGAGTTGACTGTAGTTTCAAATAATGTTGGGTATGTGCTAATGATATGGCTATAAGTCATTAAATTAAAAGTTCGTTCGACATTAGGTCTTGACGTGATCAGGACGAGAACGAGGGTAGATAGATTACCTACGTCAAGGTTTTGTTTTTGACCTATCGACTCTTGGAAGCCGATTGACTCAACTGTATTATTCGATAAAGCTTTGAACATTAAGTGCTACTCCATTTTAATGACGAGTCCATGGGTTGTTGCTCCAATAAGAAATGGCAGTAAAAGAACCGTTGATGAAGTATTTGAAGAATTGCCGCCATTTATGCCTTAACTCAGCATAGCAACCAAGTGACAAGAAGAAAGGCTTTGGTCAGACAAAGGCTGAATGAGATGTCATTGACAGACGATCATGGATGTCTGCCAAATCGCTTGCTCCGTCCTCGTTAGATTCACATACATAAGGAGGCCTTGTTTCCTGCATCTGGTACGTCCATATGAAATCTTCCGATTACAGCAGGCACTCATTAATTGAAGAAGTAAGAGGCAAGAAGGAAGCAGTGGTCCTTAGGCCTCTCTTGTTAATTAACTCACCTTTTACCATATTGTTACTTAGCTTTATGATAAGATGACACTGGTACTTTATAGAAATCTGTTTTATGCGTGATAGATATAGCTGGTGTCTTATAAGCCTACAATTAGATCACTGAATTCTCACGAGATCTAAATTCATGGCAAAAATACGAGAAGCAAATTCTGATTCAGTAAGCAATGTTATAGGACTCATTGACGCCCTTTCATTGGTAGTCAGCATGGATATTTACATACTATAGCACTGGTATATAGAGCTCCATGACAGCTACAAACCATAACAGTTCTATTTCTATGTCATCAAAACTACTGAGACGTACTATGAATGAGCAATGTCAAAATTATAGTCAAATCGACATTCACATAAATTTGATTCTTCAAACTGACGCAAGTGCAATTGCTTCAATCAGAGTTGGAAAAGTCGGAATTGGAATTTTAATTCCATTTTTCGTAGGAATTGGAATTGACCTTGATAAACCTCATTTCTTCTTTTTCGATAGACCTATAGATCTATTTGCACTTTCTGCTCATCGTCGAGGTTAAATCATTGAACAGCATTGTAGAAAAGAATCAGCGTTTTTATTGAGTATCCAGGTTAGATTTTACTTGTATAATTACAGATTATCAAAAACAAGACGTGACATAGAAAATACTATCGGTATCATATGTACTCGTTGGCGACTTCTTACGAGAGCAATATCTGCGACTGAGGAAGATGCTATTCATTATATAAGACCCAATTGCGCCTTGCATGTTTATTTGATGACAAAAGATTCTCTACAATCAGCAAAGTTCTCGTACTGTCTTCCAGGATATAAAGATGAAGAGGATATTGATGGATTTGTTACAGTTGGTCTGTGGCGTGATTATCATGATGGCACGAGCGGACAGAGTAGCAGCATATGGCGCCCACTGAAAATACCTATCATGATCTATGAGGAAAGCGATTACAAACTCTAAAAACGATAAAAATCATTGCATTGGGAAGCCGGACATTAGAATTTATCGATGGCAATGCGCAACGATGGTAGGCCTATAAACCATTGGATACTCACACCAAAGCAGCTGCTGCGCCTTGGCTCAAAGTCTTTCACGAGCGAAATGCTACAAATGCGGTGTGGGATTGTGCTACAAGTGTTTCAAAGCATGCCACTTAGTGACTTATTTAATGACGACATCAACTGTTGAGCATACACACATAAAAATAGCAAAATAGGCCTACCAAGGAGAGAATTACTGTTATAAGTGCATGTGTGCAATGCATGTGTATGTGCATTAAAGTTTTAGAAGCTGTTATATACTGCTGCAAGATTTGTTATCTATCATGCAACAGCAACACAAATTATTTTTTGTGTAAAACTGCAAGCAAAAATTGTAAATTATACATTGTTCTTATCTGAATTCGATTTACATGTGGTCTGCATGTAACTGAATAATACATCAGATCAGTTGATATAAATAATGGTTGTGCAAACTCAGATTTAAAATGCACAAACAATATGTTCGTGTTAGAAAAATTGTTGTTATTACAGCTTTATAAAGTTCAGTGCTTCAATTTTGCCTTTTTGAACACATCCAAAATTTACTACTTTTTAGGAGTGGTAGGACGCGATAGCACATATATGCCATCTTTGAAATCGGTTTGAAATGACTCGTATCCATTCTATATGTGAAAATGTTCATGCTTCGTGATGTTTCAAGCTATGTTTATTGATATAATTCGAAGTATGCAAAGAAATCACAGCCGCGCGTAATGGCGTGAAGTTCTTACTTGATCGACTTTTGATCTGAGTCTAAAATCAAGCAAAAATGTCTGCTCACAGAGATGCGTCTTCTGCTGGTCTCAGCCATGCCCTTACAAATAAACGAATCATAGTTCGTGCCGGTAAAACAAATAAAATTTGATATCAAATGAAATATATCTTTTATTAGTTCACACAACTACTTTAACACGCATATTCCCAAGTAAAGCTATAAGTGTATCTGTCTCAGCTTGCCATCATATCTGAAAAGTTCAAATTATAGATGTCTTCTTCGTTGCTCAATGCATTATTTTGTTCCGTTGTTGGTGCAAAAGGTTAGTTATCTTTGCATGTTCGTTGTCGATGAAAAAATTGTTGGATTTCAACATAACATTCTTTGATATAAATGAATTCCCAATTGATCGCAGTTCACCTGCCACGTGCGTACCACATTGGCGATTACTATCATCAAACGTGCTTTTTAGATCTTTAATGATTATTTTGGTCCACGTATTTTCCACGTTTTCTTCCCTATTCAATTGATTGTCATCCTCATAATCTTCAATCTCTTCTCCTTGTTCTTCAATACTATTCTGAGTATTCGTCAGCATTCGGCAAGTTTGTGGTGTTCTCAAAAATATAATACTGCAATCTTTCAAAAAAGACATTTGTCTAAATAAGGCCAATTTCGTCTCATTTTTTCGTTCAGATCCATTTCTCCCCTTTAGTTTTCTTAATTCTCTGTTGAAGTTTTCGCGCATTAATTTCCAGTCCTTTTTGCCAACCGGGCCATTAGTTGGGCAATTTCAGTCCGTGAACTTTCTTTCATCGATGTATCCGTATAATAGGGTCTTTTAACGTTATACACATACTCGTATTTCTAAATCAATGATATAAGTTGCGCGGATATAACTTGCTCGAGTCCATCTTGGGCCGCTGGCGTTGGCAGTTAAAATATAAATGGCTCTATACTGCTTGCAGTTCAGACGCTTGCTGCCGATTGGTAAACTTCAAAAAAATATTGATTTTGATTGGTCAAGCAGCAAGCAACAAACAGCCAACTGCCAGCGGTCGAATTGAACGCAATTAACTGCCAATTGCTGACAATGTGAAGCGGCGTTTAGATATATCATTGATGTCCCTCAGAGTAGCATATTCTCCATGTGTTATCTGTTGTCTATGTACTAAGCGGTTTCGAAACAAGTCACCTGTTTGCCCAAGATGGATTTCGTCGCAACCTGTGGATCTTATGACATAGATAACATTTCTCGACTGGTAGTCCGGGAGCTAGCGTGAAGTTGTGCAGGGAACGAGGTAGTACATAAAACTTTCACATAGCATAGTACACCTCTAACCTACTGCAAAACTTCGCGTCTGCCGGATCAGATCATTTGCTTTTCAGAAATAGAGAGGATAACACAATCCTATGTATTTCCAGTGGTAAAATTGTGACATTTAAGGTGTTGACTCCATTTTTTCGAATTTTTGCTCATAAAAGTTACACAAATTGGTATTTTGTTGAACTGGTTATTATAGAAATCATCTACAGATCATGATCTTTCAAATGAGTTATCATTCAGTGACAGAGGATGAAGTAAAGTGTACAAACAGACACTTTTCGTTGGTGTAACTGCAAATTTTAACATAGAAATTTCAGGAAAATTGTTGATTGTAACGAAAAGTGTCTGTTTGTACACTTTACTTCATCCTCTGTCACTTAATGATAACTCATTTGAAAGATCATGATCTGTAGATGATTTTTATAATAACCAGTTCAACAAAATACCAATTTGTGTAACTTTTATGAGCAAAAATTCGAAAAAATGGAGTCAACACCTTAAATGTTACAATTTTACTACTGGAAATACATAGGATTGTGTTATCCTCTCTATTTCTGAAAAGCAAATGATCTGATCCGGCAGACGCGAAGTTTTGCAATAGGTTAGAGGTGCACTATGCTATGAAAAAGTTTTATGTACTACCTCGTTCCCTGCACAACTTCACGCTAGCTCCCGGACTATGGCAATTCATGTTGATTAAATTATGAATAAATTATGCATAAACATTAATTTATATATTTATATTATTTTATATTGAATTTTCTATTTCTTTTTAATTTTGATAACTTGTTAATGATCGCAAAGTTCAAGGAAATTTTGGTAATAGCAACATGGTTTAAGGAAAAATTGAGAACTTATTCGTCTTCTTGGCTCAGTTTTTGAGTTTGTAAACAGCAAATTTAGTTTATGGTTTATTTATCCAACAGGCTATGGAACTGCCAAGTTTACACTTAAAGTTTACACAAAATGATCAAGTAACAGAAGCATTTGCATGGTCACTAGAATTCATTGTGCAGAATTGAGCTGTGCATGCCTGCAGTCATAACTAACTATGTGGCTAGAATCAACTTTTTGATGAAAATCAAAGTGAAATCGGTTATGATACCTAGTAGTTTATGATGTATATATATATATGTAAAATGAATATATATATATGTAAAATATTTTTATATCACAGTATTTGGTGAAATATATGGAGAAATGTTTCTGCCCTCAAAAAATGAAAACAGCAATTTAGCACTATCGCTTTCAATATATCTTCAGGTTGGGTTCAGGGAACTACGGTGGCCCCTACTTACGCTACCCTTACGCTCGGATTTTTTGGAAATTAAATTGAAGGATGTCATTACCAGCTTATGGGGTACACAGGTTGCTACAGACATATTTATTAACTGGAAACGTTTTCTCGATGACTGCTTTATTATATGGAATTGGAACGACGACAAATTAAAAAAGTTTAACACAATTTTGAATGAACTTGATGAGAATATCAAATTTACAATGGAGGTGAGCAAAAATGAATTACCCTTCCTAGATGTTTTAATAAAGAAAACTGATGATAAAATTTCAACGGACGTATATTATAAGCCAACCGATACTCATCAATACCTCCATTTTAAGTCTTGCCATCCTAGGCACACTAAAAGGGCCATTCCCTACAATTTAGCCCGACGTATTTGTGCAATTGTTTCTGATCATTCAACGAAAAATGATAGATTACAAGAAATGAAAATGTTTTTGGTCAAACAGCAATATCCTTCTAAATTAATTGATGACGCTATTATAAGAGCTAAGAAACTCAATAGAACTCAACTTTTGACAACTGAACAGAAAGATGATAATGATATATTGCCTTTTGTTAGTACTTGTAATCCCAGAAACCCTGATATTAGATCCACTATAAACCTTGTCAATTCCTCATTACAAAACGATTGCAATACTAATGAAATCTTCAAAAACAAAAAATTCATACATAGAAAAAGACATCCAATCAATCTCAAACGCATATTATGTAATTCAAAATTTCTATCAAATGAAACTCATGTTGTTACCAAATGCAACGATGAAAGATGTGGAACTTGCGAGTATATTACGGAGGGATCATCTTACAACTTTAACGGCAAAACTTTCAACATCAAACACAATATGAATTGTAACTCAAAGAACTTGATATATGTAATGACCTGCTCAAATTGCAAAGCATTTTATATAGGAGAAACAAGTACAACATTACGAAGCAGAGTACGTGTGCACAAACAACAGATAAACACCGAAGAATATCGTCAACTTAAAGTAAGCGAACACATGTATTATTGTGGAGCCGGTAATTTTGACATTTTTCCCTTCTATAAGATACGGTCGGACAATGATATTGAACGCAAGGTAAAAGAAAAATATTTCATTGATATCTATAGGCCACTTCTGAATTCCTTATGACTTTCTTTGCTGATATAACATTGATATCTTTTTCCAGTGAATTTTAAATATATGCCTATTTCCCTGTATGTTATATCACTTGTTAATATTAAGCACCTGAAGATATATTGAAAGCGCTAGTGCTAAATTGCTGTTTTGATTTTTTGCGGGCAGAAACATTTCTCCATATATATATATATATATATATATATATATATATATATATATATATATATATATATATATATATATATATATGTCAGCATCGTCGGTAGAACTAAATTTCCTAAAATTCTAGAAACGATATTGATCAAAAGCAACTTTGACAAACTTGCTAACGAGAGGAGTGGATCTCACCCAATCAGACTTCATTTGTAAATTTCACCAGTTTTCATTTTTGTATATAAGCCATTTCGTATCTGCTTTTACCATTTGATTGTAACGCTGATGATGGTATGACCTCAAATACCGAAACATTTCCGGAATAAAATCTCACTGCTGAGTACGATGGTTTTGAAAAAAAAATATATATATATATGACCTCTACTGGCTGGACTCTGTCCTTCTTTCAAATGCCTGAGGTACATTTCAGAGAGGAGAAGCGTTGTCTGTCCTTCTAGTAAGTATATTTTTTAAAAATTTTTAGACATTTTAGGATAGAAAACTTTTCTTTTAAATCATACTTTGTACCTATTGAAAATTAACTAGTCATTAGCTTGTTTTTTTTTAAACTTTGTTACCTTGACGCACTTTGCTACGTTGAATTGTTTTTACAGCACGTCTTGAGTTGAAGGTGGATTATGTCCCCGCCTCTTGACCTCTACTGGCAGGACTCTGTCCTTCTTTCAAATGCCTGAGGTACATTTCAGTCAATAGTGACTCTGTTTTTTTGATAGATGCTAATCTTTCTCTATTATAAATTTAATTTTTGAGGCTGTGCATCTTAAATGCGCAGGACCGCGCTTGGTCGGGTTGAGCGTCCAGGATTAAGCAGTCGAAACGCAATCGTCCTGACCAAGTTCCTGTTGATGACATCATTAAAAATAGTCAAATAATTTGTATGCATATTTTGTACAATTCTATTTCACGTTTTAGCTTAAGGAACTAATATTAATTCTCTTACACACCTGGTAGATTATAGATAGCGTAATCCCGCTGTGTTAGCTAGATCTGGTATTTTGATTGGAAAAAGACCTGTCCTCTTATCATCTGAATGGACAGACTGTTAAATAGGATATTTTCAATATATAAGTGATAAACATAATTTTGAACAGAACGACTTACTCGCCAATTCATTACACATGAGGAGAGGAGAAGCGTTGTCTGTCCTTCTAGTAAGTATTTTTAAAATTTTTAGACATTTTAGGATATAAAACTTTTCTTTTAAATCATACTTTGTACCTATTGAAAATTAACTAGTCATTAGCTTGTTTTTTTTTTAACTTTGTTACCTTGACGCACTTTGCTACGTTAAATTATATATATCATTTTTCTTAACATGAGAGGAATCTATTACTGCAGCTCTTTGAGTAAAAGTGACCGAAGTTAATTTGACGCAAATTTCCACAGCAGCTATTGATGAGTTTGAGATCCTCTTAGCTGTTTGAGAGTCTAAAACCGCATATTGGTTCTTGAACTCCTGCATCATGTTGTAAAATAAGTGTCTGGATCACAAAGCAGTCGTGAAAAAATTCGTTTCCTCTTCAATTTCTATAAATTATGTTTGGATGATGTAGGTCTCTCTCAGCACACCCACATGGGAACCACACATAGGATGTAATAGGATGGGCGAATGCGTCATATTCAGAAAAGAAAACAACGCGTAATAATTTCGTGATCAACGTACAACTCACATTTGTGCTTACAGTTCTCCCAGCTGGTAAGCTGAAACCCACGACACCAGCTTTCATTCTATCACTCTGGTCAACAAAGAAAAAATAGTCTAAGTGTTTTTAGCTGATTTCGGGTAAATCAAGTGTGTTGATTTCAAATATCACCTCAAATTTGCTCAATCAGGTCAACTTTTTAAACTAAGCTACATTTTGGGTTTTTCAAGTTTTGGCCTATACGATGATCCAGAGCTTCTCATGTACCGGTATTTTCTTACGTTCATGTAGCCATTTTATATTTTCTAGACTAAAAATGCAATTTCTGAAGATCTTTGCGTCACATCTGATCATCTAAAATGCTGCCCATCTGAAAATATGCAATTCACCATCAATCTTTCCACTGCTCAAATACCTTGTTGAATTCATCGCTTATGACATTTCTATGATATTTTTGCACTCTGATGGACGTTTGTTCATTTACTCTGTTAGAGGATTTTCAACCAGTCTAGGTGCGAGTTCTTTGCTTCACTTTGTCAATCAATTCAACAAATGAAGACAAGCTTTCAGAGCAATTTCTATTTCAATCGAAGAGTCATATGCTATTTTTAGCCTTGTCATCATATTTGATGAATGTTGTCAGTGAATTTTGAATAACACATTTTGCAAAAACAGGCCTAACGTTTTCTGCTATATTTGTGGTGAATATACCCTTTTATCTAACAGGAATCAAGTAACAAGCTTCATAAAACGTGCCTATCAATCATATTTTGGAATTAAACTTGGTAACCAGGATAAAGTTTGGGCTCCACACATGGTATGCAAGTCATGCACCGAGTATCCGCGTCTGTGGACTAAAGGCAGGAAGAGTTGCTTGAAATTTGGTATTCCTATGATTTGGAGGGAACCGAGAAACCATGTCAATGACTGCTATTTCTGTGCTATTGATGTGACTGGGATCAACAGAAAGAACCGAAGCAGCCTGAAGTATCCTAATATTGAATCGGCACGGCGTCCTGTAGCTCATTGTGATGAAATTCCGGAACCTAGTTTTGGAGAACTTCCTGACATCAGCGACGACGATTCCTCCAGTGCTGCTGAACATGTAGAAGAGCAACAAATGGATTTTGACGATACTGCTCCACATCCTTTTTCCCAAAATGAGCTAAATGATCTAGTTCGCAATCTCAGTTTATAAAAGTCCTCTGCCGAGCTATTGGCATCCAGATTGAAGGAAAAGAATCTTGTATCTAACAGTGCTCGTGTCACTTCCTATCGCAATAGACATGAAGAGTTCCTTCATTTTTTCTTTAAAGAGAATGACTTGGTGTACTGCACAGATATTGCTCAGCTAATGTTCAAGCTTGGAATGCCACGGTACGAACCCAAAGATTGGAGACTATTCATAGACAGCAGCAAGCAATCTCTGAAATGTGTTCTTCTTCACAATGGCAATCAGTTTGCCTCTGTACCTCTTGCTCACTCGGCTACATTGAAAGAGAACTATGAAGCAGTGAAGTGCGTGCTGGATAAAATACGTTATGATCAGCATCAGTGGCTAATTTGTCTTGACTTGAAAATGATGAATTTTTGTTGGGACAGCAGTCAGGCTATACCAAGTATCCATGCTTCCTGTGCATGTGGGATAGCAGAGACACTGCTCATCACTACACCAGAAAAAGCTGGCCAATCCGCGAAGAATTGGTGCCATGTAGGGCAACGAACGTTATCAACGACCCCTTGGTTAACAGAGACAGGATACTCAAACTCGGCTTGATGAAGCAATTCACCAAAGCTCTGGACAAGGATGCCATGCTTTTCCGGGATTGACCATAGCGAAATTGAAAGCTGGCATTTTTGATGGTCCTCAAATCCGACAGCTAATCAGATATACTGAGTTTGAAAATTCAATGAACGATGTGGAGCTGCAGGCATGGAGAGCATTTGTTCTGGTAGTGAAGAACTTTCTTGGCAATAAAAAGGCCAGAAACTATGTAGAGCTAATCTCAAATATGTTGACTGCTTTCAGAATCCTTGGATGCAACATGAGTATCAAAAATGCATTACATTTTCTCACACATGGATCGGTTTCCTGAGAATCTGGGATCTGTGAGCGATGAACAAGGGGAGAGATTCCATCAAGATATAAAGGTGATGGAGACAAGGTATCAGGGACGCTGGGATACATTTATGATGGCTGATTACTGCTGGAATCTAAAGAGAGACATCCCCGCAGCTGAGCATTCAAGGAACTGCAAAATACGGAAATTCATGCCCTGACTTTTTTACAATTGCGACTTTCTACCCAGATTGCATGTGCAAGTAGGCCTACATGTATTTATATTATCCTTTGTCAATAACGTTTATACAAATAAATGAAATTAGATTTTGTGATACCAATTCAATACATTCTTTTATAATGTATATTTTTTTTTCTACATAGCCATTTTGGGGTGAGAAGGGTTCTTAGAAATAACAGATGACTTCGCAAAATGTGATATATTAAGCCAGATAATCTAACTTCTCAAAATATAATTAGCATGAAAACTTGTCCTGATTGATTTGAATGGATGCCATATTCAGAGTAAGTGGAGGAAAATGGTCCTAAATCAGTTGAAAAACTTCTGACATTTTCAAAAAGTTTTTTTTTTGTAACCCAGTGTAATGTTTTCCATTTCCGCAGCACACAGTAAATCGTAGTATATTGTTTACACCGTGACAACAAGCTCATGTACAGATTTAAATAGATCAGGCTATCAGCTTCCTTTCATGTCTCCTAAAGTAAGTCAGATATATGCTCAATTTTTGTGACTTTCAGTTTGTATGCATGTTGAAGTTTCAGTAAAAATTTGGGCATTGAAATTCTATTTTTATGACATTGATCTTTATACAGGTTTTTGCTTTTGTTAGTATGAATCTGTCGTTGATTAACGTTAAAGTTGATAAATAAACGGCATTTCTCATTTTTTAAATGAAATTTATCATTGATTAACGGCATCGTTCAATAGATCGACATTTCTCAATGAAAAACGGCATGTCTCACGCAATCGAGATATCTACCGTTGTTTAGCGACATATTGCACAATACTGTGACTATCCTACATAATTTTCTAAGTATATTTATTTTGAAATTATAGCCTATATCCTCCCAAATAAAAATTATAAAAATTAATCAAAGCAAAAGAATGCCCGAGCTTTCAATTCTAATTATACCAAAAAAATCAAGTTATCCAGAATATATGGTGTATATTGTCAGTAATATCTTCTTGTCGAACACATCGAGGAATCACCTGACGTAGCTTTCTCCAGGAAGCTTGACAACCCGCGGCAGTGATTTCGGATAGATTTTGTTCGGACAGTTGAGCCAGTGTTGCCAGTCGCATCTGGTGATTCTGTCGAAGCATCTGGTCTCGCGCACCTCTTCCAAATTCCTCTTGAGCAATAACATTCCCCGTCAATTGGTATCGTCTGATAATTGACCATGTGGTCCCACGAGCGATTCCAAGGGAACCAGCAACTTCAACATAATCTCGATTTTCATCAAGATACGCATCAACGATGCGTTGTTTGTCAATATTAGAAATTACACGTCTATGTCGCGGGACATTCATATTGACGGCAGCTTAGTTATCGAGTGCAAAATGCCGCTATTTATTTACAAATTTCGATGTTCATTTGACAGATTTTTACTCATGAACGATATTGCCGATGTTGAAGAGACAATTGCAGCTATTCAATGTGAAATGTCACTGCACATTGCAAAATGACGTTAATGAATGCACAACGCCGTTAATAACTGACAGATTTATATTAACAAACGGAAAAACCTGTAAAAGATGAATTTTTACTGCCAATTCGACTCTACTTTACGAACATTTTTAAGGCTAAGTGAATATGCACATGAGAAGTTGATTGCTTCATCGCCTTACTAGCGTGTGTGTTTGATTGATTCGAGCACGTTAACACTAGAAGGAACAAACGGTCATTTTTGTCCGCTACTAAAATACGAAATGTTAGAGCCTCTATGAAATTTGATAATCAGACTTCATTTTTCTTGAAATTTCTTTATTTCGCACCAGAAAGTTCAATTATTTAATCGAATGCGGAAAGGCATGCCTTCGATCAGGCGATCGATCACTTGATCTTAACTCTCCCTCTCTTGCCTTAACAAAACTTCTAGTCAAGAAAGACCATCTCCGGGAAGAATTAGTAGACTCATCCCGCAATTCAGTAGATTTGCCTTTTTGCAGAACCTTTACAAATTCATCGAAATCATGTTGTCCCTTTGGAAATGGAGTTCAATTCGACCATTCATCCATATCGCAGCGCAAATATGCAATCTTTTACCTCCTTGATTCAGGCAATGTCAAATGATCAAGAATTTCACCTCCTGACTTCATCCTAACTCTCAAACGGCCATTGCGACCTCGGAGACATGCAGACGCTTCATCAATGCAAACAACTTGATTCCATTGAGAAGGCCAGGGGCAATGCTTATCGCTCGCTTTAGCTTCTAACTCTTGTGGTTGGAGGTCAATTCGATCCCTAACGGTCTCTTAAGCCTTATGAAGTGCTCACTTTTCAGGCGACGTCTCACTGTTATGACAGAAACCGTCGGCTTCTCATGTGAACTCCTCAACTGGCCGAAGACAAAGCGGGATAGTTTCTTACTAAGCGAATAACCATCCGAGCTGTTCGAAAGCTTCTGTTTCCTTCCCGATCGGATCCAACTTTTCTAGGAAGGGAAAAAATAGTTTTCCACCTTTGAATGGTGGTCTTTGGGACAACCATGTCTTTTTCGACAAACTGGCCGTTCTGACAAAAGAGTAGAAATCTTGCCCTTCAAAGACACTTTCGCAAACTTAGACTCAGTCATCATGACATGAAGATGAATTCAAAACCGAATAGAAACTTTGTTTACAACTTATCTGGGTCAACCAACAGTTTGATTTGGATGTGTTTAGCAGACGTCTAGACACCATAGATATTGAAAGCATGAAAATGACCTCGTTAGCGCCAAACATGTAAACAACTTTTCAAGAATAGACAGATAAAGCAAATTATGCACTGAATTTGAGACATCATAACTTCTGCAAAAGTAAACTAATTTCGACGAACAATACATCAAAAGAATGCTCAGAGACAGCCATTTCACCTCGTGATTCATTGTCATGCTCACATGTTTTCACATTGAAAATTTGACATTTCTAAAAGTGGCGATCTTCACATTTTGACCTCTGTCCACCTTATGCAATGACGAATACAGATGTATAGTGGCTCATTGAAAAGCTGAGAACATACGCTCTCGAATGGTGTGTGGCTTGTCAATGTAAAAGGAAATTGAAAGGCAAGAAAATCGATTGAAGTTTGGCATATTTTAGGTGATCCGTTTTTTATGATCAACTCTGTATGATTAAATATTTCGTAGAACTTCGCTTCATTCTATCATCCTTTATTTACGACCAAATTGCAATTTCAAAGACAATGTCTTCTTCGTCAGTGGTTTAAATATAAAAGCACACGTCAAAATCAATCAGTCATCAAAAGAAGAGAAAATTTCATTTACAAATTTTCAAGTGAACACTTTCCAAAGTGTTACATTGGTGAGACCACTAGGCATTTGCAAACTAGAATTAACGAACACATCAAAGGTCGCCCCCTGCCAACTGAAATCACCTTGCATAACCATGTGAAGAATAATTCCGCTTTCTCTGTCATTGCCCGAACGAATAACACTCGTATCGCAGAATCTGTACTCATTGCCGCTACTGACAGGTCTTTATTGTTAAACAGTAACACTACTTCAGTACCATTGTTTTTACGTTTGTAGCTTTCTATTGGACTAAATTTCTCTTTTGATGACTGATTGATTTTAACGTGTGCTTTTATATTTAAACCACTGACGAAGAAGACATTGTCTTTGAAATTGCAATTTGGTCGTAAATAAAGGATGATAGAATGAAGCGAAGTTCTGCGAAGCGCCTGGGATCAATATGTTACGATTGATTAAATATTTATGATTAAATGGATGAAAATATATTGATTGAGTACTTAAACTATATGCTGGTCAATTTTGACCGCTTTGGTCCTCCTAGGTAGTGAAATTTCTTGGTTCCTCTCGTGTTAAAAATGTTCAGTCTGAGCGTCTGATTTTGAGACGGAAAGAAGCTGTTCACAGCTATCAAATTTGAATGAAATCTAATGAATGATGACACTTTTCATTTTTATAAATGTTGGTGAATTATTTTTGAAGCATTGTTTTTCTGTTCATTTTTTTTTCAACTGAATTTCAATGGAGAAATCTTCAATACCGCTGATCTGGTGTTTACGATCGTGCTGGGCTAGATCAGCAGTGTTGAAGATTTCTCCATTAAAATTCTGTCGAAAAAAATAAATAGTCGTGATGCTACTATAGAGGAAAGCAAGTAGTCTACATACGAGAACGGAAAACTGAGATAAATAGAAAATCGGAATTAACTAGCTATCCGCTGGTCAAAGAAATGTTGTGAGCGTTTACTCGTAAGTATGTTCACTTTCTGATGTTTAGTTGTAGAAGCTACCTAGTTAGAGCAAGTGTATGTGACGATCTGTTTGTCTCAACACCGCACCACGAAGGCACAAGCCGAAGATCACTGCATATACGTGGTATGATCCAAAATGTCCCGGACTGTCCTAGCTGCAGCCATTCCCTGATAACGAATACTGCTTCAGCTGTTTATTCAGGTCTCTAAGGTACAAGACATATGGTTGTCGAAGCATGCTTAGTTCATTTTACATTTTGTACTGATTTCTTTTTTCTGGAATTGCAAAGTCGCTGGGAGAAAGTGACAAATGTAAGCGGGTCATACATAGAAAATGAAAATAAATTGAATTTTTTGGAATAAAACCTTTCCTCTTCTGATACTTTCTCCTGAAGAATAGGGCACAATTTTTATTAGCAACATGTTAACCCTTAAGATAGAAAGGGTGATCATTTTGATCACCTCCACTACATATTTTAGATTTTATCTTCGACAAGACGGATCTGTGTCATCATACTTATTGATTTTTCCTTTATCAGTATAAAGAAGAAATTATTGGAAAAATAATTCATAATTTTGCATTTTTTATAGTGATAAAATAGTCATTTCGAATTTAAAAGCATAGAAAAATATGCAACTTTTTCGACTGAAAAAACGGATTTATGAAACATGTTTTGTTTTACATAAAATTCATATAACAAGTCAATTATTGAAATATGTTTTATGACATCATTGCATTATCAATATTTTGTAACGCATTATCAACGTATTACAACTTTGAATCAATCGTATTTTGGTGTCCAATGTCTATAGTAAGATTCAACAGTCAATGCACAGAATCTTCTTTATTCCGTGTTTTCCGCAAATTGGCAAGTTACAAGCTGCACATTTCGAGGCTGTCAGATTCGCATCGCGAGGACGTTTACCCTCTTGAATGCATTTGCCACATCGGAGTCTTTCACTTGAAGCCTCAACTTCTTGCTGTCGAACAGCACGAGGACTTGGTTGCCCTGTATATTGAGACAAATTCTCAACTATGTTCGTGGGAAGTCCAAATGGTGTGTCAAGTCGCAACACCATTTCTTCTTCCACCAATTCATCGGTTAGACTCATAAGAAATGTGCACCTCACAGTGCGTGGATTGTTATTTCCTGCTGTTGGATGATGAATATTGAAGATAGTTTGCACTTGATAGATAGCAATAATGTTGCTGTGAGTTTTAAGCAAAAATTGCAGTTCACACTAAAAAAGAACACTCAATCAGATTCAATACAAATCAATCTCAATCAATACCCGGCTTGTTAGACGGCAGTTTAAGCCTTCAAATACGACGAAATACATCCTTTGGGCCATAAATAATCTAATATCAACTATCGGGCATAAATAGTGTTTATTTTCGAGGTGATCATTTTGATCATCCTTTGTCTTTTAAAGGTGGCAAATTACCTTTGTATCTTAAGGGTTAATGATTTTCAAGTGATAAGTTTAGAAAAATACTGAAATTCGAGTGATAAATTTGATAAATCAGTAAAAATGTAAAATGAACTAAAGGTGCTTCTACAACCATATTTCTTGTGCCTTAGAGACCTAAATAAACAGCTGGAACAGTATTCGTTATCAGGGGATAGCTGCAACTAGGACAGTCAGGGACATTTATATAAGAGCTTATATATATATTAAAGATTGTATTTTACTCGGATCAAAATATAAATACGTACGAGCTACCAATAAATTTGGATTTTCTCGACAATGGTGAATGTGCTCCTGAAAAATTTGATCAACTGCAGTAATGAAGTCGCATTCAAAATGCACCACATTACATCACAAATGTTGTCTTTTACACCAGTCAGTATAATTAGCAAGTTCACTCATTCGCATTGTTTTGACATGAAATTGGAATTACTGAAATATACTGCTGGATGATGGGATAACAGGAAGCACAGGTCACGGTGCGCACGAAACAACTTCTCGGGATTTTTGACATTCATGAAATCACCCATCGAGCTATTTTTGAATGAATCGATATTTTTTGATTTCAAAGGTTTCCATGTATGACAAGCTGACCAATACTTATTGAAAAAATTATCTGTGTTATTTACCTGCATTTTTTATCATGGCAAGCCTCTGTAGAAGTCGTCACTGTCGGAGAATCCCTTTGTTTGTGACACATGCAATGTGTACATGTTGGAAGTATAGCAGAACAATATTCAGAACAAACAATACAATACAGAAGAATGCAACGGCATGAGATACGCATTTCGTCACATAGCAATTAACCATTAATTCACCACACTCCTTCCCATCCTGATTTTGTAGAACGTCATGAAAATTTACAGCCTTTTGTCTTGCATCTTTCTGAACAGAAATATAGCCATCAAAACCGGAAATAACTTGTCAATCGGCATCAGACATCGGCTGTAACCATAGAAATTGACAACAATAAAACCTCTAGAACTGAGGTTAAGCTTCATGCAATACACAATAGTGGCACATAAATCGCACGCATTTTCACTTAGATACACTTGTCAACGGCTGTATCATTGGGTTAGAATCAGTCACATGTGTAAATCAAAGCTTTTCATTGGTCATTCATGCCCCAACTTAGTTCCCCCGGCGGTGCCGCGACCTTGAGTCAATTTCCATTCTAGTCAACTTCAGATAAACAATCTATTTCTATGGCTGTAACTTACTGCGCACGTGATTGCGAACTGAAACGAGAGCACCTGATTTAAATTCATCAGAAAGTGAAATTTAAATCGCCTCTGAAGTGAATGAATCGCCTCTAATTTTGTATACAAATTCAAATGTTGGCAATGTGACAATTGATATATTGGCGAGACTCGCAGACACTTTATCACCAGCATCCGTGAACACTTAGAAGATACTGAAATTGCAAAACACGTTCATAGAAATAGCTGTGACAATTTCCAAATAGTTTTTCGCACAAAGTACACGCGCACTGCTGAAAGTCTAGTCATGAAACAAATCAATAGTTCAACCATGATGAACGAACACGAGTCTTCAGTTCCAATTAAATTTTTTTAACATTTGACATTGAATTCCGCAGTTTTAGACGTACGAAATTGTAAATGCAAATCAGATTCTATTGTATTGTTTTTAGCATGATTTCAATTTCTGTGATTTTAGACGCAATTGCCAAGAGTTCTTTTAGTTTTGACAAGCTGTCAATTGATGTATTTAATTGTTTTATCTGTATTGTAACTTTGTCCTGAAGATATGTCCAATAATGACATGAAATCGATCGAGCAACACGTCGTTTTTATTTTAAAATCATCAGAAAGCGGTAGCTTTCAAGGAAGGGGATTCGATGCCTTTTTTTGGATGAACATCATCAAGAATGTCAGCTAGCTCTCTTTGTAAAGGAAGCCAATCATTGCTTTCTGTATTCTCGAAAACTGGGCAGCCGTTTATTTCTCGCCTAAGAAACAGTAGAGCAGGAGTCTTCTTCGTTACTAAATTTGATTTTGATCTGTAAGATTAAAGGACCAAATCCCGGTAATTTGCGTAAGTAGTGACACAGCATCTCCAAGATTGTTCGGTTCATTCTCTCTGTTTCCCAATCCTTTTGGGGAATGATATGGAGCAGTTCTCAATTTTGTTGCCCTATAATACTGAAAGAGATAACATAAAAGTTCACTCTCGGCATTAGTGCCTTGGTCAGTAAGAATCTTCTGTGGGATCCCGAACATGCTAAAATATTGTATGAAATAAGGAGGTATTGAGGATGCTAACCCATTGCGTAATTTAAAGGCAACGGGATATCTTTAAAACGCATCTACCATCAGAAGAATTGCCGAGTAGCCTCTGTCATTAGGTAATTTTAAAACATTCGCCGTCACAAAGTGTCTAGATGCTGTTGCTGCTGAAGCTATTTGTTGAGAAGGCTGATGTTCAGCTATTGATTTGATTTCTTTGCAGCTTTTGTATTCGGCACATACAGATTGTCGAATTCCAGGCCAATAAGTGACGTGCAAGACTCCTGCCAAAGTTTTCTCGATGGCTAGAGGACCACAATACGAGGGTCATGGCAAAGTCGAATTATCTCGGTTTGCAAACTGCTGGGCATAATCTGGACTGCTCGCAGGGAATCTGTAGGCGCATGCTTGAATTTCATGAAGATCATTTCCTCTTGAAAACGATTGTTGATAAAGTTGTTTCCATCTCTGGTAGAGCCATGGAGACAGCAGTATTTCGGCAGCCAGAACGAGTTTTTGCAGGGAGCGAGGCCAAAAATGAGACTTTCACAGAATGATGCACATCTTACTACTACTACTACGAATCCGCACGGCAGCTAGCCCCAGTGAGTTCCTCTTCTTGTTCGACAGGATCAAAGAAAAACCAATGTAAATCCAATGGGACGCAGATTGCAGCTTTTAGCTAAAATGAAATTTTTTATGTTTTTTCTGATATAACGAAAAGTATTATTACGCCCAAATTCATAATTTTTTGACATGGAATGTCTTCAGCTCATTTATCATCATGTTCATGCACCCTTGTCTGTAACATTAAACACATTTAGATTTGGCGAGCCTCTTGATGTCGGCAAACATAAACATTTTGAGCAACTTTATCCATATTCAAACACATTCTCACATACATTGCGGATCGGAAGCCTGAAGAATGACCTGAAGACATTCCATGTCAATAAACATGACTCTAGACTTAATACTTTCCAGTTGATAAGCGAAAACATAGAAAATTTCATTTTAACCAAAGGCTGCAATCTGCGTCCCATTGGATTTACATGTGTCTCTCAAAATGACATTATTTTGCTGTGCCTCTTTGAGAACGTCATTTGAGATAAGCGGGTCAACTTCAACTACGTTGACCAACTGACGAGAATTAGAGTCTGCCAGTATGCGAGATTGTGAAATCAAACTCCACCTGAAGTGCAATTGCCCAGTTTCCAAACATTACGTGCAAGCGTTGTTCTTGAAGCCAAATCAATGGTTTGTGGTCTGTCATTATAACGAATGAAATACCCAATAGCTAACGTCGAAATTTCTGGAGAGTGAAAACAATCGCAAACATTCTCCTTGTATCGGCTTTGACTTAGAGTCAATGATTTGCTGCAAAACTCAACCGGACGAGCCTATTGGATCAAAACACCCGAAATGGCTACCACAAATTCCTTTGTAACATCCGGAAAACAAATTTCATCTGAAAATTGACATTTCAAGGATTGAAAGCGAGTTTCCAATTTTTCGTTCATTTCAAAATTCGCTCCTTTTCTCTTTACTTCATATAGAGGTACTGTGTAATCTAAATATCCCTGAACAAAGCGAGAGCTGTAATTGCACAAACACAGAAAACTTTGAAGCTGCTTTTTTATTCTTCTGAGTGGGCCAATGTTTATTGGTCTCCAATTTGCTTGTTGCTAAGCAAGCTTTATTATTCACTATCACGTGACCCAAAACCTCAGTTTCGAGAACCATGAACATGCATTTCTTTGGGTTCAATGTAAGATCTAATTCGGCAAATCTTCGAAAAAACAACTTTAGAAGCAGCCTAAATGCATGGAGGACGAAACGAAATCGAAATCATAAAGGCTTTTCTCATTTCCCTATAAAAGGAACTCGGACCATTCGGAAGACCAGAAGGAAGCATGCACTGTCCATTACCATGACTATGTTGAGGTCCCGGACCAAATGCTGTCAGTTTCTCACATTCTCTTGTGAGACCCATCTGCCAATAACCTGAACGAAGGTCAAAACCACTCCTCCTTGAAGCACATCTCTTAATTCCTCAAATGTAGGAATGGGACCACTGTCAGGTACTGTCTGGTCATTTTATCGGCGATAGTCGCAGCATATTCTCAACCTACCGTAATTGTTTGGCACAGTTATTACCAGAGAGGAAAATGAACTCTGAATATTTAATTATTTCCCTATCCTCGTATTCCTTCAGCATATCAGAGACTCCTGATGCACATGCCTGGAGAAGTCTTCTTGGGGGCGTGCAAACTGATTTCGAAGAATTTAGTATAATTCATATCGGAGTAGGCAAAAACCAGTTCTGTCTTCTTCTAAAATTTATGGCTAAGAGATGACGTTAAAAACTACGTTTAAATTACTTTTCATGAAGCACGTGCGTTCTTTTAACAATAAGACCAGCAGTGCACTGGCAGACCACAGATCTCAATGTAAGCATATTGTGTCTATTGACAACTTCACTTTAGATATCTTGGACAAATGTAAGAATCCTGTCGACACTCGTTTGAGTGAAGCTCGTTGTATCAAGAGCATGAAGCCCAACATTAACCGCAAACATGAACTGATTGATTTTTAGTCTGATTCTCACATCCCACACACCACTATATAAGGTTGCAGAGGTTTGTCATCACGCTCTCCTCACGCTGTCGGTCTTACTGTCGGTATTACTGAGCTGCTTGTGCTGCCCCTGAGGAAGCGCGAAGGCGTGAAACGTCGGGCCTGTAAATAGTTCTTAGCGTCATCTCTTAGCCATAAATTTTAGAAGAAGACAGAACTGGGTTTTGCCTACTCCGATATGAAACGTAGTCTTCTGTTCGCGGCCATCCTATTCATTTAGCTAAATGATATATATCATTATATATAATTGAATGTTCTCCAATTACAATTAGTCCATTACTTCGTCTAATTACAGATGAAGGTATGTTTCTATACTGTTCAACAAGAAAACGAGCGTCTTGATCATCTACTACAGAGGATTGATAGAAGAAATACAAGGTATTAAAGCATCGTCGCAATCTGTCAACGAACAGTCTTCATCACATAAATCAGTGTATTCTCAATAATTACTATTATCAGGGTTGCCGTGGGTATGGAGACGCTGTGGGCATACCCATGGGTATGGGTGCTGAGGTCATCCCCACAGTTCCCATAACGCTTCTATGGGGATTCTGTGAAGATTATCATGAACTTGACATTCACTAGAAGCAATCAGAACTGACATTTTATCACACAATAAATTCTGATTTGTCAACTATCAAGGAGCTTGCCATCTTCCCACAAATAGTCTATGAGATATCTATGCTGATTTCATATCCATAGCACATTGACAATGATTTTGATTTTTGAATGACTTATAATATCTTCTTTGTGCCAGATACGTCTGAAGGGGAAGAGCGCTACAGCACAAAGATGCTTTGCTGCAGAAATGAATGCAGGCTGATTTGCACGACTTTTTATACCGGTTACTGAAATATACATTGAAAATATTATCCCCAGTTGTATACATCGCCTACATGCTGCATATAGATCAAATCACTTTGATTCATAATGATTGTATGATAATTGTGTTTGATTATTGACCTATATTTGAAACCTGTCATGAACTGGAAGAATTCCTACTACAATACATGCCATAGCGTGGTTCAATGTGGATAAAGTGGGCCAACATATTGTTGTCTGACGACAGTAGGATACTTGCCAAATTTGAATGCGTGTAGCTTCATATATAAATGTTCATGGGCGCAATAAGAAATGACCTGAAGACATCTGATGCCGAAATATATGGCTCTACACTTAGCACTTTTCATTTGATAAGAGAGTGCGTAGAACATTGCCAAAAAACTGCAATCTGCGTCCCATTGAATTAAAATGTGGCTTTTTTTTATGCTGTTTCACAAGAAGATGAACTAACTAGAACTCAGCAGGCGCGAATATTCGTTGTAGTTATAAAGAACACATCATTCTGTGAAAATCTCATTTTTTGTCTCGTTTCCTCCAGAAACTCGCCCTGGCATCTGGACTTATTATATGACCAGCTTGTTTTATCGAAATCACTGAACACCAGCAAATGCACTCAGATAAAGTAAAGGATGTTGATTCCTGCAAATATAGGTTAATTGTAGCTTCATGTTCGACATGCAAAACTTATTAAATGCATGCTGCCAAATCTCTCTAGCGATCTGCTTCAAGCTAATTAGAAATTGCTTGTCACTCATTTTTATTTCCTGCATGAATCTTGTAATTGTGGTGTTCCTTTGCATTAACTCGATCATCTTTTTATTGTAAATAGCAATTCAGAACATTGGCATTTTGACCGAATTTTACCACCCTCATGATTGTCATTTACGATGCCAAGCTGATGAATGTACTGAAAAGTACATGCAAGAAATTGATAAGATTTGAAAGATTCGTGCATGAAATACAAGATTTTGAGAATGAAGATAGTCGCCCAATTTATTAGTCCAAAACAATACTCAACAACAATAAACACCAAAGTCAAAACAATGTAATAAGAACGTGATGCACGAGCGCTTTCGTGTCTCTATTTATTTGCAACGATCAAGTGAAATAAAAGGTAGCAACAGGTGAAAACTGGGAACACAACTCAAAAGGATACTAACGAACTGTCAATAATTACGGTAACAACAGGGTGCGAACGAATTCCTCTTGAACGCAAAGACCAGGTTTGCGACCAAGATTGAGCAGAGTTTCTAGAATAGGCCTACGCAACTTAAGACTTTGACAGTAAAAACACAAAATCGAAAAATATGATGAAAACGTACCGCCAACAAACGGATCACATCAAGCTGCGTGTCTACAAATGGATAAGGATGGATTTTGGTGTCTATTTCTATTGGGCATTGTTTTGGATTAATTAATTGGGCGACCGTCTTCATTTTCGAATGCACTGGCCATCACAACTGCTTCAAAAGGAGGAGGTTTTCCTCTGGAAAGTATCCATTCTAATGCATCTATAACTTTGAATATTTTCAAATGTGGATTGCAAAGAAGAAGGATGATGAAAATTCACAAGGTGACTTTGAAAAAACACTTAATCTGTGAAATGCACAAACTTTTGGCCGGCAACAGACATTTTGGTAAGTAACATTTACGTAATATCTGAATTCCAAACATCCTATTCGATGTCTATGATGTCATATATGAACATAATTCATAGACTCGCACTCATATTGAAATTAAGAGAGGCACTTCATTGAAAGATTCACTCAAAAAATTTCAAAAATTAGCAAAAGCTGGCAAACTCAAAAGCTTCAAAAAATACTTTTAAAAATGCGTCATAAATTTGACCTATGTGTCGGCCAAATCCAGCTAACTGTGGTGAAAGGTTTGAAAATAAGCTGAAGGTCTCAAAAGTGCAGGTCAAGGGGCTGGGCTTTGCCAGGATCACACCGGAGATGAGACAGGGACCCGGTCTTGGGGTGAAGCCAAAGATATTCAACAACTGGAAGTTGAAAATCCGATTATGCGAAATATCCAGCAGAATGGAACTGAATAGGTGTTTAACTGTTTGTCTGGATCTACGGATTCTACAATTCTACGGACATTTGGTATCAGTCCTGCTTCTTGCAAATCGGATTTCTATTCAAAAACAGCAAGCTGTCAAAATAATCTGATCTATTCCATTGTCTCAGCAAATTGTCTGTTACAAGAAAATACTTATTGCTGCGCTTACGTTGTAAGTCAATGTGTGATGACGAACAATTAAGTGGTGGCAGCTGTGTAAAATTTTTATTTGTGCGGTAATGATCGCATGAAGAAATATTCAGATCAGATTCCACTCTCCTCAATCGTAGAAACCCTACTCAAAGTGCATATGAAAAGGAAGACATTTTCTTGCGGACGTTCATTTAGTTACATTGCCCTCTTGTTTGGAGCAGTCTTCCTCTATCGCAAAGTCACTCAAGTCCTTCAAGAGACAATTGAAAGCTTTTCTTTTATCAGACACCTATCAATGACCTACAAGTATTGATCTATTGCACCGTATTGAGATTATTGTGCTCATAATGCGCTCGCTCCCAACAACCCTAGGGTTACACGCATTATAAATTGCATGAATAAATGAATAAAATGGATTTAACCCTAAAGCAAATTAAATTGAGAATACAGCTTGTAGCAATCATAAAACCATTATGAATCTTGTCAAGAAGCACGAAGATGAGGTCGATGCTGATTCATGTTGAAACGGTTTTTCGAGATTTGTGTGCCACACATTCACGAGATTTGGGATAGTCCTGTAAAGGGACATCAAGCAATAGCTCAAAAAATGAGCAATTTAGAGCTGTTGAACAAAAAATCTATGTAGCAATCTGGTGCGCGTCATCGAAATCAACAACCTTATTCGAGTGAGCGTTAGACATTTCAACAACATCACTGGAGTGCACGCAAGCGAGTTCAACAACGTCACTCGAGTGCACGCCAGCGAGTTCAACAACCTCATTCGAATGCGCGTTGGCGAAGTCAACAACCTTATTCGAGTATGTGTTGTCGAGGTCAGCAACCTCATTCGAGTGCGTGTTGTCGAGTTCTACAACCTCATTCGAGTGCGTGTTGTCGAGTTCTACAACCTCATTCGAGTGCGTGTTGTCGAGTTCTACAACCTCATTCGAGTGCGTGTTGTCGAGTTCTACAACCTCATTCGAGTGCGTGTTGTTGACTTCAACAACCTCATTCGAGTGCGTGTTGTCGAGTTCAACAACCTCATTCGAGTGCGTGTTGTCGAGTTCAACAACCTCATTCGAGTGCGTGTTGTCGAGGTCAACAACCTCATTCGAGTGCGTGTTGTCGAGTTCAACAACCTCATTCGAGTGCGTGTTGTCGAGTTCTACAACCTCATTCGAGTGCGTGTTGTCGAGTTCAACAACCTCATTCGAGTGCGTGTTGTCGAGTTCAACAACCTCATTCGAGTGCGTGTTGTCGAGTTCAACAACCTCATTCGAGTGCGTGTTGTCGAGTTCAACAACCTCATTCGAGTGCGTGTTGTCGAGTTCAACAACCTCATTCGAGTGCGTGTTGTCGAGTTCAACAACCTCATTCGAGTGCGTGTTGTCGAGTTCAACAACCTCATTCGAGTGCGTGTTGTCGAGGTCAACAACCTCATTCGAGTGCGTGTTGTCGAGTTCAATAACCACATTCGAGTGCGTGTTGGCGAGTTCTACAAACTCATTCGACTTCGTGTTGGCGAGTTCAACAACCTCATTCGAGTGCGTGTTGTAGAGTTCAACAACCTCATTCGAGTGCGTGTTGTCGAGGTCAACAATCTCATTCGAGTGCGTGTTGTCGAGTTCAACAACCTCATTCGAGTGCGTGTTGTCGAGTTCTACAACCTCATTCGAGTGCGTGTTGTCAAGTTCTACAACCTCATTCGAGTGCGTGTTGTTGAGTTCAACAACCTCATTCGAGTGCGTGTTGTCGAGTTCAACAACCTCATTCGAGTGCGTGTTGTCGAGTTCTACAACCTCATTCGAGTGCGTGTTGTTGAGTTCAACAACCTCATTCGACTGCGTGTTGTCGAGTTTAACAACCTCATTCGAGTGCGCGTTGGCGAGGTCAACAACCTCATTCGAGTGCGTGTTGTCGAGGTCAACAACCTCATTCGAGTGCGTGTTGTTGAGTTCTACAACCTCATTCGAGTGCGTGTTGGCGAGGTCAACAACCTCATTCGAGTGCGTGTTGTCGAGTTCAACAACCTCATTCGAATGCGCGTTAGCGAGTTCAACAACCTCATTCGAATGCAAGTTGGCGAGTTCAACAACCTCATTCGAGAGCTCGTTGGCGAGTTCAACAACCTCATTCGACTGCGTGTTGTCGAGTTCTACAACCTCATTCGAGTGCGTGTTGTCGAGTTCAACAACCTCATTCGAGTGCGTGTTGTCGAGTTCAACAACCTCATTCGAGTGCGTGTTAGCGAGGTCAACAACCTCATTCGACTGCGTGTTGTCGAGTTCAACAACCTCATTCGACTGCGTGTTAGCGAGGTCTAAAACCTCATTCGACTGCGTGTTGTCGAGTTCAACAACCTCATTCGAGTGCGTGTTGTCGAGTTCAACAACCTCATTCGAGTGCGTGTTCGAGTTCAACAATCTCATTCGAATGCGCGTGGCGAGGTCAACAATCTCATTCGACTGCGTGTTGGCGAGTTCTACAACCTCATTCGAGTGCGTGTTGTCGAGTTCTACAACCTCATTCGAGTGCGTGTTGTTGAGTTCTACAACCTCATTCGAGTGCGTGATGTCGAGGTCAACAACCTCATTCGAGTGCGTGTTGTCGAGTTCAACAACCTCATTCGAGTGCGTGTTGTCGAGTTCTACAACCTCATTCGAGTGCGTGTTGTCGAGTTTAACAACCTCATTCGAGTGCGTGTTGTCGAGTTCCACAACCTCATTCGAGTGCGTGTTGTCGAGTTCAACAACCTCATTCGACTGCGTGTTGTCGAGTTCAACAACCTCATTCGAGTGCGTGTTGTCCAGTTCAACAATCTCATTCGAGTGCGTGTTGTTGAGATCAGCAACCTCATTCGAGTGCGTGTTGTTGAGTTCAACAACCTCATTCGAGTGCGTGTTGTCGAGGTCAACAACCTCATTCGAGTGCGTGTTGGCGAGTTCTACAACCTCATTCGAGTGCGTGTTGTCGAGTTCTACAACCTCATTCGAGTGCGTGTTAGCGAGGTCAACAACCTCATTCGAGTGCGTGTTGTCGAGTTCAACAACCTCATTCGAGTGCGTGTTGTCGAGTTCAACAACCTCATTCGAGTGCGTGTTGTCGAGTTCAACAACCTCATTCGAGTGCGTGTGGTCGAGGTCAACAACCTCATTCGAATGCGCGTTGGCGAGGTCAACAACTTCATTCGACTGCGTGTTGGCGAGTTCAACAACCTCATTCGAATGCGCGTTGGCGAGTTCAGCAATCTCATTCGAGTGCGTGTTGTCGAGTTCAACAACCTCATTCGAGTGCGTGTTGTCGAGTTCAACAATCTCATTCGAATGCGCGTTGGCGAGGTCAACAACCTCATTCGAGTGCGTTTTGGTGAGTTCTACAACCTCATTCGAGTGCGTGTTGTCGAGTTCAACAACCTCATTCGAGTGCGTGTTGTTGAGATCAGCAACCTCATTCGAGTGCGTGTTGTTGAGTTCAGCAACCTCATTCGAGTGCGTGTTGTCGAGTTCAACAATCTCATTTGTATTAGTTTAGCTAATGTTTTTCTGTTGGTAGCAACTTGCATAATTTTGATATCTATTAATTACATGTACATATACATCCTGGAAAGTTCCAATGCACGAAAGAACATCGATTTCTACATGAAAAAAGTGTGCATTGCAAAGAATAACTTCGACACGCAGAATAGTCCAACAATCTCATTGCCATGTACGAGTCCGCCTCAGTGGACGCGTACGTGGTAATAAGACATTGATGGATATTTTCAAGTGTCGTGGTGTCATTGTTGCAGACTTTTCTCGGAAGATATGACTTTTGCTTCATTGCTGGACTGCTAGCCAATTCTAATTTTAATTTATTGGACAGGTTGCTTGAATTCTTCATTACCTATAGAATGGGTACATCGTGCAAGTGAAAATTGATTTGGAGAGATTCAATACATTTCTCAAAATTGAAAGTTGAAGACACATGAGAATTAGATGAGAAGAAAGCACATTAAGCAGCAAATTTTCATACTATATAATGTCCGAAAATTGATCTATGAAACAAACAACAAGCTGAAAAAAAGCATAATGAATACTGATGTCACGATCATGTTCAGGATAAAATTGAGGGATTATGTTTCGTAACGGATAAATTCTGCAAATCCACAATTCCGCATTCAACAGGATACAATGAATTTTTTGTAATGGTTTTGATATTTTTTATCGCCTCAAAGTTTAGAAAAGTTACTCATAAGTGACCAACAACTAATTTGCTTCCAGACTCCTATCAAACAGAGAAATATATATTTCCCAACCAACTTGTCAATAGAGATCTATCAACCATTCTTCGATATTTCAACTCCTCGCTATTTCTGAAGAATGTAAAAATGCATGTAATTCCGGAAACTGATGCTAATGGAAATTTGGAACCTCGTAAATTGGTTGCCTTTTTATTGTTCAAGCCTTTAGGACGTTAAAAGAACCCATCCACAGGTATTGCGATCATAATGCAAATACGTAACTTTCTTGATGCAATCGCATTTGAAATCAGTAGGAACTTATTGACACCATCACAGATTGTGAATGTGAGGATCTGTTTCTCATAATTGTAGTTTTCCCCATTTCATTTAATTGCTGAATTATTGAGTAAATTATCTCATCTACTATTCAATATTTACCACTTATGACCTATACTGTTCAAATTATTTACTGTTACCCTGTACTTTTCTGCTGTGAAGAGAATTATGTATTATTTATGTACATTGTACATCTATTGCGTATTATATTAGTTAGTATTTTACGTGAGTACTTGAGTACTTTAAAAAGCATGGCTCTGAACTATTTCCCCTCTTGTTAAAATGCTATGGGACCTCCATGCTGAACGATAAACATCAAATATCACTGATTTCTAATGTTAAAAGCAATGGAAAACAATTTTTTAGGTTAAATAAAAACTGATTGCTGGACGCTAATGTCTACAACAATGACAATTGTTGTACAGTTCTGCCATTGCAATGCACTCTTTTTAACACTGTTTCAGTGCTTCTTCGGTACTAGAATAGAAATAAAAAGGATGCAACAAATAGCTGAACTGGCAGCAATGAGAATTGGGATCAGTTGTCCTATGTTTGAAAGAGAATTGATGATGTCATGAATACATGTGTGCACAGAAGACATTTCAACAACCTAGAGCCATATTTACCTAACACGATGTCAACAAAACGGAAACGACTTTAGAAGAATCGACACTTTCAGCATCTATGTAGGCATCAAAACGTTCAAACAACGATTCAAGCTCATTAACATCATGTGCATCTAGTGTCTCGAGAAATTGTTGAAGAAGAATAAAATGATGAAGACAAACAGACTACGCGAAGCCAAATTGTTGCATTCGTATAATAGTACATGAGCGCAAATTAAAAGCAATAGGAAAGCGTGGCTGAACGAAAGGTGTATTAACACTAGAAGGACGGAGGCCACCATTTTGACGGCTATGCTAACTTATGAGGGTATTGTGTTTCGAGAAATCAACCGATCGAATTGAAACTTCGTGACTTTTATTATTCTGACACCGAAATTATAGTGTTGAAACGAACATGATTATAACTATGTTCTATTTGAAATAAACAGAAGTTATACAGCTGGACACCTTCTTTGGTCTTATCATCGATAAGGGTTCCTTGGCGCCTAGTAGTTGCCAGTGTAGAGACTGGGGAGGTCCGTTATTTCAATATGTAATGCCTCGAGGGAAATCGATTTTCAGAAATGCTTCTTTTCATTACGCTTTGACGGAACAGTAAAGTGTGCGATTGATTTTATACAGATAAATTTGCAGTTTCGTCAATGTGGAATTCATTTATTGAGAACTGCATCACAGCCTTCAAATCTGATGTCAATCTCACCGTTGATGAACAGATGCAAGGCGAGATGTAAATCCATCGAATATATTCCAAACAAACCCGATAAGTTTGGGTTAAAACTTTTACTGGTGGATTTAGCACCTCAACTTTTACAGCACGTCATCTATGCATTGTTCCATAGAAATTCGAATGTCATAGTTCTGACAAATCCAAATAGCTTGAGGACAATCATTTCCTGCACGCTCTTTTCATTTTTCAAAAGTACCATAAAAAACACAGCATGCCATTATATGTAGATTTCCTTTGAACAATGTGACTATTAATTAGGCGCATAATCCTTCACTGGTTGTTGACATTTGATCATGAGACACTGTGCCATTCGTGACACTTGAACATACTTTCCAACGGATTCAGCCAATAATTGAACAAACTCATATTGTTTCTCAAAAATCGGCAACCAATAATCCTATCAAGCGTTGAAAAATCAGGAAAATCAGTTACATAACAACCGATATGATAGTATTTGTTAGAAGAACAAAACTCAAATTGCCCATAACCCTCAGTTATCAATTTCAAGCCACAAATTATCTTTATAGCACGCATGGTTCTATCACTTTAATACACAAGAATTCAAAGTCAAAGGATAAATGTTTAGCGTCACTGCCACTATCCAGCAGAAGTCTAATACGCATATTGTTATGAGAAAAAAACCTTCTCCGCTCATGACAGCAGCAATAGGTGCAGCATTTTCACGTGGAAGATTATCCAGCATTGTTGTCAGCTCCTCAACATCTTCAATAGCCGAACCCAAAGACCTTATCGACAACGGCAAACAGCGAATTACTTGAGGTCGTATGAGATAATTTATAGCTGATTTGTGAGAGGTTATATACAGGGTGAGTAAAAAGTAACGCCCGATTTCAGCTACCTGATTTAATATGCAAATACTCTTATCTCTTATCTCTCTTTCTTTTATCGCATATCCCGGGTGAAATCATGAAATTTTTGAGTGCAAAGTAAGAAGGTCTACTTTAATAAAATTTATTTTCAGAAAGATGAAAAGATTGTCTACTAAAAGTGTTCAAACTGTTCGCCGTTGTGCTCGATACACAGTTCCAGTCGAGTAACAACACTTCGGCACACTTTTTTTCAATACTAATTGTTATCATCTGGTTGGTAATGACATCTCGAAGTTCAGGTAGTGTACGAGGCCTCCTTGAATAAACGAGATCTTTTAAAACTCCCCACATGAAAAAATCCATGGGAGTTAAATCAGGTGATCTGGCTGGGAATTCAATAGGGCCTCGTCGTCCTATCCATTTTCCTGTGAAGTTGTTGTGTAACCATTCACGAACACGTGTAGCATAGTGCGCTGGGGCGCCATCCTGTTGGAAGTAAAATTGTTGATCTTGCACTAAAGGATGGAATTGTTCTTTTAACATGTCCAGGTAGTTACTTCCATTCACAGCATGGTCAAAGAAGAATGGTCGATAATTCCTCGGGAAGATATGGCTGCCCAAACAGTTACTCCTGGCAGATTTACCTCCTGCTCAATCGTCATATAAGGGATTGTCCTGTCGCCCAATACACACAATTGTGCTTGTTGATATGGCCATTTAGTTTAAAAGTGGCCTCATCGGACCACCATATCCGGTCGAGAAGAGATTCGTTCTGTCGTTAAAGGGTGAGGAAACCTTCAGCATACTGAAGGCGTCTGTCTGCATCTCCGTCGTAGAGGGCGTGAACCAATCGGGGCTTGTATGGTCGGAATCCGTTCTTTCTTAGTAAGTTCACGACACTTTTTTGACATATTCCTAACTCTAAAGATAATCTCCTAGTGGACTTCTGAGGGCTGCGTTGAAGACTTGCAAGCAGTTGATCGTGTTTTTCGTCTGAGGTGGCAGAGATGGGCCTTTCCTTTTATTTTTTAGTCTTCCTGAACGATGCGCGTCTTCCACAGAACCAGTAAGTTCAAATTTATTGACGATGGATCTGAGGTTGCGACCTTGCACAAGAGGAATGTTAAATTCTTGACTGAGTCGTCTGCTTGCTTCGGCAGCATTTTCATTAGACAAGTAGAAAAATTTCACAGCAGCTACTCGTTGCTCTGTAGTAAGAATAAGTTTATTTTTTTCTGTTTTTTGTTTTTTTTTTGTGTTTTTTTTTTTCGCACAGCCATTATAGCAAGGCAAGGAAAAGCGACAATAAAATTTCGTTCTTAACCATATTCAATTTTATAGCTGAAGAGAAAGTCTGACCGAAGCGAACGCTGTTCACATTGAGAATCGATTGGAAGACACACACGCGTGCTTGCACCTAGAGAGCCTAAAACTTGCACGCGCAGGGTCGATTTCCAATTCAACATTTGTCACTGACTCTCAAGTCAGATTTACTGTGCAAAGATCGGGCATTACTTTTTACATTTACCTGATTTAACTCCCATGGATTTTTTCATGTGGGGAGTTTTAAAAGATCTCGTTTATTCAAGGAGGCCTCGTACACTACCTGAACTTCGAGATGTCATTACCAACCAGATGATAACAATTAGTATTGAAAAAAAGTGTGCCGAAGTGTTGTTACTCGACTGGAACTGTGTATCGAGCACAACGGCGAACAGTTTGAACACTTTTAGTAGACAATCTTTTCATCTTTCTGAAAATAAATTTTATTAAAGTAGACCTTCTTACTTTGCACTCAAAAATTTCATGATTTCACCCGGGATATGCGATAAAAGATAAGAGAGATAAGAGATAAGAGTATTTGCATATTAAATCAGGTAGCTGAAATCGGGCGTTACTTTTTACTTTTTACCATACTCTGTCTATCAAATGTTGCAACGCATCAGTAGGACGTTCATCTTGCCTTATAGAAGACTCAATTTTCTCTAGCACTGACCTGAATGTACTTCTGCCATCAATCAAATCACAGGCTGAATCAAATCGCCTTCCATGAAAATACAGGCAATATTTGAATCTTCTCTTCGTCGTTCACCAAACCAACAAGACCGCAATATCCATAAAATTTTACCATTTAAACTAAAAGCACATCTGCTCTCGTTGACAGGCATGTTTACAGCAATAGATGCCTTCGCAGTCAATGATTCGCTCTGCTAGCTCTCAGTGTAGAAGTCATTACTGTCCAAGTATCACCTTTTTGTGACACAGGCAATATGTGCATGTTGGAAGCATTGCAGAACAATATTCAGAACGAACAATACAATACAGAACAATGCTCAAGACATTAAGCAAACATTTCCATATATGGCAACCTGATCGATACTCGTTGAAAAAATTGTCCATGTTGTTTGTGTGCAATTTATGTTATAGTAAGCCTCTGTGATCAAAAATATGCAATTTACATAGAAGAAACGTCAAGCTGATTTTGAATAAATCGATATCTATTGATTTCAGAGATTTCCATACATGGCAACCTCATCAATGTTTATTGAAAAACGAAGCAGATCTCTATGCTGCATTATCTATGAATTACCCTAGTAACTCAATATGTGCCTTTTACATTTCAGATAACCGCAGTATCTGAGCTGCGCTGAATTGAGGATATTTTTATCGGACTGAATAGTAACATGCTCTCAGTATCAGTATTGCCTTGATAACTCATTCTTTTTTAATCAAGTCACTTGTGGATTCTGCAGAGTCGAGGACAGGGACACGTCCTTAAACGACCAACTTATCATTTGCTCATCCATCCTATCTCCACTGGACACAACAAGATCCTTCAAATTGCTTATCAAAGTTATTTTAGTGCACTGGTGTGGCTCCCTCTTCCACTAGTGAGAAGAATCTTACGTATAAATATCTGCGCTGCAAATGGGTTCCATCATTTTCTGATGAAGATGGCTTTGGAGGTCTTTTTTTTTCTTTTCCTGTAGATTAAGATTCTTGCAGCAGTGAAAAGTTACTGCAGCATTGCATCACTGTGGTCAAAAATTTCAATTGTGGGTTTGAAACAGTGATGCGGAGTCGGAGTCGGAGTCCCGGAGTCCTATCATTTTTGATGTAGTCGGAGTCCTATCAAATGATAGGACTCCGGACTCCGGCCTATAACTAGACCCGAAATATAATACAAACAAATTATCTATCCTCGTGCATAGCTGTCACTGTCTTGATATCAACTTTCTCCGTCAAACAAAAGTACAGAGACAAACAAAAAAAAAACAGCAGGAGTGCATGCAAAGCTTGTAATAGTTGAGGGAATAAATCGTGATAGTGAAAAAAGGATTGTCTTTTCACTTGGTGATTTAGTATAGAGAAGACAAACCTTCCTAGCCTCGATCACACCTACGCACCAAAGGTCACATCACAGACAAAAAAGAAATTCTAGTTTGTTTGAGAACATTACCTCTTACCCTCACGTTAATCGTGTGTGATGGCTCCTCTAAAGCGCATATTAGAATCGAAAGTGTACTCATATTTTTTTGAGAAGGATGGGGCTTTTCCTGCCTGGTAGAGACTGAAGAAAAGCTTGTGCGTGTGAAGCAACACATCATGAAGATAGATGGGAGGAGCCGAGTCGTATGCGATCCAACTGAAAGTGGCATTTGATAAACTTTCAGCGAAAATGATTGATCATTGATGCAGCAGCAATGATAAAAATAGGTTCAGGTAAGCCTATAATGAATGATGTATAGGTTACCAGTTAATTTTTCAAAAAAACTAGACTCTAGAATATTGGCCACCCGGAATCAGAGTCGTAATCCTATCAACCCCCGGAGTCGGAGTCAGAGTCGTAGTCCTATCAACCCCCGGAATCGAAGTCGGAGTCGTAGTCCTATTAAAATGATAGAACACCGCATCCCTGGATTGAAATTCCAATGTGAATACTCCCGAAAGTCGTAAACATGCACTGCATTACAGCCTGAGGTAATCTACTTCCTGACGATCTCCAATAAGGATCTTCATTAATCAGGTCATCATGTGCATCAGTCTCATGGAAGTATTTTTCGAAGCAAACGAAAACAAGCTCTCCAGGCTCTCAGCATGTGTTATAAACGGTTGTGTTTTGGTAGTGAAGCAGGCCACCATTTGCATGTCAGTGTGAAAAAGCTAAGCACAGTAATTGAATAATGAAAACAGAACAGCAGACCAATTGTTTCGCGAGAAAGAGCGAATGAAGCTATGATTACCAGTCAGGTACTTGTCAGACAAGGCAAACAGAGGAATGTACGTAGAGAATCGCATTGACAAAGCATATCGGTTCGTTGTTAAAAGTCATCATGAACCACACTAGAACTTTAAATGAAATTGCAGTTATACAATTAGTATACAGTAATCCATTGAATGAAAAGGAAAAAAACCAATTTACTTGGTGCCTCCGTACAAGTATATTTTTTGATCTATTTAAAATAAAGAAAATTTACACTGAAGTCAATCAATAGTTGAAGTGTACTTCGGCCTTTGGCCTTCAAAGTGCGATGGTAAGTGGCAGGTGATACATTCAACCCTTCCCTAAAGAATCGAAAGAGAACGGATTTAACATCAGAAAACTACGTAGTATAAGCGATCAATGGATAACAGTTTTGATTTCGTACTTCCGATTGATTTCCGGGCTTACTAACTCTAATACACTTGCTTTCTTCAATAGTAACATCGCTAGTGTTGCTTTTCTTAGATAGGAACTGAAATTTGAGAGTCTTGAATTCCATTAGATCGGATGTTTGGAGCCGGTGCTGGCTAGGGCAACTCTTATATGTGTTGTTTTTATTGACTACTTTTTATGTTTCTTGATGTCTTACTTTTAAAAGGACGACTTGTTTTTTTACCAATATAAATTTTCATTGCATGTTTTGCAGGTTAATACTGGATACCACATATCTATCCGCGCACGAATATTTAGGTCCAGATTTCTTTACAAATTTCGCAACCACAATCTTTGGTCATTTTAGGTCTCTTTCTGAGGAATTTCTCAAAGCTAACATTCGGTTTACTTATCAGGTTTCCTGAAAATGTATGTATTTTTTCATTCACGTTTTTTGATGCGTCTGTTACACGTATCATTGATTAATTACAACATTAGCAGAAATTGTTTAACTACATGCACCTAAGTGTACGTCAACCTCAACCAAATAAAACCAGCTTTCAAAAACCACGCGCATAGGCTCCCCTAATAGCGCCATTCTAGTGAAAAAATTGCTTGTAGTACACAAATAAAGTCCGGAAAGAATACTTGACGGATGAAAATCAACTTGTCTTCATCCTGGTTGGAGTTCCCTTCATGCGTGCCCTACGTTATGTACATGTATTTATTAGGCTAACTACAAACGTTGCTCATCTACGTGCTGAAACTTGCTCAACAAAGGTTATCGAATACCATGTGACCTAGCACTTCACGCAATTGATGTCTGTCACATGGCTTCATTTACTGACTGAGAGGTCGTGGATCATAATCATTGCAACGGAACACTTGTTTGAACTTTCGATATGAACATTTTTGTGCCATCCTATTGCTCAGACAAGTTATTAATTAATGTGAAGAAATACTTTTAAATTCAAAGTCGGAGTTGGCCATTTTCACATCACGATTCAAGCGATGTCGCAGGCCACTTTGGATGTGAGAAATTGACGCGGGTCATCCAATTATCCGTCGGCAAAAGCTGGAGACGGGGTACTTATAAATTATTCTCTAGGTTTTCAAATTTGTCTAAAATCTGTAACTGTTTTTGTAAACAACAGTAAAAATATGAAATCTTTTTTGTGTCAAATCGTCACAAAACTTCAGGGTATATACGGGTATCTTAAGCATATTTTCTAGACAACTATACAAAATTATGTAGATAGGAGTAACCACTTTCTGAGAGACGATGACGGTGAAATGCAGGAGATGTCAACATCTTGATATGATCCTTTGTCTGTTCGACGCGTCTATTTGCTGCTCGTGTATATGATACATTGTCCTCTACACCCCTCTCGTATCAATCCACTGCTATTTGAATCTTCCACGACCACTACCTCACTACACCTTGAAGTTAAAATTGTCTAATGTAAGATATGTGGCTTGATCATCAAACTTCATCATTGTCTGGGAAATGACTTTGTTGACCTCAAAGTGATTTTCTGCCTAGACGAGAGGTCAGAAAGGAGGTCAGATCAAGATTCAGGACAAACGCTGCACTTTCAGGTTTATTGCCCTTCTAATTCAAAAGTACTTGTCCAATTTGCACAAGTTTTTGGTATGTGGGCAGAGAAATCATCCCACTCCACGTGTTCTTGAGGTTTTGTAACTAATTTCATTCATTTCTACGGATTTTAGACAAATTTTGAAAAACAACCCATAAGTACCGGAGATTGTTGCTGTAGAGTCAAAACGTCCATTATTGTTTCCCGCTCTTGTCAGCTTGCTTGTTCCTTTCATTCTGTTATTGTGTGACAATTCTGAACAGAGGTGTGATAAATGTATTTCACTGCTGACTAGTACTATTAATAGTTTATCTTTCAATGGCTCTTTATTACAGCATTTCTAAATAGACTCATTGAACACGCAGGTAATATTTGTCTTGTACTCAGAGCATGGAAGTCAGTGAGTAATATCGCAATAAATCGGGGCGATGACAATATGAAGGTGATTGAATAACATTTGAATAGGTCTTGTGCTTTCTTAATCTCCCTACGTAGACAGAAATTCACTTCACGAAGGGATTTCAATTCTCTCCGCTCGGGCTTGAATGTGTGTGAATGATGGAAGGCATCTCCTTTTTTTGCCATGTAATCAATGATATCGTTGAATAAAGCATGCACTCCTCGAGACCAGTTGGTCAAGGCTGTTGAAGATAAAAGCATCATTTTTTGCATTCTCTCTCAGCTGAGACCGGGTCAGAGGGTCAGACATCCCTTTCTCTGCTGAGAAACATGACAAAGGCGCTGCAAATCCTTTCGTTTATTACTATTCTACTGCCAGAGAATCCCGGGTATCACAGACTTTCCCTATCAGACCAGACGTTTCACTGACACAGAAGTCTGAAGTATTGCGACAAATGACCATCGTCAGAATAGACTTGCAGCGTGCATGTCGCGGCGCAGAATCCAGAAATTCTACTTCAACTATCACTTCCCCACATTTGATATTTGATTGTCTCTGAAAATGACCTATTCTATCTATTTGTCTTCTTTTCATGCATTTTTCATCGCAATCTTTGTTCAGTTTTGTTGCGCTCCTGATAATGATGGCATTTGTGAGTCCTCAATGCAAAGAAATTCAGAGACTACAGTTACAAAAGACAAGAGGCGCGTTGCAGGCGAATGGTCACAAGAAGCTATAGGATTAATACAAGGGAATAAGAATTGCCACGAAGCAACACTGCACAGCGAATCGATCATACGTTGCGTTGAAGAGATAAAGGTCAACAGTGAGTGTATTGTGCAGAGCGACCATGAGAGATGACAACTGCAACAGCACCTTGATAGTTTAAATTAGGAGTTTAATTATTTCCATCTATATTTTACAATTTGATGCCTTTTTTATTACCTTACTGTAGATCATTTTATATAATCCCAATACATCATCTGTTTTCATAATTTCTTGTTCTATTTGGAAATTCACAATTGATTCAGAATCTATTTCACCTCCTTGATATGGAGTTCCAGTACAGTTTGAGAGTGTTAGGCAATCTTGTTTGCAAAAAATTTTTTTGGAACAATACTTTTTGTTCTAGTCTAGCATCCATTTCCGATGTGGAGCCTTTGACAGACTCATCGCCCGACTGTTTCTGGTGACGTAAATTTACCTCGTCAGGACGCCGCGTGGCAATGAGACCACAAATGATTTTTTGCTAGATATCATCTTTGATGTATTTTCTGCTTCATAATGCTCAAAACTGCACTGATCACGCGCTTGCGAAATAGATTCGTAGGAACGTCGAAGGCCTGTGTTCATCGCTTCGTTGACGGCAATGATTGTTGCATCTTTGGCCTACATTTATTCTTCTAACGATTTCTGTCTCAGAAGCTTTCCTGGGAAAGCTGGCCTTTCAATAATGCTTCAATAAACAAATGGGGTGTTGTTCAAAATTTAAAATGTCCAGCATATTGAAAATGCACGATGGGGAATATTTGTTTGCTTTTCCGCCGACAGGTAAATACCGTGACTCGCGAATCTGTGATATTAAAACCAGATTGTCCAGCAAGATGCAAAAAAACTAGTTTCAGTGACAGCCGAATTTAATAGAAACTCCTCACTGCTGCATAGAAAAGACTGAGGAGAATGCGCGTAATTTAGTTACATGTACATTGTATTCCTTCTCAGTCTTGTCTATCGCACAAAATATGTTATCACTAGAGCAATGTTTTGTAACATGTCATCTGTTTTGCGCATATTTTTGTTACGATCATATCTTGGCCTATACTTCCAAATAGATGAATGACATAGTTTTACCAACTTTGAATAATGACAGCTGATGAATGACTTAAACTGTACAAATAAATTCAGGCCTTATCAGAATACTAGTATTACATACAATACAACGCTTGGGAGTTCTTTAAATTTTATCTCTACATACAGAATCTACATTGCACAAACGCAATCGCCGTAGCCATGAGCGAGGCTGTGTGGCATTATGCCTTCAAGATACTCATTGTCACACAATAAAAACCGCCCTACTGCAGCAGTTTCTTGCATATAAAACGATCATACGCAACAGTCCCCAAATTTGATATCCCAAGCTATAAATGCAAAGTTGCAAAACGCAAGAAGTAAATTGTTTGTTCAACAACAAGAAGTTTCATCAATGATTTCGCGTCGGCGCCACGGTTATTTAATATGCAGAAATGCTTTGCATAAAACATCTTAGTTTTTTACATATGCACAAAATGAAGTACAGTGTAGGCTAAATAAATTATTATCGTTTTATAAAATAATAGTAACGGTAACCTATACAAAAATGATAATTAGCTAATTATTATTATATGGTGTAAAACATAGGCATATGTTTGATTACCATGCGTGATATAATTTTGACCCTCAAATCGACAACAATAATCAAGTGTAGACAAATACACATTTTAGGGGCCAAATATTGTAAAGTACTCAAAATGTTAGAATTCTTTTGATTTGGTTGCAGTCCAACTATACTGATGTCAAGGACTACGACGTTTTTATTTTCCGGGTAAATTTTACATATGCCTACAAGTATGTATTTCACTGTATTTTTTATACACTATATTATATTTCGAAATCTTGGGTTTTAGATCTTGGTGTCACAGCATATATTAAGGTCATGAATAAAGAGCATATTTTCGTATGTTTAAGTCAGATTTCAAAATGTTGTTAAGGTCATAGAAAGTCGCCGCCGCCAATTATCACAGTGGAATAAGTGAACTTCAGTGATGATTAATTTAAAGCGCTATATCTGACTGGGACTTATGAATTTATCTAAGGAGTTTAGAGACTACTTTCAATTTTTGATAATAACAATGAGAGTGTGTTATACATGCACTGACTCCGCTCTGATTTATGAATGTCTTGTCTGGCGGAAACTACGTAATTAAACTTGAATCGAAAGGTTTCTCCGAATTCGCCAAGTATATTTACTACTTCACTTGTGAGACGTAACAAGAGGATAGAGAACGACCTCATCAAAAGAGGTCATCCATCGTGAATAGTAGTCGTTTCCGTCAATCCCGCTCCACACCCCATCACCGAAGGAGCAAACACTGGAAGTTCCGCTGGGGGGAAGGGTCATGATAAAATTGTCATCAGCAATTTCATGAAAAACAAATACCTCTAACAAATGATATGATTGGAGCAAACTCACGTGAAAGAGGAAACTTTGAGCAAAATTTAGAAGCCAACACCCATTCAGCTATTGGAAATAAGTTTTTTAAGCCTAAAAGTCGCATGAAATCACTCAACAAAACTCCCTGAAACGTCAAAATCGTTTATTCTTCAAAACTGATAAACCTACAAATTCATTGCTACACGAAGCTGCATTTCGAATAGCTTAAAATCCTGCCAAACCTTTCTTATGTGTAGTTTGTGCCCGCTGTCATACGCGGCACATCCGCGGCCACTTAAAGGCACTATTCACATAAGCAAAAATCCTTGGCAGACTGAGATTTCTATGTACGAAGAACCACACCCAAAGTTTGAAATTCTCGCTACTGTCTGTAATTGCAGGACAATAACTGCTCTCTACTTAGGAGAGACAACAATTGTTCAGCGAAAAAAAAGAAAAAGAAAAAATGAAGAAAACATAAAACCAAGAACAAGAAAAGAAAGGAAAATAAGAAAACGATAAGATGAAAATGAGAAAAAAGAAACACAAAAACCAGAACGACAGCAGCCCTAACGCGCAATCGCCCAACAACCGCAAGTCCGATCGCGTACGCACCACCAGCCGATCCCAGCCCCAGCATGACAAAACCCCGCCCCCCCCCCAGCACTAACCCCCCCGACACAGCCGACCCCACGAAACGGCGACTGACAACAGCCTCGACGCCAGTCGCGCCCCCCCTAGCTGCCCCCCCCACTCCGCTACCGCCGCCCAGCGCCACCCCACCTTGCGAAACTACTCCCCCCCACTCTACCCGACCAAAACCATCTACCAAAACGCCGCCCCCTACCAGTCCGCACCCCCCTCGCTCGCCCACCCGCTGCCACCCACTCCCCCCGCGATGCCCTATCCACCCCCACTCCCCAGTATATGCCCCTCCCCACTCCCCACCGCCCAAATCCAACTGCCACAGCACCCTGCATCCCACCCGGCCCCCCCACATCCACTGCCCCATATCTCCTCCCGCCCCCCTCCATGCCCCCCCCCCCTCCCCCCGCCAGTTCACATCCCCCCCTCACACCACAAACTCCCCCCCCCCGCTCCCCCCCCCACTCCCCCACCCTCTCCCCCCCCCGCCCCGCTTCCCATGCCACCCGTCTTGCCCTCCTCCCCGTACGCCCCCCCACTCGTCCCCCCCATGGCTCCGCGCCTCTCCGCGCCCAACCTCGCCCTAGCTCCGTCCGCCCTCCCCCCTCATCCCCCCCCTCGCCGAACAAACACCCCTCCACCCATCCCACCAACCCCCCAAATGTTTTTCAACAATTGCACAATTAGGATTTCCGAAAATCAATTGACAATTAAATTCGTTGCTATCATTTCACAAATCGAAGCGGATCACTAATTCAACATTTTTCTGACAAGTTCCTTCTGTTTATTTGTCAACAGCTTCGTTTTGTCTCAAAAGAAGATTTCACTTTTCAATACATTTTCTTGCGTTTTTTTTTAACCAGGTCTTCCGTTATTAATTTTAATGATTTTGTAAATAGAGTCCATTACTGTTAGATATTCACGTTATTTCAATTATGACTAGCAATGAACGACCATAATGCGTTTAGAATTGTATTTCCCCAATATTCCGATGATAGCACGATTTATTGAACAGAAAATAAAAATTGTCTGAATTTTCTGTAATTGTATTCCTTAGCACTTAGTCATAATTCAGATTATAAACATCCTTTATCTATGACTCATGATATTTCTAAATCAGCGAAACTTTGTGTCCATACATGCAAGCCTACTTACATGCAATGTCATAAGAACCCCTGAAACCTATGCAGTGAACTGATGACACTCACTGAAAAAGTTTCAAAATTTCAAATCATTTCACATCACAATGTTAATGAAATAATATATATTCATCACGACAATTCATGATCTTCATTCCATCTCCTTCATACACTGCACATTTTTCTGATAGTAGTAGAGTAGGGTCCCAATGTATCTGATGAACGATGAGTTATTCCAGGTCAACAATGAGTCGTGTACAAAAGTCCGGTGGAGTACTTACGTATTGAGAGATGCGATGTACCACTGATAACGTCCCATGGGATCGGTAGCAAACTAATTGAGATGCAATGCAATTTGGAAGGTCTGAGCTAATTAATTGATTTCCACACCGCTGAACAGATTCATAGAATCACACTAGGCTTATTGAAAACACCAGCACTTTGGTCGATGAAATTGGGGGCTGATGAGCCACCAGATAAGAGAGTGAGAATTTTCTACTCCTTCCACACTCCTTGCTATGATGTGAAAAAAAATCCGATATTGAAATGCTAAAGATCGACCGATATACCACTGTCACTAACGTTGTGTTTCGAACGTGTGTGTAATCAATGACCTTTTCCCGTTGGCTTGGAAAAAGTGTTTGATATAAATCCCTACCACGTGGAAATTACCGGTTAGTTACGGGGGCTCATCAATCATCGTGAAATCAAAACTTGTTATTCGTTCTTCTATCTACAGTATAAAATAATTGTAACTCAGCGCTTATTAATATTAATAGAAATCAAGGCAATGGAATTACAATGGCATACAAATTAATCCATGCAAATGCTAACATGGACAACCAAACCACGACACATCACTGTATAGGACAATTATTTTAAACCTTCCTCACACTGGGGGGGAGCAGGGTGTTATCCCAGCCGAACATTTTATCTAGCTCCTGAACGAAAGAATAATACGAACTCCAAATTGTAGATAGATTAATTTCTGCGAATTCCACAGCTTTCCCATAATTTTGAATAACATCCAACTGTAATACCGTAGACCAAAAATATCCTACAAAACTACATGACAAAATCAACCGAAGATTGCACCTCCAATATCCTCGATATCCGACGATTTGTAGGTTCTCCACCGACATCGAAACAGATGCTTTGTATGCAAAATTAACTAAACAAAAAACTGTTGAAATATTTATAAAATTTTTTCCATTAGTAAATGCATGACTTTTGGGCAATCTGATATTATTGTATGGTACAAACCATGATTTACTTGGACATGAATTTAATTAATGCCAGCTTTTTTGATAAAATTTTAGGCTATGATTCATTGCTATTCATTATTGTCGCCTTTTTGTCAGATATTAAGGTGTTTAGAGGCAATCATCCCTACAAGAACTAACAATGACCACAAAAATAGATTTTGTACACTGTAAATGCCTCGCCACCAAAGTCGCCACTAACTCACCACGAAACATTGGCAACAAAAGTGAACACCAGGAAGTACGAGTGGCCAACACTCGCCACGAACTAATGCAGCTGTTAAACATTATCATGCCACGCCCTATTGTTGCCAATTGCAGGCGAATTCGTGGCGAGTGTTGCCGTGAGTTCATGCAATTCCTGCATTCCTATTGGCTCGCTCCACCGCAAAATGCATGGCCACGTACAATTTCGCATGTGAGACTGCACTACTGATTTCACTACATAAGTAGACTACGGATACAGAATTTTTTGCTATTGGAAAGGATTCACTATAGCTTTCCCTATAATTATTTACTAGCATTCCCACCTGATCAATTAATTTTTGTCTATTCCGAGCTATGTAATCATCAATGATGTTTTTATCATTGATACTTGAGAGACGAGGACTAAAATAAACGGTTCCAGAGAGACCATCAGGAGATACATAGAAAGCAAATTTATTAGTACACAAAATTTTATTTTCATTGTAAAGGTTTCATATAATTCCAAATGATGTGCAACGTTGTAAAAAATATATGCAAATATTTCAGAAGTTTACATAATCATAGAATGATAGGTACTCCTTAGCAGGACTAATGAGCACTCCCACAGGGAAACCAGACAAAGTCAATTTTTTTCATAACACACAAATTGAAAATTATCATAAAACAATGGGCGAACGAAAAACACATGTTATCAAACACAAATCTCGACACCAGTGAGTCACATTTTAGTTTCGTCAGCAGGAAAACCAACCAACGATCAAAAAAACTCCTTATATGAAAAAATTCTGAACTGTTGCGACAAGTTCATATGTTTACACAAGATAAGTGTGGCACCATCTTTAACAAAATGACCTCTGTTAACAAGAATAATTGCAATCTTTTTGTGCCGATTCAACAACATATTGAGCAAATATGCACATATGCGAGCAAATATTCAAAATTCTATTCATTTGGCTCGCAAACACATGAATACCCATCTTTCGGTGGATGAGGCTATCCGGAAAAATTAATATGTATAAAATGCAAAAATGTACAAGTAGTGCGTCAAAAGAAAAAGAAGGAACTCTCTCGATTGATGTTTAGTGTGCGAGCATAGCAGCGCGACTTAGAACAAGATAATAGACAATTTCTTGAAATAGTACCTGAACAACACGTTCGATGTAGATAGAGAAAACAGCGATCACATATCTTCATCCCACAATCAATACTTCCTCACCACTGGAATGAAGAAATATCTTTCCTCACATTACTTAAACCACAGTACGTTCGACATGACCACTGCGAACAATATCGGCTGGTGGAGGATGTTGAACGCTGATAGCTTATTCTTTCAGCGCTCTCTGTCCTATAACTTAATTACTAACACAATTTCATAACAAATTTTGTAGTCGACAAATCATCAATCGAGACTAATTGTAATCTTATCTTTTCAACGTGTAGAACACAATGCTGTATTCGATGCAGAAATACGCAGCAAGCAAAAAAGACGGCATGATCAATGCGAACAAAAAATAAGGATAGCTAGACCTGTTTCGTGTGATAGGCATTTATTCAACATTTAGCTACACTACACAGTCCGGCAGCCACAATGATTTTCTCCAGGGAAAGAGGCCGAAACTGAAACTTTCATAGAATGCGTATATCCTGTGCCTACTACGAATCTGCACGTCTATCGAGTTCTGCCTGGTTCCTCTTCTTGTCAGACACGATCAAGGAAAGGCACATTTTAATCCAATGGGATGCAGATTGGAGTTTTTTGCTAAAATGAAACTCTCTATGTTTTCTACTACTGAGTGAAAAGTCTAGAGTAATAATTTTTGACATGGAATGTCTTCAGGTCATTTCCTATCATGTTTATGTGTTATTATCATGCTTCTTATCGGCGATGTATACAAGAATGTGGTCAAATACGCATCAAATTGGCAAAAAAGCTTGTGCTTGTCGACATAAGAAGCTTGCCAATTCAACATGTATTTAGCCTCATAGACAGAAGTACCTGAACATGATAGGAAATGACCTGAGGAAATTCCATGTCAAAAATCATGGCTTTAGACTTAGTACTTTCACTCAGCATAAGAAAACATAAAAAGTTTCATTTTTGCCAAAAACTTCAATCTGCGTCCCATTGGATTAACATGTGTATTTCTTTGATCCTGCCTGACAAGAAGAGAAACCAGGCAGAACACAGCAGGCCTGCAAATTTGTAGTAGGCATAGGATAAACGTAATTCTGTGAAAATCTCACTTTTGGCCTGGCTCCCTGCAGAAACTCACTGTGTCTGCCGGAGTAGCACCTCTTGTAATCTAAAATAAGTTGTTTAGTCATTGATTTAAGTTTTCGCTCATTTAATTTAATTTAATTACTTAGCCACTGTTGTTTGCTAGATTGCTTAAATACATAGAGTATTTTAGACAAACCATATAGTATGATTTGAATAAAGTTTCTGAACTGCCACGACACTTACTCTAGAACAGTCATTAGATTTAGGTCGTTTGGTCGCTTTATCTGATTTAATTTTCTAAATTTTGAAATAACGCATGCCCGCTTATATAAGCCCACAGACCATGGCGATTATGTTGAATTCATGTTTCTCGCTAAGCTGTGGACTCATAAGTACTGAAGAATTTTCTGCAACAATGCATGCATGTTTGAAAAGAAATAGCCGTTTAGTACTTATCAGAAAAGTGAAATAGAACTTACAGTCAGAGTTTTACCATATTCATGCATGTACAGTATAAGATGTTGACATGGAACTATTTTAGCGACATCAGTGGATCGCATGAGTACCACTGAAGCTTACGATAGTGAACTTCATGCTGCACATTGTTATAGTCAAATTCAATCACTTCTCAACACATGTGAAAAGATTGCCCTGAGAGGGCATCGGAAAACTCCATTCTAGATGCTTGATGCAAATTACGGAAATTCAAAATTTGCAGCATTGCAAACCCCAAAAAGTCAACTCTCAGCTCTCAAAAGAGATAGCACACTGAGACTATACTGCTTCAACGCCATATACTTGGATTACCTTTGACATGAGAGCGGATGCATCAGAAATTACTTTAACTACCCAAGCGAAGATTGCGTCATAATTTTGCAATGCGATAATGGAATTGTTCTATATCCAAACATTACGAAATCTCACTTATAATAAGACAATTGAGAACACAGAAATTCTATCAAACTCATAACTATTTTATTAATTCGTACTATATGTATTTTTTAAAACAGATCGAAATCTTCCCTTAGGTTGCACAAAGAATTTTTGATTTCGGTGACATAGATAATCCAAGTGTGACATTGGAGCAATTTAACTCAATGAGATCTTTCACACGGGCCTTATAGGAGACTTATAGGAAGCGGTTCACGGTCGTCAATTTCATTAGTAGGCCTACTCATGCGCACTACTAATGACACAAAATTGTCCACATCAACAGCGCATTTCACATTTTTGAGAGTAATGAAATGTTTGTCTCTCTCTATTTGTTTTTTCATATACTTTGGCAAGTGCAAGCAAAACGGTATATCTGCTCAAGTAAACATATGATGACACAAGATTTAAAAATGAAAATCATGGTGTTAAAAAATGCACAAGTATTTTTTTGAAATCAAGAAAATTAAACTAGATCGAATGACCAAACAAACACTTGTGATGATTAAATAGCAAAATCAAATGAGCAAAACCATTCAAATTCTAGAAAACTAATTTCAATGAGCAAATACAGGGTGTCCAGTTAATAAGGACACTGGATTTAATTCAATAGACATATCCACAATGCTACTGATATGTTATTGATTTGTTGCCCAGAATATCTACATAGGTATGCAACTTCATTTTGCATTGTCGGTTTACAAGGAAATTAATTGAAATACGAAAAAAGGATTAAATATGTTTGATATTGCATTCACAAGACAATTTTTCATCCACAGTCTGCATATTCACTTATGAAAAACACCATCCTTTAAATGACCACCTCTGCAGTCACAGCATACTCTTATTCTGAGAAGGAAATGTTCAATCACTCTTTCAAACAAGTTTGACGTGATTCCACCAATTACACCTCGGATCTCGTGCTTTAATTGAGCAATCCTGTTGGTTTTTTTATATGCCCGCGATTTCACATAGCCCAGATAGAAATCATCATGGAAATCATATGGGGACAAGACACATGATCCTGGTGGCCATCCATCGATGATAACCATTGCTGGAGAAAAGGCGATCAGGAAATTATTCTCTGATGAACTGTGTGGTTTCTCGTGCAGTATGTTTAGTTGCACCATCTAGTTGTAACCATAAGTCTTGTTCATCTAAGGTTTCGAGTTGAGGCAAAGAAACTCATTTATCATCCTTGAATGACAATCGCCATTTACCTTTACAACTCCATTTTCATTTTCAAAAATATGGTCTAATCACTCCACCACACCATACCGCACATTGGTCGGGTTGCAATGGCTTCTCATGTAGGGTAATCGATCCTCACTTGAGGATCGTCTGTGGCCCATATTCGAAAATTTTGTTTCTTTACGCAATCGTCGAGATGAAAATAGGTCTCGTCGCTAAAGATTGTTCTCCTCGTAAACATTGGATTCACTTGCTGATTCTTAAGCGCAAAATTGGCACAATCTTGGCGAACTGCATGGTCGCAGGTTTCAAACTGTTGTGCAACTTGAACTTTGTAAGGGTAATTGTACTAAGGGGCAACTGCTGTGACCGATGGCATAAAGATGCCCTGGGATTTTCTATCCAATAATACAAATGGCAAGTGGTGTGACTGCCAGGTGTTCTATTACCATTATGAGTGGAACTCACCCAATGCAACTTCTGCATCAAATTCACAGCAAATTGACAATGCAAAATAAAATTACATACCTTTGTAAAAATTCCAGGCATTTAATTAATAACATATCTTCAGTATCGTGGATATGGCTATTGAATTCAATCCGGCGTCCTTAACTGGTCACCCTGTACATGTTGTCAAAGTCAATAAATCAACAATTACTTTGAAAGATAGAAGTTACAGGCCTACATTGTGTCATTATTGCGCATTTCAAGCAATTTCAAGTATTTCTGCATGCTATTATACTACGGGTAGAAAACATTATTCATTTTTAGGCCCTCATCCAAAATCAGATTATATGTCACAATCTTAAAAGTTGCTCATAGATTACTAATTCGGCTATAAATCAGCTTGATGTCATACTTATTTGCAACAATAAACAAATAAGAAAATTTTCCATTAATGCGCCTGATTGAGGGTCAAATAAAGTTCAGAGTTCTCATATAATGCTCGGAGCATTTCTTACTGAAATTCATTCTGGTGTTCGGAGAGCACTCGAGGCACTCCAAAGTTTCTTCCTGCGAAGGTCCGTGACTTAAATTGAAAACTAGAAAAGCCATCGCAAAAATTTCTGTGGTCTTGGGCGGCACCATTCGTGCGAATATCCATTCCATCAATCGATACCGAAGATTTCGGGAAGTTGGACGATCCACCAATGTGAATAGGCTCCTGAAAAATATGAAAGGTGTAGTAAGTATTTGCATGGATCAATGTGGCTCTACAGCATAGTTTCATGTTAGGTCCATACTAGTACATATGCACAATTGAACAAGAACAGAGAAACCGATGAAGCGATGAGTAGTCGAACACTTCGCTCACATATCATTTAATTAGATTTAATTGACATTCCAATATAGCCTACCCAAAAATATTAATTAATCTAATATTATAGGACTGTTCCAGTCATTATCTTCATTTGGGTTGTGTGTAAGACTGTGAGTTCTTTAATTGCAAAATGCAAATTATGAAAAGGAGATTGCTATAAATTCGTAGACTGAAATGCTGGTATAAATAGAATAATTAAATATTGAATTGCATCCTCAGTTGAAAAATGGAAACAGACCTGAGATGTAAATTACGCCTTCTGATAATTCCTGACATTGAATGAAATGGCAGCTATTTAGGTCTGTTTCCATTTTTCAACTGAGAATGCAACTCAATATTCAATTATTCTATTTCCAATGTGTTTGCAAAAAGCGTCAAATTTTAATTATTGCAGGCGCACTAACTTAGGCGAGTGTGTTTAAAGTGATGCGAGCCGTATTTAATGAATGCCCGTCGAAACTTCACTAACTTCACTTAATGCAAATCTGAAATGCTGGTAGTGAAAGTCAGGTGTAGTATGTAATCTTTGATACTTAAGTCATTTCATTTTGAATCAATCAAGAAGTACATGACACACCACACGAGTACTTTCTTTGTGAATTTAAAACAGACATTCCTTCTATTGAATTGAATAAAAGAAAACAAAAATTATCTTTCTACTGAATTGAATAAAAGAAAACAAAAATCAACTCATTTATCTTATCTATGCTAATTTCCAGTTGTACATGTCTCGATTTCAGTATGTATTTTCACTTAATCTCCTTTCATAGCTAACCCCCTATATGAATTGAATGTTTTTAGCTTTTGAAGCAAGACTATTTAGCATCCTTTGCTTAATGACGTCATCTTATTATGACTAGAGTTGTCGCAAGTGCTTAAGATAAGTTAGTTTTCATTTCCTTGCTTATATCTACTTTGTATTTCTTATTTTAGAATTATTTACTCTATATCAAATTAAACACGTCTTTGAGTTGTCGCTTTTCTGCAAATGTACTCACTCCGTCCGGAGGTATCAGGCCATGCAGACCATTTGCCACTGCAGTTCCATTCGACTCGATTCTGCGCCACAACCATCCAGTCGTCCCGGCCACTTATTTGGCAGAATTCTTGCATAATCCACATATGCCAACCGGTCACAATTCAGGTCTTCTAGATTCAATCCACCCGAAGTTCTCACTTGTCTCATCACCCACTTCAGCCGAAATTGATCAATATTGGAGCCGGAGGGCATCACTGTTTCAAGTCGGGAGGAGAACAAAAAAAGCGTCTGTGACTTGGCCTCCAACTCTCACACAACAGTTGCTTGCTTCGTAGCAGACAAACTTCTCCGAATTTCTTGTTACGCTCCATAAGGTTGGTCTGTGTATACTATCGTATGCTTTCTTGAAATCGACGATTAGATGTCATCTGTCCTAATTGCATTCCAAGTATTTCTACAGAAATTGCCTAACAATAAACAGCTGATCGACGGTGGATTTCCCTTTTACAGTCACAGAGCTGATCATAAAAAACGGACCACCCAAGTTATGTTGAAACCCAATCGATTCTCATGCCTTCCAATCGTGTCATGCAACAACATGTCATACATTATTGGAGAGCTTGTATTCTCAGCCTTCAAATGGGCTGTTAAAGTATTTGCTGGAGTGCTCAAAATGTGAAAGCCGCTCAATTTACAAATCGCAATTTTTCAATAAGAAAACATGTTAGTATGTAATGAATCAAGCATGGAATCAAATTAGCAAGGGCTAACCTTAGGCGAAACACAATTAATAATGAATTAAATCTCAAATCGAACTATTCAGTAAGTAAAACCAATGTGAAAAATAAGAATAAAACACAAATGTAAATGTTGATAATATTCAAATGGTAGGTAATGAAAAAAAGGACTGTGTAAATATAAGTAGAGTGAGAAAAAAATTGATACTTACTCGAGAACTCCTGCCTGTCTGCCACACTGTGTGTTGGGCAGTGTAGTAATTGCGGAACGATCATTTTCTGAGCTCTCTTTTGATATACTGGTCATCAAAATCGGTGGCAATGAAAAATTAATGAGATCGTGAAGTTATCACAAAACTGTCATCAAAAAAGTTATCATGACTCTTCTGCTGAAAATATTATGATCTCATTTTTTCATCAAAAATATTCATGTTGGTATCATCAGAATCCCTTCGATGTGGGGAGCACGAATATGCAAGTTTTATTCAAATTAGTTCAATAGTTCCTTTTCAAACTTATTCAACTTTTTTTGTTATTACCGCTAGAGTACACAAGCACCATGTAAGGTGAACTACGGGTCAAAACAAAATAAATAATGAAGGCATTTCTTTGTTCTGTCATGCTGATCGCAGATTGCTTACCTTTCATGTTTGTGTACTTTAGCGGCAATGACAAAAAATGTTGAAGAAGTTTGAAAAAGAACTATTGAACTAATTTGAATGAAACTTACATGTTCGTACTCCCCACATCGCAAGGATTCTGAAGATACCAAACATGATCATTTTCATAGAAAAGTGACAATATGACATTTTCAGTCGAAAGAGTCATGACTTTGTGATAACTTCACTATCTCATTAATTTTTTATTACCTCACCGATTTTGATGATCAGCACATTAAGAGAGCCCAGAAAATACTCGTTCTCCCCGTACTTCATTCATTATCATGCTCACATGCTTTCTTATTGAAAAATGGCGATGTGTAAATTGAGCGATTTTCACATTTTGAGCACTATTCAGCAAATACATTAACGGATTCAAGTTTATCATATTTCATTTGAAGACTGAGAACGTAGGCTCTCCAAGAATATATGGCACGCTGTTGTATGACACGATTGGAAGGCGTGAGAATCGATTGAGTGGTCCGTTTGTCATGATCAGCCCAAACTCTTACTATGATGGCACAAAGCCAGCCTGATATGAGCCGACTGTTCAGCGATAAAAAGGTCTATGACTCCTTTCAGGTACCTCCGCGAAGATCTTGTATCCCACTGAGAGCAGTGATGAGCATTCTGTAATTATTAAAGTCTTCTCTTCTATCACTCTTGTGAATGGGAGCCAGTACCTCAGTATTCCAGTCATCTACCAAGCTCTCCTCACTCCACATTTTTTGGACGATGCTTACAAGATTGCCCAATCTGAGCACTTCCGTCTGTGACCTATCACAAATCAGCCTGCACGTCATCGAGACCAGGAGCCTTCGTTTTCTTCATTCTTTCTATAACTTCATTTATCTCTGTCATAGTTGGATTAGTCACTTCGTTTGCCACATCTGTGTGGACTTCTTTATCTAGATCACTATTTGAAAACGGAATTTACTCTACATTCTTCAAAGAATTCTCTAAATCTTCTGATGACGGCCGTCTGTCAATTAGAAGATTTACCACTGCATCTCTTGCCACCGTTTGACGAGGTTGATGTCCTTGGTTAAGACCATTAATTCCTTGAAATTGTTCCTCTGCATCTATCTACTGTATCTCTTCCACACTTTTCCTGTGCATCACTCTCTTCTGGTTTCGGCTAATTTGTTTAATTATTCTATGACTCGCATATTGCACATGACATATGCGTGCGTATGGGATGAAGAATTGTGGCGTTTATAAGTCATTTGTGATCGGTCGACACCTTTAACGAGCATCAAAAGAATGCATGAAAGAGCCCTGACTAGTCATTTTTCAATTTAGAGTAGGAAAGAGTCAGGAGTTCTCTATGACGTTGACATCATTCTTATGTGTCTATCGCAAAAAAGCTTTCGATTGCTATCCAACAGTCAGAACTACAAACTCACAAGAATGTCTGTAAGGTTTTGTTCTAAAATTTGAATAAAAACATTATTGTCATCAGTAGTGACCACTGAAGCATGTACATGTACATCTGCATGTATCTTGAACACTTATGATTTTCGGAGAAGAGATCGAGTACATAAAAGATGAATTAATTTTTCGGAAAATCGGAATTCCACCCGGCCGTACAACGCTTGCATCAGTTATATCCACAGAGTTTTCATGTAAAATTTCACCTGACATGGAATGGGTTTAGAGGTTCCTCGAAATCAGCGCGCATGACAGTGCAACTTGGAAAAGTTTTGAGGGCTTCCGGGCTTCTTGTAACTTCAATATTTACTTAAAAGGAGTTTCTTAGAAGTTGTTAAACCGCATGTCATCTTGGAGGATCACCACTCGATCAAAAATACTGATAGACCAAACGAACAACTGCTGTCTGACAAACAAATACTGATGCCGTGCTACTCTGAAGGAAAAACCTGTTTTGAATATCCAATACATCGGTCTACAGATTTCTGAACGCACTTAAACAGAAAATGGCATGAATTGCAGAAAAACAATCTTCTGCTCAGAAAAAATTTTACATTATAATTCGAAGCAGGGTGTTTCAAAATGATTCATCCGATCTCATTAGACTATATCTATCTATTGAGTTAGCTCAGATTTTAGAAATCAGTTCTACAACACTTAACGAGTTTTATGCATCATGTAACGACGGCTATGTTGTTCTTCACTTTGAGGCACAGCACATTTTTCAAAAGCGTCAGTTTTTGGACAATTTTCTTTTCAAAATTTTTAATTGTTCTTTATGACCTCCCCGGAGGCGCACCTCGGCAAACAGACGATAGTCTAGCTCATGCCGAACTTGTCAGATTCAACTGCGGCAGGCTATAAACAAAGGGGCTATACATAGAAAAGCGTTTTGAGCTCTGAAAATTTGTTTTTCAAAAGGAAGCAGGGGAAGATTTTCTTTCACGTGTCATGTCCAGTGACGAGGTCGCACTTTGCATCAACGGAAAAGTGAGTCGTCATAAAATCAGGATGTGAAATTTTGGAACATCCACATCAGGTAGTGGAGTTTCAAGGAGAATCACTGAAGATGTGTGTTCTGAATGCTGCAAAGCTGACTTCTCCTTTAGCTTCAGGCTAATTGAATGACTCTTTCAACAGGATGCTGCACCAACGCACTGGCATGATGAAGTCCGACCATTTATAAAATTTAAAAAGCTCCCTCAGCGATGAATCAGTCTCCTGCAGATTTAACTTTTAAATGGCCACTTTACAGTAACAAGCCGGTTTGAGATTTTTTTCTTTTGGGCAATGTGAAGGATAAGGTTTAGGTTTCATGTTTCCATTTCCAAGAACTGACTGACGTGCGATATCGCATTAGTGAAGCAGCAGCGACAATGCCAAACAACATGCTGGTATAACGGCAGCTGGACTGTCATCTTGATGTTGGCTGAGCTTTTACAGGAATCAGTGCAGTCACTATAATGCCACAACATCCGACATGTTGACTTCAGGGATCTGATGTCACCACCTATGTTACAAAAACCGAATTTAGCTTGAAGATAGGAACACCTCCCTTATAGTAACACCTCTTAGTTTGGAGAAAGGCGAAAAATTTCATCATTGGATGATGTCTTACTTGCGACATAGCACTGTGGCCGTGACAGACGCTGAAAGACAAGAGACAGATAATCGACGCCACTGCAGAAAATGTGAGTCGTTTCGAGCTAGCTAAGCGCTTTGGCATTCTAAATGCAAAAGATTCAATTGAGAAGGCAATTGAGTGCGGAGACAACACTAAACGAAGCAGTATAAAGCCGGTGAGATACGATAAGCTAGAGAGCTACAGAGGGCATTTCTGTCTTGGTTCAAACAGGTTCGAAGTCAGAACGTTCCCGTCACTGGACAGCTGCTGCAAGAGAAGGCAAAACAACTTACTAATGAGCCAGCAACAGATGGCTAGAGAAGTTTTCCAGAAGACACTCGGTCATCTAAAAGTCAGTTCAAGGCTAGGGCGATCAACATGCAGGTGATCAGCGACTGGCAGCAGGAGATTCTGAAGGCTACAATTGATGCGTTCCATCGTAATGACGTTTATAACTTAGATGAGACTAGTTTGCGACTTCTACCCAACAAAACATTGGCTTCTAAAGGTAAGCAGTGTACACTGCTTGTCATAAGAAAATCTGTAAAGCCACGTTGCTTCAAGAATGCAAGGATTCCCGTTGACTATAAAGCCAATTGCAAGGTATGGATGACAGCGCCCATGTATGAGACATGGTTGATGGTTTAAAGATTGGGATAAGAAGCTGGAGAAAGATGGGCGGAAGAGGCAAGTTCACATCTAAAGGTGCGATGACTGCAGAACCGCACCCCGTCAGTGAGAAACTTGCAGGACTATAGTGAGACTTGTACGAGCAACGCGAAGTGGAGGATGGAGCCAGTCTCACCCACTGCGTGACGGCGGACCAACGTGTGAGGTGCAGACAAACGGCATCATGATCATGGAGAAGATAGCTGTATCTGCAATTGAACCGGTTGAAGCTGAGCCAGAGGAGCTGGTGGAGGAGCCTGAAATTCCATCAGTCACCAATTAAGAATCCCGCCAAGCCTTGGATATTCTGAGACAATACATTGAGAGAAATGTTGATGATCCCGCAGTGTTGGTTTTGTGTGACAAGCTCGATGACGTTACTGCCAAACAACGGATGGAAGTGATGAAGCAGAAGCGCACTGAAAGCCTTTTTTTAAGAATCACTTAATCTGTTAAATACAAATTTTCTTTAATTAATTCATCTCTGCTTTTTGAAAACATATTGGGAATATACCGGTAGCTTATGAATATACATTTAAATAAAATAGTAATTGGGTATCAACGAGCATCGTATACCAACATAAAATAAATAAAATGACGACAGTAGATGTGAAAAACTTCTTAGCACTGAACATTATTGTTTATTTGTAGTTATTTGTTTATTTTTTGCATCCCTCTCTACAACGACGCCCTCTCTATAACGAGTCCCGATGGGTGTCGTTATAGAGATGATCGCCTGACATATTTTTCACGCTAGTGTCAAACGCTTATGTCATTGACCATAGTTGTGGCGTTGATCGACATTGTGCGGAGTCATTATATCTGATTAAAATGCAGTCTAAAAAACTAGGTGGCGCTCTAATATCTTGCTCTTTTCTCATCCCTAATACTGTCGGAGAATTTCTACACATCGGCTTTATGAGAGGTTTCATCGCATCTATATCAGAGACTTTTATTCTTGATGTTGAATAGCTACATTTACTAGTTCCATGTGTTCCTTCACTCAAAATAGTTGTCAGTGAGCATTACAACGGCAGAGTCGTATTAATTATGGTGTCGCGGCAATAACTCCTCTGAGCCGAAGTGGAATCTATAGACGGGTGCGCTTTTGATCCGGCGAGGCGATTCATGCGCAACGATTCAGGCGCACATTTGAGAGACTACCGCGCACCAGCGCGGCGCCGTTGGCGCCTACAGTTTCAGAATTTCTAAAAAATAGATCACGTGTCTGGCGCGGCTGGCACTGGTTTCGGCAAGCCTGATTTCATTAATTCTAGGAAGAGATCTTATGTCTGGCGCGCCTGGCACTGGTTTCGACCAAGCCTAATTTTAGAAATTCTAGGAATAGATCTTACGTCTGGCGAGCCAACCTCGAATCTGGCACTGGTTTCGGCAAGGCAAGTAATATCGGCGAGTGTGGGAAGCCAGTCAGTTTTCATTGGTTTGATGGCACCGGATATAGTCAGCATGATTTCATTTAGTTGGACATCTACTACTTTGCAATGTGTTGAGTTTTTCCAAGCAGGACAGCAAGGTTCAGCTGTTGAGTAGCACAACGCCAGTCCTGTTTCACGCAGTACATTAGCATCAGTGCCCCAGGTCTAGCCAGCGATCATTTTCAGAAGATTATTTCTTGTCTGCATTTATAGCTCAGCTTTGCCAGATGCTCATTGTAGGATGACGTTCTATCTAAAGTATGCAGGCTTAGGTTCATGAGATATGCGAAAAATGTTAATGTGCACGTCAAATTGATGACCACTTTGACAGCTGTCTAGGTAAAACACGGTAGAAATAATCTTTTCCGTGGCTTGGTTGCAGCATTCATCAAGTACATAAGTCAACTACATCAGAGACGTCATCATTCAGCAGGGCGTTCAGTTCTGCGAATGTTCGAGCTAGATGGGTACAACAAATGTCATCGGCATAGACGAATTTTCTGCTCGTTGACAAAGGGTTTTCAGTTTATGTAAATGTTGAAGAGAGTAGGTGCTGAGACTGATCCCTGAGCAATGCCTTTCTTTTGCCGCCTCTATCTGCTTCCAAATAAACCCGAAAGCGATGGTTTTGTAGGAAGCATTCAATGATGTCAACAGTCCATGGGGGTAAGCATCTGCTGAAGTTTAAGAGGAGGCCTTTCTGCCATGCGTTGAGTAAGCCCCGATAGGTCGAGGAAGACAGCGCCAGTCTAAATTCTCTTTTGGTACCCGTTCTCAATAAAGGAAGTCAGTCACCAGGAATGTTCAACCGGTTTAAATATTTTAACTGGTTAAATTTGTAAAAGAGGAAGTTTGGTTAAATTGGTGCTGCTTAAAATGGTACCGAAAAATGATTGGTTAAATGGGTACACGTGTAAAAACGCTTAAAATTTAAGCATTTTCTAGTAAGCCTAGCATTGTCGAATATAGTGACCACAATCCCGGGATCCCAGGATTTAAGAAAATTTAGGAGACATTGGTATCCCGGCAACGGTAACCGGGATCCTGAGATTGATAAGTTAGGATATTCGGGAAGAATTGCCAACTCATAAATGTAATTAGTTTAGAAATGACATTTGTTAGTATAGTCACAATTTGTGACTATAACTTGCTTGTGGATCACGAACAAGTTATTCGAGGCTTTATCAACGATTGTAATCTTCAAACTCCTTCATTTTATCACTTCAACCAGTTCTCGTCTCTCAGTAAGTGTGTCAATTCTCATATTTATTATCTTAACACCTTTCGCCTCTTGATGAGTGTCTTGATTGATGGAGTAGGCTTATAAAATCGACTGAAAATAAAACACAACTTCTCGGATTGTGAAACAAGTCAGGTGACTTCTTCGGATACTAAATAGACTACTAACAGATTTTATTCCTGAAAAGCATAGAAGCTGCTGCCTCGCTCTTTCCATTCTAATTCTTTTGGTTGAAGTTGTGAATCTTATGGTTGTCGATAAACATCGGAATTAAATTTTGAGTTTTGTTCTTTTGGCTTTAAGGTGACCACTGAGTATACGAGTAATTGGTAACCACTTTAAGACCATAAGGAGATGCATCGAAATTTTTCCTTATCAATTATTCTTTTCAGAAAAATTGCTGATAACCCAAACATGTGTTATACCAGCTACCGGACAATGTTCAACAGTGATAAGTACAAAATGCCTCTATACTGTACATATATTTAATTGCTATTGTAGCACTTAGGTACTGAGGTAGGCCTCTAGGCTAATCGAATTTTAACATTGTCTTAATGTCTTTCGATATTTTTGAGAGCGCGTGAAAAACTGAGCAAGGCAACGAATGATATACACTGTAGGCCTAAGGGATTCAGGCAAATATCATGTAGGCCAAAGCTTGTTGCGAGGAAAATGTTAATTCATTACTAGCAGAGATGAATGTATCTCTTGATGTCTGGGTATTCTAGGCCTACATCATTTCAGCGTCTTTTCGGCCTTGAGGTTGAGGCAGCAGTTTTGCAGTTGGATCAATTAACCATTTCCAGAACTGAGTGGCGAGACTCAATCTCTTAAAAAAGATAAACGCTCTGTTACATAATTGGTAGAAGTGATTTACGCAAAAAATCCTTACTTGAGACTGTCTAAAAATATACACATCTATATACGGCAACTCGGCTGGCGTTTTCTGAAATTTGAATCTTTCAATACAAAAAAATAGGAAAAGTTCACAGCAGTCTAGAAAAAACGAATAGTAACAGAATGTCTGGGAAAAGAAACAAACCGCTTTTTATCTGAATGCCAAACAATTAAAATAAGAGGCGACTTGACAGCCTGCACTGTATTACCAGAATCCCAAAATAAATTTAGAAATGTTAAATATCATAGCTTCGTTCCTTAGAACAAGAAATAGTCTTCAACAGAAAAATCTGAACAGTATTTTCTGACACGTTAATCAACGTAAAGCTGAAATTTATTGCTCATCCCACTCAAAAAGCATAACTAGCAACATTACTTGTGGTTAACTGTAAAATGTGCCAGTAGCCAAAATTCGAAAACTGCCAGCACCCATAACTTTTTTGGATTTCAATATTTCACGACGATTTTTTCAGAAAACGGATAATGCTAGATGTTCTAAATACTCGTAGGCTTAAAATTTCAAAAATATACAGACAATTATTGACAATTCCTACATTAGTGAAAAAAAGGCCCAGAAGCAACGATGCCGGTAGCCATAACTTTGTTAAAACATCGTAAATCCAGACGCAGTAGCCACAGTAGCATAATGAAGATGCAAGATACTAATACACCATCAAAAGTCTTCACAAATCACAATCCAGAGACTAACGGCACATACCCTAGTTTACAATATAGTAACAGCGGTACATCGTGTGGCGTTATGGGGAATAAACTAGAGGAGTGCCAAATCAACCCATCGAAGTGCCAATTCACCCTACACATTTCGTGAATTGGCATTTTTGTAACTTTTTTGAAACGAATATTTGAAGAGGAAGGAGTCCGAATCGAAAAAAATTTTTAATATAAAAAAGTTAGGAAATTCCCTGAATATTAAGGTCATTATGTTTGAATAGTAAAAAAATTGTCGTTTGGTCATGAGAGCTAATTTAGTGTTTGGATGCCAGATCACCCCACTCTCCCCTAATGAGAGAAATCAGAGCTAGAGTCGGGCAGGGCTAGAGTTGGGCGATTGGACTGAAACTACACCGGCCATTTGGTTGGGACTGGAGAGAGGTTGTATGGGTAGTTCAGGCAGATCGGAGTTGAGATAAAGAAGTTTTGGCTACTGGTATGTCAAAAAGTTAGTGACCGGGTGTATAAATTCGGATTAATGATGAGTTAAAGAAAGAATATTGCTGCGAAGCTGTGCAGGCGTGTAGAACATCCAACATTCTCCTGTGTCTGAAAAAACTAAGTGAACTATAAAAAAATAAAAAAGTTATGGCAACTGGCATTTTTTCGAATTTTGGCTACTGGCACATTTTACAGCTTTACCAAAGACAAGACAAGTCATTAGCTTTTTATGAAGCAGGACAACGAATGCAACTTTAGCAACGCGTTGGCCACGCTTTCAGCCGCGTTTTATTCGCATTGGTCAATCACAAGTTTCAAGTTTACTAAGAAGAAGTGCAATGTTAAAGGAGCTACTGGTTTATTCGATGTATTGCATCAAAATCTACCTCTGTGAGTGACTAAGTTCCCATGATAGCGACAGGGAAAGACTTCATGCAAGTTATTTAACTGGCTCAATAAATCACTGAAGTGAACCAATGAGAACGAAGCTTTCAGAAAGCATGGGAAATGCGTTTTCTGAAGTTGTTCTCATGAAACAGCATAACAAGTCACAACAGCAGCTGACTAAAATCAAATTTATCGATGAAAACCATAGTGACGCTTGCAAACATAGCATGGATGATTTGTAACAATGAAGGCAAACTATATTTTGGTGGAGAATTATAATTGAAAATGAGCATTTTAGGCTTAGGACTTTAGCTCTGCGCTAAATATAAAGGCCGACAAAGTACTCAATGCAGAAACTGTTCACGCCTACGCTGCAGCTGAGTGATAATCTAGATTTTCAACATAAATTTACTCGGTGAATTTCAGTTACTTTATCTGAAAATGTCTCATTCCCGACCATGAAAAGCTACAGAAGGAGATTAGTATACATGAAGTAATTGATATAGATGAAATCATGCATAGATGAATCCGACTACATCAACTTTTACATTCTATCATCCACAATTTAATATGTTTATCACCACTGATTTTCTTACCTGACCATGTGATTAATACAATTGTTGTCAAGATACCTTTTAGCGTGAGAAAGATACAAATGTCTCCCGAATGTATTCGATTCACATATGGAACAGCGCAACATTCTACATTGAATCTAAAATGTCTTCCATTCAAATTGCTCAAAAATATATTCATCAAAACAAATATCTGCATGTCTAAAACGGTGCAAATTATCTTCCTAATTAATATTAAGCTGAACAATCTACTCACCAGACTCCTCAGAAATATTGAAAGATTTTTTTTGGTTCCTTTCTCGCTAATTTCAGTCGTGTGTTTCAATTCGTGGCCAGTGTTGCCGAGTTGGTGGCGACACTGGGGAAGACATTTCATCACATTCACATCGACATTTAAACAAAATATTGCAAATCCTAGAATATCGAGGAATATTCACCGAAATCCCATAGAACTATGTAAATCTGCTTCCAGCAAGCAGCATGTCGATGTTGTAGAATATTTTAAATGATTATCTCAATGATTGAAGCAGTCTCTCATCTTCGACGGATTTTCGTGGCGGCTAGTGGCGGCTAGTGGCGAAAAAGTTTCCTGCCTCGAGTCGGCAACAATTATTCGTTTCGTGGCGAGTTCGTGGCAGCTTTCGTGGCGAGGAGTTTACAGTGTAGGATAAATGTCACGAGGATTGTCAATTGTCAGTCAACGGTTTTATAGTGCATCGGCTAATAATTTCGTCACAATGAGATTTCAGAAATTTGAATGTGCGACAGATTTGTCGAATTTTTTAACTATTTTCGTTTTGAATGTTTTCAAGTGTTCTTCTATAATATTAAAACTGTTTCGAATTTCTAAAAGAAAAGTTTTCTCGTGTCAATTTGAGCAGAAAAGGATAATTCCTTCGCAGATGCTATTTTGACTTCGACGTTTTGATTTCAAAATTGTCAAATATTCGTAATTGAACCGAATTACAAAGATTTATACAACCTTATTTTTTCTTTCTAATCTCAAAGGTTTACTTCTGATATCTTTAAATCATAATATTCTTTCTCGTCATGAAGAGAGCATTTATTTGGTGTTTTGCTTTGAATTTGGTCTAATGTTTTCTGAGATGAGACACGGAATATCAACCATAATAAAAAAATATCTTTTTGACCTTTTTCACATTTGAAATTTGACATTTGACCGCCACAATGACCTTGAATGGCAAACCAATCATGATATTCTGCCTTGTCATGAGGACAGCTTTCATTTAGTGCATCCTGTTTTTGAATAGACGTTTAGCTTAGGAAATAAGCAGCAGGTGGTCGCTTAGGCCACGTAGGTATAAAAAGATGCAAAACAACGTAAAACACATCCGCTGCTCTGCAGGACATTCAGATTCGGAATGAAAACAATCGAGGAATGTTCATGTACAATAACTGTTTTCTACAAAGTAACAACATGCATTTGTAGACGTGTATGTGTCTCGTCAAATGTCTTTGTACTGAAGGATAGAAGATATTCGTACAATATTCGCACTACTTCCGCATAATCCTCGAGGTGTCCCAATAGAGCTGAGTGTACTGTATGCTTCATTGTCAAGACATCACTTCTCTTGATCATTAGTAATTTTTCCTCAGTATCTGTTGCCACGATATGCGAAATTGCTATTATGGATAAATTTTGCTGGATTTCAATCTCTTCTCGTGCATCGATGAAACAAATACAAAGAATGGATTATCGGGCCATCCTCTAGCCATAGTCCGGCAGTCATCACGAGTTTCTGCAAGGATCGAGGCCCACAAAGAGACTTTCGCAGAATGATGTACACTCATAGTCCGGCAATCATCACGAGTTTCTGCAGGGAAACGAGGCCGACAATAAGGCTTTCACAGAATGATGTACACCTCATAGCGCGGCGCGCAGCCAGCACGATTTTCTGCAGGAACCGAGGCCGAAATGAGACTTTCACAGAATGATGTACACCTCATAGTCCGGCAACCAGCACGAGTTTGTGCAGGGAAGGAGGCCGAAAGTGAGACTTTCACAGAATGATGTACACCTCATAGTCCGGCAGTCAGCACGAGTTTCTGCAGGGAACGAGGCCGAAAATGACACTTTCACAGAATGATGTTCACCTCATAGTCCGGCAGCCAGCACGAGCCAACATCGTGACGAAGAGTTCGACATGGTGACGGTCGTTCGCCAACGTGTCAGTTTCTCACCCTCCTTATTCCCTATTGTCATCGACTTCATCATGAAACTTTAGACTGAATCATGGACTATGCGACATCGGGCTGATCTGTTGTCCCTCGCATTAACAGCAAGAAGGCGAAGACGGTGTCCATGAATGATAATCCCCTTAGTGCTGCACAACATCGAATGTGTTCGGCAATTTCAATATCTCGGCAGCAAAATCGCCGCTGACGGTGACTTGAAAGTGAATGTATGCGACAGGCTTGGTAAAGCTGCTAGTCTTCAGGTGACTGACTACATTATTACAATTGCTGCGATCGGAATCAAGCTCCAACTTTGCACTTCAATCCATGGATGCGGAGTCCTATCATTTTGATAGGACTCCGACTCCGGATGGCCAATACATAAAGCCTAGTTTTTGAAAAATTAACTGGTAACCTACATCCTAGTTCACTATAGGCTTACGTGAACCTATCTTTAGTAATCATTGCTGTACCAATTATCAATCATTTTCGATGACGGTTGATCAAATGTCGCTTTCAGTTGGACACATGCGACTCGCTCCTCCCATCTTCTTGATGTGTACTTCATACGGCTTTTCTCCAGTCTCTACCAGGCAGGAAAATCTCCCATCCTTCTCAAAAAAATATGACTACACTTTCGATTCTAATATGCGCTTTAGAGGAGCCATCACACACGATTAACGTGAGGGTAAGAGGTAATGTTCTCAAACAAATTGATATTTCACTTTTGTCTGTGATGTGACCTTTGGTGCGTAGGTGTGATCGAGGCTAGAAAGGTTTGTCTTCTCTACTAAATCACCGAGTGAAAAGACAATCCTTTTTTCACTATCACGGTTCATTCCCTCAACTATTACAAGCTTTGCATGCACTGCTGTCTCTGTACTTTTGTTTGACGGAGAAAGTTGATATCAAGACAGTGACAGGTATGCACGAGGATAGATAATTTGTTTGTATTATATTTCGGTTCTAGTTATAGGCCGGAGTCCGGAGTCCCTATCATTTGTTAGGACTCAGACTCATCAAAAATGATAGGACTCCGGGACTCCGACTCCGCATCCTTACTTCAATCATAATACCAACAGCGAGGTATGTTCAACTAGAAAATGCACAGTCAGCACAATGCACATGTAGAAAACGCAATTTTTTCATTGCATTTGAGCTGTCTTGGGTAGAGAAGTTTGAACATTAATTGAATTTCGTATGTACAGTACGTGATTATAATTTTTACATGTCTGTCCATTTTCTGCTTTCTAAGAACAAAAAGAAATTGAATTTCATTCAATTAATCAATTATTTAATAATTTCATTTAATTGATGAAAGTTCAATGTCAATTCACTGATCTGTCAGTTTCCAATTTCAATTAATTGATTGCATCAACTTGGTATGAAAATTAAATGATTCTATCAAGCTCCTACTCAATAAAAGCGCTTGCTCATAAAGAAATTTCTCGTTTATGCATTTCTTCACAATTACGGCTGAAATCAGGTCTACATCATTCAGATACTCAGTGAACAATTTCTGTGTCTCTTTTCTATCGTGAAGATGCTTGCACAGACAATTTTAGTATCTGGACAACCTGTTTCTCAATAGTCGGCTACTCCCACGGGTTTGACACGTGAGCACATGCTTCTGATATTCAACAGTGTCAACTATTGCAACAAATATCAAGGTCATCTACGTGATGACAAATCTCTGGTCAGGAAACTTCAACATAACTTCAATTAATTGATGTCTTCGTTTTTGCAACTTCAATTGATTGAGTATTTAGAATTTCATGCAATTAAATGATGAACAAAGCAATTAAATTGCAATCAGTTTTTGATGAACCCTGATCATGGAGGGATCATGTTTCCAGTCAGAACGTGATGAAATGGTCGGTCCTGGAAAGATCTGACAGACATGGGCACGAGCCGAGGCTTCGATTCGACATTCTTCATCCCCAGTTGGATGCACCGCCTGACAGGACATGGAGAGGAAGACCGTTTAAAGACGTGACAATCGGAAGAATCGGATAGAACTCAGTAGAGACGCAGATTCGTTGACTGCACATCATTCCATAAAAATCTTACTTTCAACCTCGTTCTCTGCAGAAACTCGTTCTAGCGGACTGCTAGTTCCATTTGAAAAAATATTTGATCATTGACAACTTTGGTTTTTCATATTTGCCGCGCAAACAGGTTGTGAACCGTGTCAATTTGTCCTCATCTTCTACTGTAGGTAATTTATGTCGATGTGTCATGCAAACCACTCCGCGCTTGGAGTTTTTCGATGGCGTTATAGCCATGGAGTAATTATGACTGTCAATTCTGGCATCACGCAATCGAGAAATTCAACAACGTTCAGAAAGAAATATCATTTGAATTGAGAATTAATATTCATCATTGAAGATTTTTAGCCGGCCATGTGAGCAGTTAGAGAGCAGCAATGAGTAATACGATAATGTTTCTGGTTCATATTGACATGATGTTTATGCATGTGCAATTCAAGATTGTTAACATAGGACACATTCATCTCATCTCCCAAAACAGGGCATGTATGTCCATGTAGATGTGAAATATGAAAATTCGAAGTTTTGATGTGAAACCCACAGAATACTGCAAAATACATTGCGCATCACCATTCAAAAGATTGCATTCGGAATGTCTCATAACCTTATCTTTGTAGCGAATAAGTCATTGCAACGAGACATTTGTAAAGATAGAAAAATACAATAATACATGAAAAGACATTACTTACGTTCAAATTCACATTGCTATTTATAGTGTATATATATACAGTGTTTCTCAAAAGTCTGGATATACTTTAAAGGCTGCGTGCCTTTTTGTCATAGCTTTTAGAAAACGGTGAATGCGATTTATCAGAGCTCATATGAAGGGAATTTAGTTTTCTACAGGCGAAATGTAATTCTGATTGCGTTATATACTATTTTCATAGCGATATCAAACAGTACCTATCTTTAATAATAGTAAACTTATCATTCCGTAACTAATTTTAAGAAAAACAACTTTATTACTGAAAACTAGTTATTCAATAACAAGCAATCACCAAAAACAGTACAATATCATGAAGAAATTATAACAAATGTTCGAAAGTATCACAGTTGAGGTCTCTAACAAGTTCGCGCCGGTAGAACAAGTCCTGGACTGCACAGGAGATCTCCTCTTGTTGCACGTCTTCAGCAGCTTCCACGATCCACTCTTTGAGGGTCTCGAGATTCTGTGGTCTTCCGCGGCTGTAGACTTGAGTTTTCAACATGCCCCAAAAGGAGTAGTCAAGCGGAGTGAGATCAGGAGACCTCGGCGTCCACAAGTTCGGAAAGCCTTGTCCGATGACATTGTCACCAAAAGTTTTCTTCAGGACTTCAGTCACAATTCTTCCGAAGTGCGGCGGTACACCATCATGTTGAAATGTGACTTGGTGTAGCTGGCAAAGCCGTCGCAATTGCGGGATCATGTGCGATTCGAGCATGAATTTATAGGATTCACTAGTAACTGTCGCAGGGAAGAAGAAAGGCTTCAACTTGAACTCGCTCATAAAGGTCATCCACACAGTCACATGTGGCGAGTGAAGAGGATGCCGGTGTGCCGGAGGTCTTTCGGTTTCCCATATGATAGCATTGTGCTTGTTCACGGACCCGTCCAGCGAGAAGTTAGCCTCGTCACTCCACAAAATCTTCTCAATATGATCATTGTTAATGATGAAATCCGAAAACTAAAGTTGTTTACCTTCATCATCCTCCGTAATTGCTTGTGTTGACCGCAACTTGCAGGGGTAAAGTCTGAATGAAGTGATGCTTCAATATCCTATTGACACTGACGCGAGGAATGTCTGTGGCTCTTGAGATGGAGCTTGCGGAGGTCAATCCCAATGCATGGTTTTCTTTTTGTTCATTCAGTTTATCCATCACTATGGCACTTCGATCAAGAAGAAGGGAGGGCCTTCCGGTTCGTGTCTTGTCAGAAACCGATCCAGTGGATTCGATTCGCTGATCGCTGATCTTCACGATCGCTGAGGCTGTGAACGGATCTTTTTGTAGTTCATGGATAGTCTTGTATGCCCTCAGTGTGGAAGTTGTACTTCTCATATTTTCATAGTAAAGTTGTACGAGGCAGATGCGTGTTACTGTGTGAATCAGATACTGAAAGCAATAAGCTTCTAGCTGTAGCGAGCAAGGAGTGAACACTACTCACTGTTATCAAAGAAGTCGTGCTTCTTGACGGAACAACAACGATTGTTTTACAAGCAGACATCACTGGTGGTATTCAGTAAGATCAAACTGAGTGATATTCAACTAGTTTTCAGTAATAAAGTTGTTTTTCTTAAAGTTAGTTACGGAATGATAAGTTTCCTATTATTAAAGATAGGTACTGTTTGATATCGCTATGAAAATAGTACATAACGCGATCAGAATTACATTTAGAATGTAGAAAACTAAATTCCCTTCATGTGAGCTCTGATAAATAGCATTCACCGTTTTCTAAAAGCTATGACAAAAAGGCACGCAGCCGTTAAATTATATCCAGACTTTTGAGAAGCACTGTACATACTTGAACAAAAGTTTGCAGAAATACATTAGCTGCAATGAACAATTTTTGAAGAGTCAAAAAATATACATACATGTAGATTCATGATAAAAGAAAAGAATTGAAAATACAAATTTAAATTAGAATTTCTGATATGAAGGTCTTCGAATCATGCAAAGTAGACACTACCATTCGAAAAAGGAGACTCGAAAGATATGGCTACCACGTTTCCAAAAAATTCGTCATGCAAAATGTTCATCCATCGGAACATGGAAAATTTGATCGGCCCCCAGTTATATGACGCTAAAAGTCGCCTGTTCATGATAGCGTTTAGGTTTTCGGTAGAAATGAGATTTCCCATCTTTCTTGATAGATGAGACAGTGATAGGTGATTCTTGATAGGTGAGAGACATAGGATCAGTGTCCCTCAAACAATCATTGAAAAGATAGAAGATTTTACTTCCTCCATAGACCTCAACGTGACTAGAAGACGAAGCAGGTAGAACTTAGAAGACGTGCTGATTCCCAATAGCCAGAGAATGCGGAATTCTATTCAGCAATAGTCTCATATTCGGCCTTATTCCCTACAGAAGCTCGTTCTGGCTGCCGGACTATGAGGTGTACATCATTCTGTGAAAGTCTCATTTTCGGCCTCGTTCCCTGCAGAAACTCGCTCTGGCTGCCGGACTATGACGTGCACATCATTCTGTGAAAGTCTCACTGTCGGCCTCGTTCCCTGCAGAAACTCGTGCTGGCTGCCGCACTATGAGGTGTACATCATTCTGTGAAAGTCTCATTGTCGGCCTCGTTCCCTCCAGAAACTCATGCTGGCTGCAGGACTATGAGGTGTACATCATTCTGTGAAAGTCTCATTGTCGGCCTCGTTCCCTGCAGAAACTCGTGCTGGCTGCCGGACTATGAGGTGTACATCATTCTGTGAAAGTCTCATTGTCGGCCTCGTTCCCTGCACAAACTCGTGCTGGCTGCCGGACTAGAAGATGTACATCATTCTGTGAAAGTCTCATTTTTGGCCTCGTTCCCTGCACAAACTCGTGCTGGCTGCCGGACTATGAGGTGTACATCATTCTGTGAAAGTCTCATTGTCGGCCTCGTTCCCTGCAGAAACTCGTGCTGGCTGCCGCACTAGAAGGTGTACATCATTCTGTGAAAGTCTTATTGTCGGCCTCGTTCCCTACAGAAACTCGTGCTGTCTGCCAGACAATGAGGTGTACATCATTCTGTGAAAGTCTCATTTTTGGCCTCGTTCCCTGGCGAAACTCGTGCTGTCTGCCAGACAATGAGGTGTACATCATTCTGTGAAAGTCTCATTTTCGGCCTCGTTCCCTGGCGAAACTCGTGCTGGCTGCCGGACTATGAGGTGTACATCATTCTGTGAAAGTCTCATTGTCGGCCTCGTTCCCTGCAGAAACTCGTGCTGGCTGCCGCACTAGAAGGTGTACATCATTCTGTGAAAGTCTTATTGTCGGCCTCGTTCCCTACAGAAACTCGTGCTGTCTGCCGGACTATGAGGTGTACATCATTCTGTGAAAGTCTTATTGTCGGCCTCGTTCCCTACAGAAACTCGTGCTGTCTGCCAGACAATGAGGTGTACATCATTCTGTGAAAGTCTCATTTTTGGCCTCGTTCCCTGGCGAAACTCGTGCTGGCTGCCGGACTATGAGGTGTACATCATTCTGTGAAAGTCTCATTGTCGGCCTCGTTCTCTGCAGAAACTCGTGCTGGCTGCCGGACTACTTCTTGTCTATGAAATGCTGTCCGTTCTGTAGAATCGTCTGTCTTGAGTCCTCCGATTTTGGTGATTTCTTTTGTCAGTCTTAATGTCTATCGTCGATCTCGTTATAGGAATATTCCAGTTTTAGTTCCTGACGCAGTACGTCTGCCGATGCTGGTAGCTTGTGATCCCGTTACTGTACCTCTTGTGGCAGGCAAAAGCCTCACATAATTTAGTAGTTTACTTGTTATATAGCTAAATTGGTGAGTCAATCAATTACAAATTTGCCAGCAACTTATTGCAACACATGTACGCGTGATTACGATGATCTGCAACTTATGTTTGTTTAGACCTGTACTACAGTATATCAGACAAATTTCCTAAACTCTTAGCCCGCATGAATTTCGACCATTGTGTATTCCCCAGCCATTCATTGCAAAATTACTCCATATCTTGAATAGTTTCACTGCATGGGATAGTTTATAGAACACATGGCGTTCAGAGATGCAATAAATGCTGGATTTCAATGCAGCCTGAGGACCTACAGTGTAAATCACTCAATGCCAACAATCACATACGAAGGATGCACACCAAAATATTTTTTGGTAAATTTCTGTGTCTATTTGTATGTTTTTCGTATGTTATTTCAAATGTGGTATCCTTTACATACTAAAGCCATACCAGCACAATGTTAAAGGAAAGCATCAATGATATCTGAAGTATGTTGATTTAAGGCCTTTTATCAATAAAGATCTCACTAATGTTACTAATGTTCTGTAAGTAGACATTTAATAGTCAAACTTACAATACTGAATTCGGTTTTGATACACGCAAGTCAAATTCATCAATCATCAATCAAATTCATCGCAAGTCGATTCATCGCAATCAATAAGTATTCAACCATCAACATTATGTAATTTTGAAATTAAGCATATTATCAATCCGAAATCAAAACACGTTGTAATTCATGAACGCAAAAATAGTTATGTTTGAGATATTTAAGTCAACATGGTTGCACGAAAGATATCGTTTGAATGAATTGATGTTAATCAACTTGGTTCATAAAATAGAGCTAACTAATCATCCTGTTAATGCTGCTAGACAAGTATCAACGACGACAAACTCGTAGAGCATAAAATCCACAATAAATCTAATCTTAAATACCACGCTATCAAAAGAAATATTCACGACTGGTATTACTGAAAAAAGTTATTTGACAGTAGTAAATCAAGTATATATTTTTTTGCTATGTGACTTAAAGCTAGAGAGAGAGAGATACGACAGGCGTACGAATGATGACGAATATGCATCGGGTCTCGTACATAAAACATACCAACAACTCGTATTTCATCGTAAAACAGCCAATCACAGATAGAATAGTTCGCATCGTTTCATACCAATCACATACAAAAGTAAGTGGGCGTTCGTATGAAAAACATACTAGATCTCTGTAAACATACGAGAATCTCGTATCAAATGATGGTTTCAAATGAATTTGGTATATGTTTGTATGTAATTTTCGTATCCAGCGATTTACACAGCACTGCTCAAACATTTGACATTGTATCGGAAAAAAAATGCATGCGATAAATGTTGACTGACGTTGTACGTGGACACTCACTGAAATGAAAAATTGATGACAAGTTTGGCAAAGTCCTTTTTCCAGACTCCTATATACGTCAACTCGCGGTCATCAATGTAAACTGAAAAGGTCTGAATGTTGCAATGTGGAAGTGGTGATAATATTGCTCCATTTATTGTCCATCTTAACACAATTCCGTAAACCCATAGATAATGAAGAGTTGGAACGAAGGAATTGCAGAAGTGGTCACACCTTCTCCACCGCGTTGTCAATATCTACCACAAATAGCAATAAAATGTTGAAAACTGCACCATTCAAAACTTGTTTCTCTCATTTTGAATACTTGCAGTTGCTGACCTCAGACATCCTTGGATGAGACATATTTCCAAAACATGGTCTACATTTTCATAGCATTGAAGACAACTGTTTAGTGCTGTAACTTCATTGATTAAAATTATCCAATTTGTGGCATTTGTTTTCTAATTTGAGGTATTTGCTGCCTAATTGTTTGTTATTCGAAATTGAATTTCCGACAGCTGTAGTGACAGTGACCCATCTGCATCTACAGTTGCATGTAAAACTCACAAATGAATTAATGTCAGAATAGAAACAGTCCTGCTGTCATATGGCGTGTCCTCAAAGTAATCCAACGATTGAATTGTGAGATCTTAGAGCACACATCGTACGGCAACAGGTGCACTGAATGTACAAATATCAATCGCCAAGAAATTCCCTTCTCCAAAATGAAGTTTTTATGAGTCTCTGCTAAGTCAATAGATTCTCTCAATCGATGTCTTCTGCAGATGAAATGAATTTCAAAGAGTCAGCCACGAGAAATACTTGTCACACTAATATCTTGAGGAAGAGCTATAGATGTTGATCTAAGTCACGCATTTAGTTTGTGCACGCATCACTGATGAAAAATCGAACAAATTGCTTAAAAGATTAATCCAAAATCAGCACTGAGAAACTAATTATTGACTGCAAGTGCAAAGACTTCTGTTGATCAGCAATCTTTCCAATTGGAATTTCAGTTTTTGAAAATACAGGGTGTAGTAGAATTTAAAAAAACCAAATTAATATTTTGACCTTCTGAAGTGGCCGTCATCAGAATCCGACTAAATCATAGGCATTTACTGAACTATCCAAAATTCAAAATACATTGATGCTTGACTACAGTACTCAATAACTTATTTCTTAAAGTCTTGCGGAATGTAATCGAAGTCACGTATGCTCAAATAACAATGCATAGACATCTAGACATAGCACCTGGACAGGTAGTCATGTACAATCTGTAACCGGTGAGGATTGTCTTCTTGGAATGTATTGCGATACAACAAATGGTGTTGTCTGTCGTACTCGTGTCGATTGGCCTATTAGTTCTAAACTTGCACAGTGTGATACAATCAATAGTGTTCAAATGGTTGTTTTCCAGCGGTTTAAGCATGAGGAAGCAATTACCTCATGCCTAAAAAAATCGTGATATCACAAAATTGCACATGCGGCCACAACTTCTTTAAGTGGATGTCATCCATGACACTCCGACTCATGCGACTGAGAATTGGGATGTCACACACCGCCATTTGACAAAGCCAAATGACAAGGAAATTGGAAAGCGATCATAATTGCATTTACATTTGGATGAAATTTCAGACCCCTACACAAACATTCTAGGCCCGTGCAGGCCCGTGCGAGTTTCTCATTCGCAGGCACAAGCCCGACCCAGGTCCGGCGCCGTTCCAACAGATAGTGTCCATAATGGACAATGCTAGTCGATCAACTATTCGAACAGCTGCCACAGGTAAATGAATAATAAGGAAAAATATGAATATATTATCATTACAAAGATCTGCTGGAAAATATCGCATGTACAAATATCACAAATTTAGGTAGCTATATCGCAGGCATGCTTTCCACAAATCCGTAAATTTGTCAGGTGGAGAGTCAAATACGAAAACATTATCCTTGACATCTCTTAGGTTTGAGAAACTGATTATTGACATTTTGTATGGAGCAAACCAGTTTTGATGCTTAATTTTCAAGCGCTTTGGTAAAGTTCCAGTGATATGTACATCTTCAATCCAAAAGAATTTGCTGAAATAGAAAAAGAAAACAATGACATTCAGGTTGATAAGTACGCAAGGAATATCTTCTACTGGAAAGCCGACAACAGATACACATGCAACCAATATTGCACTTTGAAACGATTAATATAAATATCTGCGAACAGAAAATACCGATAGCCCTGGTGCTGCGATAGAAATGTTTATTGTGGAGAGGCCTTTCGACTGTCACAGACAGCCATCGTCAGGTGAATGAGACATTCATGTCACAAGTGTTCGACGAGTAGAGCACAGATCAAGTTAAGCAGCCAATATCATGCAGCATAGATAGAAGACCAACAATATAAAATATGGAATTCTGTTTCTCTGCTGATATGTCAGGAAAGTAATGAGTAAGAAAAGGAGAAACAAAGAAAAAGTTATGAAAACCAGAAGTCACTGAGCACAGAATTAGACAAATCGTCTCTTCTTCTCTTTGACTAGAAAGGAATCATTGGAATATGTAGCGTAAATGAAATGAACAATCTGCTGACATGATACCATAGCAATCGAACAATGAGCAGCCATTTCAACATTTAGCACCCCAAATTGTGCGAAGTTTCAGTGACTGGTATCAACCCGATCACACAGCAAAGAGACACAGACGATGTCAAGTTCTACAGAGAAGTATGTGAACGTTTTTTCATGCGCCTGCTAACTTTTTTAAAAATGATCGGAGGGCCCAACATTATCGAGAAAACTTTTGCGCAATGATCTGAATTCTTCGAATCTGAAGGAATCGCCGCGATCGGAGCATTTTGAAGGAATTCACAGCAATCCGCAAGCGACGCACGACTGTTTTTCCTATCTCTGTAAGGTATTAAAAATTTCTTTTTACCCACTTATTAAGTTCCTGCATGTGCCATCTGTTTGAATCAGTTTGCACTTCTAGCAAAGTGACACGATTAAACAATCTAATTCTGTGGTAGAGATATTTGTGAACAGACAGAAATATAATTGATAGCATTCCTCTCTGAAATTGAGGACTAAATTCACACGTACACTAAAATGACATTTCAAGTCATTATATTGCAATTGTCTCTACCGCGGTAAAGCATTCGATCTCATTGCTGTCTCTCTGACTTTGACATCTATGCTCTGTGTTTTGTGCGTTTGGGTTGTGACGATGAGCTGTCATCATTCCATGTCACTTTCTGCTGTTAATTTCACTGTCAGATTTTCCGCGGTCATAGCCAGAAGATAACCAAGCAGGAAGCCTCGCGATACAGTAGAATGCGCTCATCATTATTTGTGGCATTTTTCATATCATGCAGGACTACATTCACACTAAAATGATATTTCAAGTCATTATATTGTGTGGGCACAGGGAGCGCGAAGCAGTTGGAAAATTAATATTTACTATAATTGCGGCAATTTAATCTCTAAGCCAGTTGATAATGACACTCATAAAATTGTGCTAGAGTTATCTCATATGAGAGAGGACCACAAAGAATTTGCCTGGTATGATAATGTCTTAGAATGTTCTAATGTTGCTCATGAGAATGGGAAAGGAAAGGTTACAACATTCTCACTTGGAACAGTCATCGGGAAATATTCAACATTGAGGCGAACTGAGGGCGATGGTCAATCAGTTCTGCCAAACGATTGTGCCGCTCAAATAGAGCAGTTAAGTCAATATCTTGGAGACATGATATGCGCCGGGCAGTTCTCAGCGTTCAATTGTTTTGAATTTTCGTCTATCACGGCGATGGACAAGTCTGAATGTCGACAAAATGGACAAGTCTACATCGAGTCTGAAAATGAGACCGTGCATCAATGCGCTTGCCGCCATAGAAGTAGATAATAATACATTCGAATGGAAGCTTGATTTCCAACATGATATTGCAGTTATTTGCATCTTCACCACTGCATTCAAAAGTGGTTCTTGCATCGACAAATTATGCATTGAATGCATTGAGATATAATTGCAGTTCCTCGCACAGCACCAGTGCAAGAACTCAATATCATGCAGGAAATGTAATGCCGCATTGCGTGTTACTTCGCGTCTCGTGTTTCAAATAACATGGACAGTTCGTTCAATTAGGTGGAAGCACTGAAAACTATGAGGTAATAAAAGTATCATGCCTATGTTCAACGATGGCACAAAGAAATATCTATGGCTTGTAGATCAATTTCGATCTAATATATTGCATCACAGTCAAACTATTTGTCACGTTTCATGTGGAAGTTGCTGACAGCAAATTACAGGTATTTCTTGACGAGAATTTTGAGTGAGATGACATAGTACTGCTTTATTTGAAAATGTCCTACTATTCCATAGGTTGAAATGCTGTCTATTTGTAACATTCACTGATCATCCAATTTTTCAATGCTAGAATACGAATTGAACATTGGTTCACTTATTTATAATTGAAAGTGGTCGGTGTACTGGTAATGAGAATATCTCAAGAAGTCAAAGATAAATGTTCTAATTGAAGCCTATTGGATCATTTCTCATTCAAACAATTTTCTGGAATAAACACAGTGAGCTTCCTTAAACACTTATACAATGCAATAATGAGTCAGATAAATAAAATGTCGTTGGAACTTTTCGGTCAATCATTGAGTGGCACGCGTAATACAGTTTGATGTTATTTTGGAAGCTGGTAGTCGAAAACATGCGAAATGCTGAAAATTGTTCAAATGTATTGAACCCTTGGAAGCAAAATAAAAAATCGAAGATTTCTTGGCCTCTGACTTCAAGCTGGAGCAATACATGTTCTGTAAACTGACATTATAAGTAACAAATGTGTCTCATTATGCTCTTGATAGATTATGCAGGAAGGATATTTCAAAATGATGAAAGTCCAGAACGTTTTAAAGGATTTCTATCCTTGCCTTCCTGTCGTTGCATCATTTTGTAAAGTCATTATTGCGTTTGAGTACATGATCCTTAGGCAAAAGGCAACAGCCCAGATTACAAATTTACTTGATAAATGTAAATGCCAACCAGAAAACCAGTTCGTACAATAAACTTCTTGTCCCCAACTAAGTTCCGCGGCGTGTGCCATAATTTTCATGCAATTTGCGTTCTAAGACTTTCTTGTATATTCTTAATTTCTATGCCTGCCGCAAAAGTAAATTTTTAATGCCTTACAGAGATAGGAAAAATAGTCGTGCGTCGCACCATCACCTTGTGCGGGTGCTTCACTGAAGCAACGGTTGAACACGAACTACAGTTACTGTGTGCACTACGATTCCCACATCTTCCAATTGCTGCTTCAAACGCGCAGATGTGGTTGATAGTCATTTTCGCAATTCTCGACACATAAAGCGTCATGTGGACTTTGATTGTCATTATGTCTTTGATCTTCTTCAACATCTCCCTTTTCTTATGGTGGGCAAAATTTCAGCTCTATTGCATTTCAAAATTCTAGAGACACTGCAGTTGCTGACATGACCACTTTTTGCTATTTCTTGGAAAGATTATTTGGTATTTCTTTCAAAAGTTCGAATTTCACGGATCTTCAACTGACTGAGATCTTTGCGTTTTCCTATGGGCTGTCTGTCCGAAGCAAGTTGAGAGTATCTGTGAAAGACAGAGATTGATCATTAGAACCTGCTTGGCTATCTGATTGGTCAATAGAGCGAACACACTGTCTATAGCCAGATTCAGGTTGCGCGCAGTAAATTATGCTTCTACTGTATCCATGCTACATATCATGGGAATTTTAGGATAGTCATTAATCCATTTCTATCGTTGCTTTCCAAGCTGAATCATAGCGATACCATTGGAAAGCATTGTAATACTGTTGAAATTACATGTGATTAACATGTACCTAATTCTAGGTATAAAAATTCAGTACAATGATATTTAATAGATATAAAGAGTAGGCTACATATTTGTTCAAGTCATAATTTTGTCAAATATATGACAATATGTCCAAATAATTTGCGGCAGACTGACTGTAAGAAATACTAATTCCAATACAGATATACAATAATGCTTTGATAATATGGTCTGTACGATGGGAAAGACTGTGCACACGATGTGCAGGGGACAGGCGGTCTCATTTTGAAAATTTCCCATTATATTTCTCGACGGTTTCTGAAGTATTTTTGCATGAAATTTTCGAAAATTGTGGTTTGTAAATCATGTAGCTAGCCCTTTTCAAGAAAATGGCGAAAATTCAAAATGGCAGACATGAAACCGAAACTGAATTATGAAACTGCATTAAAAAATCCCATCTTCTTCGCAAGCAGCTTCCTATGTAGTTTGACTATATAGTTTGACATTTCAAATATGATTTCTAGAAAATCATATGATTAACCCTTTTCAAGAAAATGACGAAAATTCAAAATGGCAGACATGAAACCGAAACTGCATTCTGGGGCTATATTAAAAAAGTCTCAATGATTTCGTCAGCAACTTTCGATGTAGTTTGATACGTTCTTTTCAGTTATCACTGTTAGAATATCATGCGGCTTTGCACTTTTCGAGAAATGAGAAGCATTCAAAATGACGGACGTAAAAGCCGAAACATCAGTCTGGGGCGTCTTCATAGGTCGTGCATCAACAACAAGCCTTGGAGGACTGATCGATCTGATGCGGACCACTGATTCACTTTTTTTGTCTTGTACACAAGAGAATATGGCACTTCGAAGAGATTTTAAGAACCCATCAGGACCTCCAAGGCTTGTTGTTGATGCACAACATATGGAGACGCCCGAGAATTTTCGTCATTTTCTTGAAAAGGGTCATTCATATGATTTTCCAGCAATTATATTTGAAATGAGCGGGTCAAACTACATAGGAAACTGCTTGCGAAATAGATGGGAATTTTTTTAATGTAGTTCCAGAATTCAGTTTTGGTTTCATGTCTGCCATTTTGAATTTTCGCAATTTTCTCGAAAAAGGCTAATTGTATGATTTTTAAGCCATATTGTTCGAAAATTTCATACAAAATTACATCAGAAAAGCGTCGTGAAATATATTTGGAAATTTTCAAAATGAAGCCGCTTCTCCTGGTATACCGTGTGCAACATGCGCGCGCTGACATAAGCCCCCAGATACCTGAGGGGCAGTTCAGCGGAACCCGGAACCATATTTCTCTTTTTGACTTTTTCTGCAGAGGATATGTGTACATCAACCACTCATGCCCAAGTAAAATCATCATTTTTCATCAGTCATTCTGCATGTGTTGCTTCATTTCAATTGGATCGGTAGAAGCATGGTAGAAAAGCCACGGGGCCACTGGACCTCCCCCTTCAGGCCTCAGTGGGTGCAGAAATTTCCATCAAAAATATTTTACTATCAGATGAAGAATGTGATAGATTTTTCATCTGATAGGTCAGTAGAGAAGACTGATTTTCAGACTGATTGGTCTGAGAAGTTTTACGCCTAGCCTGCGTTATAACTTATAATAATAAAACATTTCTCTGTTGATAAACTAATCATTAAAACACTTTGTGCGTGCGAAAGCCCTCTTCACCGTCATCTCATTAGCATCAGACTCCGCTGTGAAGGAAAAGGTTTATATGTGAGGGGTTTTAGATGGTGATATTGTGAATCTTACCTGTACACAGAGCACCAATAAAGATCCCTGATGAGACTAGCGCGTAGCACATATCCGTATCCTTGACAGTAATTCGGATAGGAATCACTCTTGAACTCTTCCTTAGTCACATGCCATTTGGAGTTATGACGATGTGGTTTCAGGCCAGAAAATACTTGACAATAATAGCCTTCGGGATGATTGGCTTGCAGATACTTAACAATTTGAAAAGTATTGACGAAGACGTCTTCGTCAACTCTCACCAAGTATTTGGCGGTGCTGCAGAAATGTAAAATCCAATCATAAAGGCTTAAATGCTTCCTGGTCAGATTTCTATATGAATCGATGAAGTCCTTTTGTACGATATCCCTGAAAGAAAACATTTGAAGTTGAACTTATGGCATTGAACATGGAAATGCGCATTTAACTAGATTTCTAAGGTACACAGAGTTAAGCAGCATGATTGGTCAGATGATGCACAACCTGATGAGGTCGCAAGTCATAATAGTCCGGGAGCTAGCGTGAAGTTGTGCAGGGAACGAGGTAGTACATAAAACTTTCACATAGCATAGCACACCTCTAACCTACTGCAAAACTTCGCGTCTGCCGGATCAGATCATTTGCTTTTCAGAAATAGAGAGGATAACACAATCCTATGTATTTCCAGGGGTAAAATTGTGACATTTAAGGTGTTGACTCCATTTTTTCCATTTTTGCTCATAAAAGTTACACAAATTGGTATTTTGTTGAAATGGTTATTATAGAAATCATCTACAGATCATGATCTTTCAAATGAGTTATTATTCAGTGACAGAGGATGAAGTAAAGTGTACAAACAGACACTTTTCGTTAAAGTATATCAACACAATTTTCCTGAAATTTCTATGTTAAAATTCGCAGTTACACCAACGAAAAGTGTCTGTTTGTACACGTTACTTCATCCTCTGTCACTGAATGATAACTAGGGAAAAGCAAATATGCTTTAAGCATATAAAAGCATATAAATGCATATTTCAGCTATTTTTGGAATAAAAGCATATTTCACCACAATACGGGAATGAGAGCATATTTGCTTATATTTGCAATCATTTTGACAACAAATGACTTCGTTTTAGTCGCTATTGCTTATCTATCACTATGCAACTAGAATATTCCAAGAATACCGACTCAGATTTCCAAGAAAACAGATGCCAATCAAATGATTGTGGTTCTCATTTGCAGTCACACAGCGAGCAATTGGGAGAGAGATGGGTGCACGCGCTGCCTGCTGCAATTCTGCGGCAGACAGCAGAGCCAACCAGCAGAGGCCAAAGCGCGCGCGCACACACACATAGAGCTTACAGTGAATTAATAAAGGTTCACATACTTTTTGTCAGTCGATTGTGAAAATATGCAACGAGAGACATGCGATGCCAAAAGTAAAGACAATTTGTTCTAACAATTGTTTAGTGAATTCAAGTCATTCTTCAGAAGTAATCGCTGCAACTTTAGTGATGAAAATTTGATGAAGCACTTTGAAATTTCTTACAACTCTAAACGACTTTCTAACTAACTGGATGTTAGTATTCCTGTTTTGTCATGAAATCAATTGAAGTACTTTGGATTCTATTATTTTGTTGCACAATTCATACACCAAAAGTTTGTCTAATTCAATTCATGATTTGATTTATCGAGATTTTCTGAGATTGATTTTATATTTGAGATTATCTATGCTGACATGATGTATTAAAACCACAGTAATGGCGCCTAAAAGTAAGCATTTTGAAAGAGAATATAAAAGCATATTTCACACTTTTTAGGAATATGCTTTTAAAACTTAAGAGCATATTTGGAGGACTTTTAAGAGCATATTTGCTTTACCCTAATGATAACTCATTTGAAAGATCATGATCTGTAGATGATTTCTATAATAACCATTTCAACAAAATACCAATTTGTGTAACTTTTATGAGCAAAAATGGAAAAAATGGAGTCAACACCTTAAATGTCACAATTTTACCACTGGAAATACATAGGATTGTGTTATCCTCTCTATTTCTGAAAAGCAAATGATCTGATCCGGCAGACGCGAAGTTTTGCAGTAGGTTAGAGGTGTACTATGCTATGTGAAAGTTTTATGTACTACCTCGTTCCCTGCACAACTTCACGCTAGCTCCCGGACTATAATGCTTAAGTTACAAGCCATAAGCTACAATCAACATGCAACAAGTATTGAGGTCATAAGTCCTGAGATAAGACGTAGGCCACATTCTGTAAGTCACAACCTGTGCGGAGGTGCATTAAAGATAACAAAAATATCTAAGGTTTGAGCCAATTCCAAAGCAACTGCTATACTATACTCCTTTGAGGTATAAAATTCAAATTGAATAATTTCAAATTTTCTGATTTGAGGCATGCCAACATGCGTTGTTAGTCAGGTTGGCAGCTTTTATTTTCACAGAAAGGATCAAATACACACTTCAAATGTTTTGAATAGGTAAGGAAACTTGTGAAATCAATTATTGGCACATCCATTTTTGAGTGACTTTCATAAGTTTTCAATAATTGTCTGAGACGAAAAGTCTTTTTACAGGGGTGGTGTTGATGGAAAATGACCGTACTGGGAGATCGGACAGACATCACAGACGCATCACAGCATTACCATTGACATATTCGTGTCTGCTACCGTAGTCAAGCTTTGTTAGGGAAAGATAACACACATGCAGCAGACAATGATTGGTGCGTCGTAGGGCGGGGGGATCAGACTTTCCATGTTCCGATGGATAAAACTGTTTAAAAACTAAGATGCCATGGAATTCGATTCTCCTCTTTCAAATAGTAATGACGATTTTGCATGATTCGAAGGCCTAAGTACCAAAACTATTTATTTAAAATTTGAATTTCCAATTTTTTCATTTTTAATTTTTACTGAAAGTCCAACATGCATGCAAACTAAAAGTCACAAAAAATTGGACTTCTATCTGACTTATTTATTATGTAAAGATGACACAGAAACATTGTATTAACCCTATTTCACCTGGGCCTTTTTTAACTATCTCAGCCTGGGGAGGGACCGATTCGGCCCCCCCCCTCAGATTTCCTAAACTAAATGCTCAAATTTAATGAAATTACATGCATACTATATTTCGGGCATGATCTTTTCAGTGGTGGAGTCGGTTTTCAGAACTTTAATTTCTCCATGCTATAAATAGCAATTCAAAATTTGAAAGTGCATTTTTTACAAATTTTAGATACTTTTATTGTTGCAAAACCAATCGCTTCGGAATGTTAAAAATACTAAAACATAACGCGAAAGTGTTCTATGTGGCATGTTTCTTGCTATATCAATGCTAATTTATTGCTTTTATTCACACATGTATAATAATGCTGTATGAATAGTATTTCAAATTTCAAACATTGAAACAGTAAAAAGTCTTTTTTTCATGTGCGAGAATTTCATTCCAAATTAGCTATGTATCATTATCTAGAATATATTATCACAAAGAAACTTAAATGAAGACAAATACGCAATTATATCACTGATGCGTTTTTCCAAAAGTTTCATTATTCGTGCAAAAAATGAGAAAATGTTCATTATTCTACTACTTATTCATGAGTAGTATATGGAGGATATAAGACTAAAAAGCTTTCAAATACTATCCCAATATCATATTATAAAAAGCATTGATGTTTTCAAAGTCATTAATTTGTGTCTATTATGCAACACAACATTAATTTATTCGAGAAAAAGTTTGAAATGAGAGCAGAAAGTAAATTCCAACGATTTTTAGGCGTCGTAACTAGTTTTCATTTAGCTCGTACGGCCAAAATATTTGGCCAAAATTAAATATTTTACTCCCAAAAGATGCGCAATTAAAAGTTAGGAAAAGTCACGGAAGGTAGACTTCTCACACAAAGACGTTCAGCTGTGGGATTAAAAAGTATCTAGGGCGGGGCCGAATCGGCCCCTCCCCAGGCCAGATTGGGTTAATAATCAATGCTCAATGCTCGTACTCTAGATGAAACCATCATTTTCTAGAAAGTACTTTTGAAAATGACCTTTAAAATTGACCTTGCAGGAAGTCAATTTTGTACAAATTTTTGATGAAACTTCAACATACATACAAACTAAAAGTCACAAAAAATTGAACTTCTACACTGTAAACCGTTGACTGACAATTGACAGACATTTATCCTACAGAATCTATTTTGTCGGTCATTGTTAGTCCTTGTAGGATGATTTCCACTGAACACCAGCAATATCTGACAAAAAGCGGCAAAATGAATAGCAATGAATTAAAGCTTAAATTTTATCAAAAATGTAGGTCATTAATTAAATTATGTCAAAGAAATCATGGTTTTGCCACACAATAATACAGATTGCCCAAAAAGTCAAGTAACCACTAATCGAAAAAATCAATCAATATTCAGCAGTTTTTGTTTAGTTAATTTGCAATCAAAGCATCTGTTTCGATGTCGGTGGAGAACCTACAAATTCGTCGGATATCGCAGGATATAGGAGGTGACAATCTTCAGTTGATTTTGTCAGTAATTTTGTAGGATAATTGTCGGTCTACAGTTTACAGTGTATCTGACTTATTTTGGGAGATATAAAAAGAAGTTGATAGGTGTGCACTTTGTCCCCCTGTCCTGATGGGGTTAAGAAATATTTCTTACAGGAAGCAAGATGAGATCTGTAGAATAAGATTAGAAACATGAGAGGGAGGTTAGATCCCATCAGTTTTCATGTTTGTACATGTGTCATCTTCAGTGAAATACAGGGAGTCATTCTCTAAAACTTGGCCTTTATATTCACTTGGAAAAGCCCTTCCAGGAGAGCAGAATGACAGGCATCATCTCACAACATTGCAAGTCATATTGTCAGATTTGCGCTACAACTAGTGAATGACAAGTCAAGAAGTGGACAGATTATCAGCACTAACAAGATATTTGGTGCATTCATTGATCTCTGCAATATGTATTATTGAGATGGTAGCAGCTCTTTGCAATTTACACATTGTTTCACAAGTCTCCATTAAAATTGCATTCAGCGCCGCTTATTTCTTCCATAGCAATCAAACAGCAACATTGTGTGAAGGAGGTTCATGCGATAACGGATCACAGCATGTTATTCATCAAAGACAATCACCAACCGCTGCGAAGAAATACTCAAAACATCAATTTTTTCTAATTATTTGTAGTAATTAGATTATTGCAGTGACTAATAGTTATTTAAGCAACAAGTGGAAAATATCCATCTTTATTGCATTTCTCGAGATCAACATGTCTATGCAGGAGCCCGAAGGGCGAGGACATAGTTTATTGATGGAGAATAATGCAATGAAGATACTAGTTGCGCAAGATACTTTCACAGGATCGTCAGACTCTATGACCATCAGAATTTTACAGCTGTCAAAAATTTACCTCTACTTGTTATGGAATTGTAGATATCAGTGGTAAGATTCCATGTAAAATTTACTGTTTTAGACACAGAATCAGACTGTTTAATCGTATCACTTTGCTAGAAGTGCAAACTGATTCAAAACAAATGGCACATGCAGGAACTTAATAAGTGGGCAAAGTGAAATTTTTAATATCTTACAGAGATAGGAAAAATAGTCGTGCGTCGCTTGCGGATTGTTGTGAATTCCTTCAAAATGCTCCGATCGCGGCGATTCCTTCAGATTCGAAGAATTCAGATCACTGCGCAAAAGTTTTCTCGATATTGTTGGGCCCTCTGATCATTATCAAAAAAGTTAGCAGGCGCATTTAAAAACGTTCACATACTTCTCTTAGAACTTGACATCGTCTGTGTCTCTTTGCTGTGTGATCCGGTTGATAACAGTCACTGAAACCTTGCACAATTTGGCGTGCTTAATGTTGATCTGGCTGCTCATTGTTCGATTGTTGTGGTATTTAGTCAGCAGATTGTACCATCTCATTTACGCTACATATTCCAATGTTTCCCTTCTAGTCAAACGGAGGAACAGACGACCTGTCTAATTCTGTGGTTTTAGAGGATGAAAAACTTTCTATGTGCTAATGTATTTCAATGAAGGAGTACAATAAAGACTGTTTATTGCAGTGCTTCATGTTTATGCACTCTCCATGGAATGCATTTAAACATTATTATGGAAGCAATAATCGTAGAGATCGGTGCACTGTGAAATATAAAAGTGATTTAAACCGAAATCATCCGAAATATTCCGAACATTCAATTTTTGACCCTTACTTTACCATGGGGGGCGTTCACACCTCAGGACGCGGCATTATTTGTGTATTTCTGAAGCATTTTAAAGTCCGACAATGTCCTCCTTGTTTATTATTGACGTGAATGTAAGTAAGATGTTTCGCCTTAAAACTGATTAAATAATCTTAAGTTTGGGTGATGGCAACTTTGGTAGCCGCTTTTTCTTTTTCTATTGGATAATTCTGCTTGTTATGGAATCGTGGATATCAGCGGCATTTCTTGAAATTTCAATGTAAAATTTACCCTTTTAGAGAGTGAAATACGTTCAATGTTTTCCAATGAAGGAGTGCATTGAAGACTGTTTATTCCACTCCATGAAGCTTAAGAAAGCACAAACTTCATTATGGAAGCAAGAATCGTATAGAGACTACTGCACTGTGAAATATAAAGTCTGAAGTCACCACTTCAATGAGCATTCAACGACTTTACTGTGCCATAATTTTGGGAACGATTGAATCAACTTTCAAGCTTTCAAAGCACAAATAGCGCCAGTGAATTGCAATCAACAGAATTTCTCTATCAAAGGCAACAGGAAATGACAGAGCAAGAGTTATGGAACCAAAATATTACAGTGAAGCTCTTTGCCGCAATTTACAAGGATTTTATCTAAAAGAGAAAGAGAACAATGCGTGAGATATGAATAGAAAATAATAGCAAATATCATTGTTTGACGTCCAATATTATTGTTGCAGTCATAGATGTTATCTGTCTCCATCTGTTGCCAATGTCATCACATGGCGTCAATAGCTGATGTCCTGTAGATGGAAGAAAATGTCCGATGTCTGTTTACGGTAGTTTGGAGTCGCCAATTAATACAAAAATGGAACAATCAAAATGTATAAATTTATTATTGCTGAGAGTTTAGGCATTAAACTTTTGTAAATGAAAAAGTTGTTGATCAATCCCCAGAAGACTACCATTTTAGAGCACTTCTACAACAATACTTCATTTATTCACTTTCCCAGACATTGTAAACCGCATACAATGAAAGGTTGTGAAATCCTATATTTTGCAAATATTATACTTCCTCAAACCTTGCTCTATACTGGGGCAAATGATGCGAAACCATATTTGAATTTCAAATTTCAGACATGCATACATAATAAGCAGATTATTTCAAATTCAACATTTTTGCATTTGCACATATTGTTACATTAATAGGAAGAACCCCAATTTAATCTCAACGTATTCAATCAATCAAGAATTGAGACCGTAACATGCACCAGAAGTGAATATATACCAAAATCAGTGAAAATATTACAAGCTTTCGAATTTTAAAATAGCTCTCACGCCAAAAGTATTGTGCCAAATGTAATTTACTTCCGTCAAAAATTGCATAAGACGTAGAACGTAGGCTACGAGAAATCTGGTGGTCACAGCTTGCTTAAAAGATATTTAAAAAATTGCCTAGGGGTGCAAAAAACGCCACCCCTCCAGTGAGGTGATAGTTAAGCATGACAAAAGAAGCACGTTTTATTCATGCGATTAATTAAATGGAATATATTCAAATTCTATTTCAAACGGACGCAATAGTAGATACATACACGTGTTGCTGGCGAATAAAGCAATTGCTTACAAAACATAGTTTATATAAATTATGGGATGCATAGGTAAAAGTTGATAAACAATGTACAACATATTCAGCAAAAGATAGCCATTCTGGGTTAAATCATTTGGAATTTTGACTGTTTGAGGATGCTATGAAGTCATATCTAAATCTTGATGTTTACTATATCAATATTACGTTGAATTTTTAGAGAATTTAACCACATCTTACACGTTGTCAGTGGCATTTATAAATCGAACATTAAGACAGGAACTACACCGGCATTGTGCCACTGCGAAAGTGCAATTGAGTTTTACAACCTGATGAATTACGCAGATTCCAACAGATTGTCAATGTATTGCTAACTTCCTTCAAAATTTGCAGAGAAAATATCATTATCCCTATCGATAGCATCATTTGCCTTGTGAAAAAACCGAGCGATGGAAAGTGCAAATGCATTTCAACGTTCAACCCGTTTAGGGAGAGCAACTTTCACCATCCTGTCGAAATGATGCTATCGATTTTCGTCAATGCGTTTTACTCTCTCTTGCTATATACGTGTAATTGATGTGCGGTCAACATATTTTTGATTTTTGAAAGATGAATTAAAATGACCATTCCTGAAAAATACACAAGCAAAACTACGAATATATCAATTCTAATTGTTTGGTGGCTTCAATCACTTCTAATTGATTTCAATTGTTTGACTTCATATCAAAGACTTGTTGATCATCTATGACCAGTGATATACACAGCTGTGAGAAATGTCTAAGCTTCATCAACACTGATCATGAATGAATCGTTAACGAACTCAACTATCTGCAAGAAAATGATTTTACCAGTTTTGCAAGGCTTACAGGTTACTAAAGCCGAGCGCCATAAATTATGCAACAGCTGAAGATCTATGTGATTTGACAAGATCCAACATCTGATTAAACTGTGTCGGAGGAGTCGTTTCTAGGTGGTCCCAATGGTGTTCGATGGGAGACAAGTCAGGTGAATAGGGTGGCTTGGGCATCTCGATGGCCATCCAAACATCGACCGTAGAAGGCGCTGGATGCCGAAGGTCTGTCATAGAAATGTTTAACTTTATTATATAGGCCTGCAAAGTGAAGAGGGGAGTTTTGTTTGAATTTTCTTTTCTATTTTATCGGAATGATGATCTCTCTTCACTTGGTCAACTACATAAATTGTTTCGATGACATGAAGATTGAGCAGGAGAAATACATGTATTTATGTCACATCTGAAACGTTAGCTTATGCAATAAAAGCGCTTAATCGGGGAACAATAGTTAAAACGAGACAAAACTTTTTAAAACATAGCCCTTCTTGAAGCAAACAGGCCTTGAAAAAAAAATTTGGACAACTTGATCAATTTCATTTTTGGCATTGATTTATGCTGAGTTGTTCATGCAAGCTAACCAGTCACACACGATCATGTAAAGTACGAAGCAAACCATTCGCATTTTAAGTCTTCCAATACGATGCAGACGCAAACATGTTATGCTGCTTCATGTCTGCATGAATGCATTTTAATATGATTGAAAGACCGGCTATGAAGTCCACTGAAGCAACAATATGTTGGTGTCAGAAACATTGTAATCACAACTTGCTTTCTTTTCAATTGTAAATGCATACTTCAAAAGGCAGGTCTACAAATATATGAGGCACTTGGTTGAGCCTTAGAAATATGCGAAGACATCTGTTGACCGTCTCAATTTGCGTCATATTTATCAAATATGAAATCTCACGCATTCCACTCATCAAATGTTGGCAATCCTGCCACCGTATTATTATTGCTACATGGAAATCTTCTTACATGCGTTTACATGCATGTGTGTATGTATGTAGAGTCATTGATGTCATACAGACAATAGATTTTCTTAGATCATACATCACACCGTCACCTATCGGAAATACATTAACAGTATAGACAAGCTGGGGAGACGAATAAATTACAGACAGATTATCATGTCTCACAATTTATATGGTGCATTCATTCGTTTAGATGAGCAGTTATTACAATTTTTTCTGCATGTTTTGTGTTTAGAAAGCTGTTGACCATGCGCAATTTACACACATCTCTATTCAAGTTGTGTTCAGCTGAACATTTTCCTACACGGATTTTATGAGTACTTTCATTTTGAAGTCTTTGCTTGGACTTGATGGAACTGACTTACTTCAATCGTGTTTTGAGCAGGATATTTTTAGCTTCGTCTTGCGTTGAATTACATGAATGACGCGTTTATATATTGTATCGTCTTCTTGCTCTTTATTTGTTTCTCTTGTGACACATTCGTTGTCTTACTGTTCTTTTACAAGCATTTCTTCATCATATTTCTCTAATTTTGATGGTGCATCATTGCTCATACTTTCTCCATTTCGTTCCAGTAATTCAAGATATTTCAAATATTCAGCTTCTCAACATGATCCTACCATTGTCTCAAGACGCGCTCATGAACTGGATACTCAACACATTCGTTTTCTGATGACAAAGCAGAATTCAAATTGCTATTTAAAGCAGCGATATGACTAAGTTGATAAATGCGATATCACGAAATCAATCAATTGACTTGTGTAGTGACTCTGAGAATGATTGATTCATAAGACCATCACAATCGGAGGGGGACTGCTCAAATAGGGCCAAAAAAGGTCAAAACCAAGTTTGAAAGAAACAACGGATCCCTCACCACACTGGCGCATTTTGTTGAATATCTTTTAAGCCAAGCAAGCTGCAACCACCAGATTTCTCGTAGCTTGCTTTCTACGTATTATGCAACTTTTGACAGAAGAAAAATAAATTTGGCACAATACTTCTGGCGTGAGATCTTTTTACAATTCGACTGTTTGGCATATTTTGGCTGATTTCGCTAAATATTCAATAATAATGCATTTTGCGGCATCAATTCTTGATGAAATAAGTTGAGATTTCATGAAGGCGTCTTCCTATCAACATAAAGATATTCATAAATGCAAAATCCGTGAATTTGAAATTTTCTGCTCATTATGCATGCATGTTTGAAATTCAAATTTCACATACGATTTTCATTATTTTTGTACTTTTTAATAGTGCAGCTAATCAGCAACTGTTCAAGATTTTCAGATCCATATTAATTTTACAGCCTCAGTGTCTCAATAAAATGTTCACCGAATTGTGTTGTTTTTTCACCTGCAGAAACTAAATACCAACGTGTGCGATTTTCGTGCTATTTGAGTTGAGCTGAAAATTTCGATTATTTGACCTTTGACCTCATCTAATACAATGATGTCATCTCAGAGCGATCATTAATCATCGTTTTATTAACCATCTTCACCAGATCTTTCGATTGGTGCGTGGTTTATTAGTTCTTGTTGTCATGTTCCATTTCAAGCAGTGATAATTGGAAATTTGTTAAAAATTGTCGGGTTTTGAACTTTGACCTTCACCTCAGCCTAAGAAAAACTTCAAAACTGAAATTGATGCCGTTTTTCTGAATCCCCTTTCAGTGCTCATTCGATTGATGTGTGGCTTGGCAAAATTGTTGCATTAGTTTGGGATCACAGTGGGACGCGTTGGGAAGAACACCTCATTGGGACGTGGTTTAAATCGTTTTATGTTTTTTCCTTTGAAATGGACGCAATTGATAAAATCCTTGTGTTTATTTAGCAATGCAACATGCAGCAGTTGTGTCGTTCAAACGCTTGCATGCTACAAAGCATAATCGCATGTCATCATCGAAGAAGGTAAGAATATAATCAGAAACTGCATGCTTCTGATGCATTTCCAATGAGTGATTCTTCAGATGGAAAAGTCATCATTGCTGCTAAACATGTCACAGTCACATTGACAGATTATCTGACCTCTTAGGACTTCTCCTGCTCTCGTCAATCCTGAGTTCATGATGAGCATTCTGTCTAACTGATCACTCACCAAGTCGCAAGGTGAAGGTGTGCTTACATTTACACAAGCGTTGCCGTACAAAGACCTAAACATTTTCTTTCACAATGTTTTCAAAGAGCATAATCGTAATACAAGCATGCTCATTATCTGAGTTAGGAGCAGTTTATACAGCAATCGATACGCAATTCAGGTGAATTTGTAAATGGCAGACATGAAATACCCTTAGAGCAATGCAGAGTGAAAACTAACAGATTAACTTGGCATCGTGGCTCTATCTTTAATCTTACTAGAAAATAATTGTAATTGGAGTCACTAATTTTGTCTGTAGCGTCATTGAACAACAGCCCTTGACATAGATGAACATTTTCTGTAAAGATTGGTCGTTGAATTTGATTTTTTGCGGTCAACCGATGACGGTAGAGAAACTGTAACTTGATATTGTACGATCGTCACACAATTACGAAAAAGAGGATAAGAATTTCGGAACATGTGGCCGTAGGATCTCAGAAATCAGTTGAGTTATTTCCATTCCATCGCGTTCAGACAAGTAATTCATCGCATTACAAACATATTCAGACACATTCATCGCAGTAAGACAAACTGTCATGCAAAGGGCGAGGACGTTTGTAGCGAGGAACCTCTATCTCCCATCCATTCTTTGAAAACCTCTTGGCGGACTGTTCAAGGATTTCCCACACATTAGACCGTGTTTCAGGACACTGTTGACACGGCACCGAGAACATGTGACGGATATGCGGGTATGGTGTCTTCAGCAAGGTGGAAAAGGAACATCCGACGAATTTTCTAGACGGTGATATAATAATAACAAAATTCAAATATCATTTTGAGCTATGCTGCCATTTTCTTTAGTTTAATATTATCTAAAACATGAAATCATTAAGCCTCGCCCCACTAGAGTGTTTTGACGAACGCGACTTGCAGGGGGAGGCGCTCAGCGCCCCCTACCCCGCTTATTTCAGAAACTAAAGGGTCAAATTCAAAACAAAATGCACCAAATGAAAGCTCACATCACGACCAGTCAGAGCATTGTCATTGTGGAAGTCAAATGCATGGTCAAAGGTCAAAAAGATGATTGAAAGTTGACCAAGTTCGAAACAAAATGCATTAAATGAAAACTCAGAACGAATCAAAATAATCAGAAGTAAAACGAGTCAGAATATCATCATTTTTTTATATTCAGGGTCACTGTGGAGGTGAAAAAGATGACTTTTTACATCGGTTAACAAATAAATTTCAAAATTCCTTTTGTTTGAATTTTGAATTACAAATGTCGAAGTCTACAAGGGAATGATCACTTTCTGTTCAAATTGACACAAGAACACTTTCTCTTATAAATTCGAATAGTTTTACTCTTATATAACGACAAATATGTCGTACATTCAAATTTCTGAAATCTCATTGTGACGAAATGATTTTGTCGATATTATTCAAAATTGCCGGAAAGCTGTAGAATACGCAGAAAATAAAATATCTAACATTCGAAGTTCGTATCTTCCTTCGCTAAGGAGCTAGATAAAATGTTCGGTAGGGGCGGCGCAGACCAGAGTCGTGAGGATCAAATAAGCTTCAAGATTGAATAGAAAAATCCCAATATGCATGCTTGGCGATTTAATAATTCCAAAAGCATCTGACTCACACATTCTAAGCAGCTGACGTCACTAAACATCGAATTGCATCTTCAGATAAAAACGGAAGGCGCCGGATTTTGTGGCTGCACTGCAAAGCGTGAGCTGTAAAACTTCGCTGTCAAAAAAGTAACTAACATTTCTTCCTAAATGAAGAGGTCAAGCTTTCATGTCAAAAAGACAACTTTCATGCTCACGGACAGTGGCTGTGGATGGGATGCTCGCGGGCAGTGGCTGTGGATGGGATGCTCGCGGGCAGTGGCTGCGGATGGGATGCTCGCGGGCAGTGGCTGTGGATGGGATGCTCGCGGGCAGTGGCTGTGGATGGGATGCTCGCGGGCAGTGGCTGTGGATGGGATGCTCGCGGGCAGTGGCTGTGGATGGGATGCTCGCGGGCAGTGGCTGTGGATGGGATGCTCGCGGGCAGTGGCTGCGGATGGGATGCTCGCGGGCAGTGGCTGTGGATGGGATGCTCGCGGGCAGTGGCTGTGGATGGGATGCTCGCGGGCAGTGGCTGTGGATGGGATGCTCGCGGGCAGTGGCTGTGGATGGGATGCTCGCGGGCAGTGGCTGTGGATGGGATGGGATGCTCGCGGGCAGTGGCTGTGGATGGGATGCTCGCGGGCAGTGGCTGTGGATGGGATGCTCGCGGGCAGTGGCTGTGGATGGGATGCTCGCGGGCAGTGGCTGTGGATGGGATGCTCGCGGGCAGTGGCTGTGGATGGGATGCTCGCGGGCAGTGGCTGTGGATGGGATGCTCGCGGGCAGTGGCTGTGGATGGGATGCTCGCGGGCAGTGGCTGTGGATGGGATGCTCGCGGGCAGTGGCTGTGGATGGGATGCTCGCGGGCAGTGGCTGTGGATGGGATGCTCGCGGGCAGTGGCTGTGGATGGGATGCTCGCGGGCAGTGGCTGTGGATGGGATGCTCGCGGGCAGTGGCTGTGGATGGGATGCTCGCGGGCAGTGGCTGTGGATGGGATGCTCGCGGGCAGTGGCTGTGGATGGGATGCTCGCGGGCAGTGGCTGTGGATGGGATGCTCGCGGGCAGTGGCTGTGGATGGGATGCTCGCGGGCAGTGGCTGTGGATGGGATGCTCGCGGGCAGTGGCTGTGGATGGGATGCTCGCGGGCAGTGGCTGTGGATGGGATGCTCGCGGGCAGTGGCTGTGGATGGGATGCTCGCGGGCAGTGGCTGTGGATGGGATGCTCGCGGGCAGTGGCTGTGGATGGGATGCTCGCGGGCAGTGGCTGTGGATGGGATGCTCGCGGGCAGTGGCTGTGGATGGGATGCTCGCGGGCAGTGGCTGTGGATGGGATGCTCGCGGGCAGTGGCTGTGGATGGGATGCTCGCGGGCAGTGGCTGTGGATGGGATGCTCGCGGGCAGTGGCTGTGGATGGGATGCTCGCGGGCAGTGGCTGTGGATGGGATGCTCGCGGGCAGTGGCTGTGGATGGGATGCTCGCGGGCAGTGGCTGTGGATGGGATGCTCGCGGGCAGTGGCTGTGGATGGGATGCTCGCGGGCAGTGGCTGTGGATGGGATGCTCGCGGGCAGTGGCTGTGGATGGGATGCTCGCGGGCAGTGGCTGTGGATGGGATGCTCGCGGGCAGTGGCTGTGGATGGGATGCTCGCGGGCAGTGGCTGTGGATGGGATGCTCGCGGGCAGTGGCTGTGGATGGGATGCTCGCGGGCAGTGGCTGTGGATGGGATGCTCGCGGCAGTGGCTGTGGATGGGATGCTCGCGGGCAGTGGCTGTGGATGGGATGCTCGCGGGCAGTGGCTGTGGATGGGATGCTCGCGGGCAGTGGCTGTGGATGGGATGCTCGCGGGCAGTGGCTGTGGATGGGATGCTCGCGGGCAGTGGCTGTGGATGGGATGCTCGCGGGCAGTGGCTGTGGATGGGATGCTCGCGGGCAGTGGCTGTGGATGGGATGCTCGCGGGCAGTGGCTGTGGATGGGATGCTCGCGGGCAGTGGCTGTGGATGGGATGCTCGCGGGCAGTGGCTGTGGATGGGATGCTCGCGGGCAGTGGCTGTGGATGGGATGCTCGCGGGCAGTGGCTGTGGATGGGATGCTCGCGGGCAGTGGCTGTGGATGGGATGCTCGCGGGCAGTGGCTGTGGATGGGATGCTCGCGGGCAGTGGCTGTGGATGGGATGCTCGCGGGCAGTGGCTGTGGATGGGATGCTCGCGGGCAGTGGCTGTGGATGGGATGCTCGCGGGCAGTGGCTGTGGATGGGATGCTCGCGGGCAGTGGCTGTGGATGGGATGCTCGCGGGCAGTGGCTGTGGATGGGATGCTCGCGGGCAGTGGCTGTGGATGGGATGCTCGCGGGCAGTGGCTGTGGATGGGATGCTCGCGGGCAGTGGCTGTGGATGGGATGCTCGCGGGCAGTGGCTGCGGATGGGATGCTCGCGGGCAGTGGCTGTGGATGGGATGCTCGCGGGCAGTGGCTGTGGATGGGATGCTCGCGGGCAGTGGCTGTGGATGGGATGCTCGCGGGCAGTGGCTGTGGATGGGATGCTCGCGGGCAGTGGCTGTGGATGGGATGCTCGCGGGCAGTGGCTGTGGATGGGATGCTCGCGGGCAGTGGCTGTGGATGGGATGCTCGCGGGCAGTGGCTGTGGATGGGATGCTCGCGGGCAGTGGCTGTGGATGGGATGCTCGCGGGCAGTGGCTGTGGATGGGATGCTCGCGGGCAGTGGCTGTGGATGGGATGCTCGCGGGCAGTGGCTGTGGATGGGATGCTCGCGGGCAGTGGCTGCGGATGGGATGCTCGCGGGCAGTGGCTGTGGATGGGATGCTCGCGGGCAGTGGCTGTGGATGGGATGCTCGCGGGCAGTGGCTGCGGATGGGATGCTCGCGGCAGTGGCTGTGGATGGGATGCTCGCGGGCAGTGGCTGTGGATGGGATGCTCGCGGGCAGTGGCTGTGGATGGGATGCTCGCGGGCAGTGGCTGTGGATGGGATGCTCGCGGGCAGTGGCTGCGGATGGGATGCTCGCGGGCAGTGGCTGCGGATGGGATGCTCGCGGGCAGTGGCTGTGGATGGGATGCTCGCGGGCAGTGGCTGTGGATGGGATGCTCGCGGGCAGTGGCTGTGGATGGGATGATGGCGGGCAGTGGCTGGATCAATTACGGGTTTATTCTACTCTCTGGACAAAACACTTATTCTATTAATCTTCTGTCGTTCGCCATTATCATCGCTTAGTGATCGTCTAAAACCCAGCGACATTTCCTTTGTAAATTGCACCTCTTATTACCTGCGCTATCTCCTGCCCATGCCCTCTTCAACATCTTTCTGCAATGCGGTAAGATTGGTGTGTTTCCGTGCATCATTCAACCCAATGACTTATTGTGACAGACACCTATCGACGCGCTTTCATTCTCCTTCGTAAAAGCTTCCGCCCATTCCTGATATAAGACTTCAATAAATGGGCCAAACCACGGTAATGCTCGTTACTTTTCATAGCAAAACTCGATCGAATACCAACATTCTCTATGATGCAATATTCTTTTTGAATATTCTGAAGATGCAGTTTGTTGTAACACCACATACAAAATATCAATTTCATACTATCTCTACATTTGTGTACAGAGTTCATTTAATATGGTAACGCTCGCGACAGGGATAAATATTTCATTATAGATTATTTGAGATTGCATTGATATTTTATCTAAACTACAGAAGCTGTTGTCTCAAAAACGAAATGATTGATAAATAATGAATAGTTGATGATTTCTTCATGTTTGAATCGATTACAGAATGCACCGATTGAGAGAAATCAATTAATCTTGACGGTAACGCTCGCGACATTATCTAATAAATTGCGGATAACATAAATTTTGCAATTAAATTTGTCATCACAGAAGATAATAACAATGAAGATTACAAGATTGAACGATTAGTTTAGATACAGCACACCAAACATTATATTTGTACCGGAATCAACACAGAAGTTAAGCATAATGTAAGATGAACGTCAACATCGGAGAGTACTACATCTTAGGTAGCTATAGCCATGAATCATGAACAAGGTTTTGTCACTTCAGGAATAAACTTCCCTTACCTCAACGAGTCTTTCTCTGACTTGGGACAGGAAATGGAACTTCTTTAGTCCTTGTACACATACTTACCTCCCCACCGCTTTTGCCCTTGTACTTAGAATAAGACCAAGCATCGCTTTGATGTTGGCACATGAATTAATTTTGTCTGTGTAATTGGCACAATCTGATTTAGGCCTACTTGTAATATCGAAATAGAGATCTCGAGATCTCGGTATTTGGTAAATATTGATTCTTGAGATTGAGATTCGAGATCGAGATTAAATTCACTTAGTGTATGTCATGGCAACGCTCACGACAGACATTAAATTTATTATCTAGCAGGAAGTAGACTTGGAATAATTTTGTTGATTAACACAATGATTAGCATTCATGGATAGTCGATAATCTTTGGTAGTATAAACTGGCTAATCATTCTTTTCTCCGAGGGAGAAAACTTATTCTATATTTTAGGAAACGCTCGCGACATTCTAAAAAGGAAATTTAATATTTTCTAATTAATATTAATCTATATTAATATCAATATATTTTCATATTTAAGGAGTCATAACTAACTTTGACAGAAAGTTGTCTTTCAGATACACTGACTAACGTGAAATTTTCTAGCATCACAAACAATTTTTCAACTTAATTTTGACATTTTCATGTACAAAATGCATTGAAGCACACAGTTCATAAAATAGGTGCATAATAGAAACTTATGTAATAGTTTTTAGACTACCCTTTGTCATCTATGCAGACATAAAAGACTTTTATGCAGACTCGTAAAAGACTTTTCATCCTCCGTTAATTTGCGAAGAGCTGGTTGTTCGTCTGAAGTAAATTTTTAATGTAATGCGTTCGAATTCGATTATTACTTATGCTCTTCCCAGTTTTTGTAATTTATCTAACTATCTTTTCCATGAGTTATTACGTGTAGAACGTCACGCCGCCAAATTTTTCAAAGAAATGAATTTTGAATCATTGCCTGTCACAACAGAAGCACTTTGTAGAAGACTGTTTAATGTGATTGAGTCAAATCCCAACCATTCATTGAGACCCATTTTTTGTGAGAGAACCCCTACGTCGAGGAATTGTGCAACACTGAAGCCACCTTTTGCCAAGTTTTAGTAAATCTTTTATACGCTATGGCAGATTTTAGTTGTACATGTAATTATTGTGTAGTATTCTTTATTTATGTATCTTTTTATCTTGACTTTTACCATGTATTTTTTAGTGATGCGTTCACCGCTCATTGTGAGGCAAATATATAAATATAACATCAAAAATACTTCAGCTCTTTAGCTAGCATAGGTCTGAACTTAAAACTATATATCATATCATGGTCATCGGCATAATTCGTCAAAAAGTGATTTGAAATTTTACGTCGGTGCAACCAACTCGTGGTTTGACCCAAATATTAGGAATCATCAGCACAGCAATGTCGCTTAAGTAATAGCAATGTAGATATCCTGTTATCATATTTGACCTGAAATCAGATTATTTCCCGCTCGGGAGATAATATTTTCTCCAATTCACTGGCAGGAACATAATGTATGCCAACTATCAGTGCTTTTGTCCTGTGAATAGATATTTTCACGATTGATGAAGCTAATTTTCTATTCAAAACCCCTTGATGACCATAGATTTGTAAGTCACAATCTGTCTTTGATCATCATAGCATTTGAACTCGCTGGATCTATGTGCCCCTCTCACTACAGGATCGAGTATTTCAGAAATCTAATGCTATTGTGCGCAAAGACTGCTACCACGAGAGTTGTAGATTTCATTTCCATCAAGACCATACATTTCCTCTTTGATGACTGTCAAAGTGTCACAGTATCAATGTATGGTTTTGATCGAAATGGAATCTATAACTCTCGTGTTAACCGTCTTAACTTTGTGCACAATGACTGATCACAACATTCTAGCAGCCAAGAACAAATGTGAATACGAGGGCAATTGTTATAAAAGAAATCTAATGCTATAAAGAAGCAATCATGTTCTAGTAGCGTAAATGACTATTCATGCCTTCACATCATTGCATTCTATCAAGGTTGGCGGGCATAGATCGGAAATTTCCAATTTACATTTATGCCCGGCAATTTCATCAATGAAGCTAAAACTTCCCATCTAAAGCATCATCATTCCAATGCTGTTACCCGTTCATCGGCATCTATGGACCACGTCACAAGTGATTGTTCAGTCCATGATAGTTTAGGCATGAGCAGAAATTATCGCCATCTCTCATACAGTAATGCATCCTTTATGCAACTCTTGAGAAGTCTATGAATATTGGAATTATTGATCAGTGTTGGTTACAGATAATGGGGAAATGTAGAAATATTTGATTGACTTTTATTGAAGTCTATGAAAGTTTGCTCTCAATCGATGGTAATTCATGAAAAGTTTGAAAGTCTATGTTTGCAAATGTGAGTAGATTTGAAATTCAGATTTCTATATAAAAATGATTTGGACGACGGTTCATGGCTATCTGGTGCGGTGAGAATTCTATGTGAAATTGGCGGGCAGATAATAGTGCATTGTTACCAGCTTACGAGTATTTATCACGCTATGATTGCAATCAAAAGGCGTTGTTGCCAGGTTAAATTTCTATTGAAATAATGCAAAAAACCCTGGCAAGAATGTCGTAATTCTTGCCAGGTTTTTTGTGATAATCATGACAGGCTATAATTAAGAATCATAAACGTAGAAATAGTAACAAATATCAACACGGGAATTCATCTATGAATGAAAGTTAAACGAACAATCTTTGAACATTCATAGATATGAATATAGTAAATATTGGCATATATCTATAATAAAATACTAATTGTCAGTTGCGTTCAGTTGTTATGCATTATAGTTGAGAATACATAACAGTAAGTACTCAGTCATGGACATCTTTTCAACCATTTCCACGATTCAACTCTTGCTTCCATGTACATGCATTTATTACCACAGTAAGTTGGAAACAATAGGAATCATAGACCAGAATTTCTAGGCATGATATACCCTCCAATGCCTGGCAATAATGCATTTCAAACTCATTTCAATCATTTCTATGACCTCCAAAGCCATCGAGAGTGAAATACAATTCCTATTTTGTTGCATTGGACTTCATTGAAATACATCAGCACATAAAAAGTTTTTCATCCTTAAAAACGGTAAATTCTACATAGAAATACCATTGATATCTACAATTCCATAACAAGTAGCGGTAGATTCTGACGATTCTGTGAAATAAATTAACAACAATGAGATTAAATGCACGATAGATCAAATTGCCATGCAAGAGATGTGCGGCTGGTAGGATTCGAACCTACGATCAAGGTTAACTAGACCTGTGCTCTAACCAACTGAGCTACGAGCCACTTACGCGACTCTGTCAATTGGCAGGATCAAACCCTCACCACCACACATCAGTTGTCAAGGCAATAATAATCAATGGATAAATAACACGTCACAATTGTGACCGCCGACATTAAGGCAAGTAGCGGGGATTGATTGTCCACCAAAGCATCTTAAACCACGTCGTAAATGCAATTAACAACAATGAGATTAAATGCACGATAGATCAGATTGCCATGCAAAAGATGTGCGGCTGGTAGGATTCGAACCTACGACCAAGGTTAACTAGACCTGCGCTCTAACCAACTGAGCTACGAGCCACTTATGCGATTCTGTCAATTGGCAGGATCAATTTTTTTACGCTATTTACGCCACTCATGCAAAGATATCATCTAAGTTGCATTATTCTCGATCAACGATGATTGCGCTCTTCGCGCTGGTGCATGTGTTGATCTCGAAAAATGCAATAAAGAGGGATGCTTTGCACTTGTTGCGTTAAGTATTATTCCCAAGGAATTTGTTGGTTTTTTACTTACCCATAATTAAGATGCTCCATTTGAATACCTTGCTGAATTTTCGTGTCATTCGGTGATCCTAGAATAAATATCGTTTGTAATTTCCAGCCGTAAATATAAGTCGTCGAGCCATACGTTTTTCGGATGATATTCCGCACGTTCTCATGATCTGCTCTAATGTGCACTGCAATAACAACATCTATCCTAGTTTCACACACGTGCCAAGGATTGATGACATATTTTGAGTTTTCATAGAAATGTACAGAACCAGGAAGGCTTTTATTTTCACTGCACTGATTCACAACGCGCTGATAAGCTGCGGATGCCAAAAGGTTTTTGCCGTAAGATGCGACGAGTTTTTGTTGAAATCCTTCATCGCTTGGAGGTGATGACGAAAAATATTTGATGAATTTAAACCTTGGTTGTGGAATGAGATACTCTCTTAAACTTCCAACATTCACTGTATGAACTACTAAATAGAAAACCGTTCCACAAGACAGAAGTATGAAAAGATACGAGAGTTTTTTCGCTAATGACATCATCATATTCGCGAGTCTCTGCTTCATGGAAGTCAAATCTTGTGGAATACAGCAGCAATCTTGAAAATGAGAGACATGAGCAGTGTAAACAGAGACTCAAGCTATTTACGCTTCGCTGAACGATAGTTCAATTGGCTGCTGAATAGTGCTATATAGATCCAATGCAATGATACGGATTGATCGTGAAAACCTTTAAAATCACAATATCGCAGAAAGGAATGTCTCTCTCACAACTCTAGATTGAAGAACCACTTGTTGCAAAGAAAACCAGAGAGTTGAAAAAGAAAGATTTACATAGGGTTATTATTTCCATGTTACAAGTATTTATCCTTCCTTGAAAGAACGACAGAAAAAACAATGAACGGCAGCAAGATTATTGTTTTTGAAACTGCTCATCGACAGCATAATTGAGTTCACATTATGTAGAATTGTTATCTAAAAATGATTTGGGAATATCCGCGAACGTTTCATTATTCACATCTTGATAAGAGATTCTAATTAAATAGCGAACGTTAGTTCATGATTTCTGAGACAGGTAATCATATCTTTGAGCATGAAGAAAATCAACCATTAGTAACTGTATGAAATGGGCACTTGCCGTCCTTATCAAAGAACCAAAGCTATTGTTTTATTGGTTCTGACTGATGAAGAAGATAAAACGTTCATGCTGTGGGAGCTGAAGAAGGCTCATTAGTCAAACTGAGAGAGACTTCCAGTGGTCGAAGATACTGGAATTAAATGAAATAATGTACGTGTGTGTATTGTCTTCACACTTGAACAATTTATCCTATGTTAATTATTCCGTTAAAATGAGCGAAAATACCCATTCAAATTGATCAATATTTTATTTCTACAGGGTGATCCGAAAATTCCCCTTTTTTGTTTTGAAGCATATACGAGGAAGAGGCCCATCATTTCAAATGGAATACTCATCATTAGAAACCCTTCCAGACGTTCAAATGCATTTGCGAAAGAAAAGAATTATATCTGAGCAGCACCCGCAATTTTTCAAAAGCAGATAACACGGAGCTTCGGATAACATGGAAAAGATCATGGAAGTAGTCAGATATTTTCCAATGACTTCTGATTGTGTAGTAGTGTAGGCAAAGTCTTCAGTTCACGAATGGTAAAAATCATCTTTTCATGCCTCATCACTGCAATCAAACGGCGTGCACGTTCACCTGACTTGTTGTTATGGTCAACGTAAATCTCTTGTAGTAATTTTGTGATTAATGCTTTTGTCTACTACAGATATCTAAGCCACGGATCATAGATTTCCTACTTCATTTCGATGACACATTTTTCCCTACATATAGATATAACTTAATTGTTCTATCCTTCCCCTGTAGAAACTGATGTCCATGACTTGTATGCATACTCTGTACATAGATAACAATTTGAATTAGTAGTCTGATTTGAAATGTACATGTACATATCGTTGTAATGTGTCAGTTGAATTCCTGAATTGATACAGCATTGTTGTGAATGGCTTGGAATTATTAATGGAAATATAATTAGCCCATGTGCAACATTGCCTTTTAACACATCTCTATTTGCGTTGTATTCAGCTAGACCTAACTATCCAATCAAATGCAATCCGGCAGCTAGCACGAGTTTCTGCAGGGAACGAGACCGAAAAATGAGACTTTCACAGAATGATGTACACGCAATGCCTAGTAGACTATACGACCAAAATATAAATACAAAAGCACTTGATTCATTGTCGATCGTTTTGCATCGCTTATTGATTGATACATCATCAGGGCATCAAGTCAAATCAGCAAAATGAGGCTTATATATAAAGTAAAAATGATGAAGTAAACACAGTTAAGAACAGCGAAAATGAAATTGACAATAGAATGGGTGGAGAGGTAATTGTGCATTTACAATTACCTCTCTCTAGTACAATTAAAAAATATACAACGGAACAATGCAAATTTCATTTTAGCTGTTCTTAAATGTGTTCACTTGATCATTTTAATTTGCATATAAACCTCATTTTGCTGATTTGATTTGATGGCCTTATGATGTATCAATAGACAATACAAAATCGATCGACGATGAATCAAGTGCTTTTGTATCTATATTTTGGTTGTATAACATACAATGCTATCGTTGTGCTCATTATCTTATAAAACGCCATGCTTACTACGAAGCTGTACGTCTGCCGAGTTCTAGTTGGTTCTTACCTTCGCAGACAGGATCAAAGAAAATACATGTTAACAACCCAATGGGACGCAGATTGCCGCTTTTGGAAAAAAATGAAATCTTTATGTTTTCTCAGATGAAGCGGAAATTACGAACCCATACCCATAATAATGTTTGACAAAGAATATCTTCAGCTCATCCTATCATGTTTATGCACCCCTGCTGGCTTTTGCTGTCGGTAAACAGCATGCTGACCCACTGTATTCACAATGAACCACATTCTCGCATACATTGCCGATCAGAGGCATGATAATATCACATACACATAATTGGAGGACTTTTAATGTCAGAAATTATGACTCTAGACTTAGTACTTTTCGCTGAATCAGAGAAAACATAGGACATTTCATTTTTGCCAAAAAAATTCAATCTGCGTCCCACTAGATGTGTTTTTCTTTGATCATGTCTAGCAAGAAGAGGAACCAAGTAGAACTCGGCAGGCGTGCGGATTCGTTGTAGTCATGTGGTATACATCAGGCTGGGTAGTGCTTTGAACAAATTGTTTCAAACACTGTTTCAAACACACTGACTTTTTTAAGAAGTGATTATTAATGCAACTTTTTCAATGCTTTGCCAGTGATTCTTATCCTTTTTTGCTCAGATTCCTCACTAAATGTTGAAAATATGCTTAATGCCTCCGTCTAAACTGGTAGGTCCCCATTCAAGTTTAAAAGGAGACGTCAAGGATAGAAGCAACACATATTTTAAGACATAACAATAGATAATAAAACATATTTGAAGCACATGCATCTAGGAAATGGTATCAAGAAAGATTACAGCAAAAACTAATGACCACAGATGATGACTGCATTGAGACTGATACTTACCACGCAAATCCTGAATTCGAGGTGTTAAATGAAGTTCGTGAGTTTTAATCCGATTTCTCCTCTTAGTTACGAAATCTGATGATGATTCTTATTGTAATCATATTTCAATGAGTAGCTTATTTATTGTGACTGCAGTCAAATGCTCTTTAAAATTGTAGTAGCATATTTTCTATCATTATTGAGCCTTGATTCTGACTTGCCAAAAATTTAAGTAGATGGTCGTTCAATTATGGAAAAGAGCTCGCTATGCACACGCAAATGACTTACAAATTTACATTTGCCTGAATCATTTGGTTGCATTAGCAGATAGGTATTCTTTATCTATCTCTACCAGGTATGCGGAGTCCTATCATTTTAGACTCCGACTCCGGGGGTTGATAGGATTCCCACTCCTACTCCGGGTGGCAACTATATAAAGCCTTTTTATGAAAAATTAACCGGTAACCTACATCATAGATCATTATTAGGCTTACCTGAAAAATCATTGCTGCATCAATTATCAATCATTTTCGATGAAAGTTTATCAAATGTCGCTTTCAGTTGGATGCATGCGGCTCGGCTCCTCCCATCTTCTTGATGTCTGCTTCACACGGTTTTTCTTCAGTCTCTACCAGGCAGGAAAAGCCCCATCCTTCTCCAAAAAATATGACTTATTTTCCATCCACTTTCGATTCTAATATGAGCTTTAGAGGATCCATCACACACGATTAACGTGAGGGTAAGAGGTAATAGTCCGGGAGCTAGCGTGAAGTTGTGAAGGGAACGAGTTAGTACATAAAACTTTCACATAGCATAGTACACCTCTAACCTATTGCAAAACTTCGAGTCTGCCGGATCAGATCATTTGCTTTTAAGAAATAGAGAGGATAACACAATCCTATCTATTTCCAGTGGTAAAATTGTGACATTTAATGTGTCGACTCCATTTTTCCATTTTTGCTCATAAAAGTTACACAAATTGGTATTTTGTTGAACTGGTTATTATAGAAATCATCTACAGATCATGATATTTCAAATGAGTTATTATTCAGTGACAGAGGATGAAGTAAAGTCTACAAACACACTTTTCGTTAAAATATATCAACAATTTTCCTGAAATTTCTATGTTAAAATTTTCAGTTACACCAACGAAAAGTGTCTGTTTGTACACTTTACTTCATCCTCTGTCACTGAATGACAGCTCATTTGAAAGATCAGGATCTGTAGATGATTTGCATTATAGCCAGTTCAACAAAATACCAATTTGTATCATTTCTATGAGCAAAAATTCGAAAAAATGGAGTCAACACCTTAAATGCTACAATTTTACCACTGGAAATACATAGGATTTTGTTATCCTGTCTATTTCTGAAAAGCAAATGATCTGATCCGGCAGACGCGAAGTTTTGCAGTAGGTTAGAGGTGTACTATGCTATGTGAAAGTTTTATGTACTACCTCGTTCCCTGCGCAACTTCACGCTAGCTCCCGGACTATAATGTTCTTAAACAAACTAGTATTTCATTTTTGTCTCTGATGTGACCTCTGGTGCGTAGGTGTGATCGAGGCTAGGAAGGCTTGTCTTCTCTACTAAATCACCGAGTGAAAAGACAATCCTTTTCTCACTATCACGGTTCATTCCCTCAACTATCACAAGCTTTGCATGCACTGCTGTCTCTGTACTTTTGTTTGACGGAGAAAGTTGACATCAAGACAGTGACAGCTATGCACGAGAATAGATAATTTGTTTGTTTGTATTTTACTTCGAGCCTAGTTATAGGCCGGAGTCCGGAGTTCTATCATTTGATAGGACTCCGACTCCAACTCCATCAAAAATGATAGGACTCCGGGACTCCGACTCTGCATCCCTGATCTCTACTGATTCGTAAGTTTTTGTCGTCTGCTGCCAGCTTACACGTAGTCTACGTAGGTTCTTCTCATTCCGCTCTTAATTCTTTAATGATTCATGAGACATAACACCCTTTTTCCATAAATCTACCACAACGTAGTTTACCGTAAACGTAATTCTACTTCGAAATGTTTCTTTTTAATAATATGACGACATTGTCTTTATTTCTTTGCTTTTATAACAGATTGATCATGGATTGGTTTGTGTTTTTCATACTTCCTCTTTTACTCCCTTTGAATTTTTGGCTCACTTAACCAAATTATTGACCATGTCGATTCTATTTCATTTTGCTACGGGATTATATTAAGGGTACAATTTAGGGTTCTACATGTAGACTAAAGGAAACATGGCCTTATTAAAATGTTCAGATGGAATGTTAATACGAGTATGTACCTAGTTCTGCACAACACTCGAGCTATTTATATATTTCGCTAGTTTGAAATTTGGATATTTCTTATATTCGCTTTTTACCGTTTGCTGTTTTGAGATTGGCTGTTATAACACTAAGCAACCAAGTCTTCATCAAGTGAAATCAAACCTAAGCCTACATTACACGTTGCGAATGAAAAAGCTTTGAATCAATCTAATCTACTATTGTAGATACCGGGTATAGATACGGGTATATATCGTAATTGGTCTAAAATCTAGGTTAATAATGATTAATCACATTTATCACGCAAGCTTAATTATATCACAAGTAATTTTGTCTGAGCTATTTATACTACTAGAGCAAATATTTGTGAGTCTCCATTCGGGTCTGTAGTAAAGAAGACTTGCAGAATTCTTCCACTTCAGACGTCCTTGACACACCTGGAACTATCATTATAAGTCATTCAAAATTATTGAAAAGGTGTTATTAATGTGAAAATGATCAGCATTGATATTTCATTCATTTTAAGCATTGATACTTTGTAATTCAACATCGAAGTTGATTGTGTGATATGATGTCAGTTCTGATTGCTTCTAATGAATCCCCATAGAAGTGCTGTGGGAGCTGTACGGATCGCCTCAATACCCATACCCACCCCATTCCCATGGGTATCCATACCCATGGATATCCCCACAGAAGCCCCATACCCACGGCAACCCTGCCTCATCCACATTGCAAGCTTTTCCAAGCGTTTCCCAGCAAAGCGTTTTGCAACAAATATCCCAAACGTCCCATTGGTGCTGTCTACACTGTAATCTGGCACCTCCTAAAGCGGAAGAAATCTGCATCCCAAAGCGCCACACACTAAAATTTCAGAAGGCTAAATTGAATTAGTAGGCTAGCATACTGAAGAGAACAATAACCCTTAGACGCAAGCATCTGCATAGAGGAGAGCGTGAGTCACTGCTTGCCAGACAGCAGGAACGCTGCCGCATAACAATAGCTGCTATTGAGGACATCATAAGTTCACGTTGCTGTATGTACGTGAAACATTATCCGCTTCATCTCTCCGAGGCTATGTAGCTGGCTTTGACTTCGAGTGGCAAGTTGACTTTCTGTCAGTGATATTGCAATTAAATTGTTTAGTGAAATTATCTGTTGAAGTTGTGCAGTTGTAAATTGCAAGCATATGGGTATCATGATGTCATGCCAGGAGACTACATCTTTCCCATCAACGTCGATCGAACTACTGGATAAATGGAAAGGAAATATAATAAGACTTGAAGCCAAATGGCCAAAAATCTGCAATCTACATTTTCTCGTGATAGTCAATCGTGACAGACATACTGATCAATCTGGTTCATCAACTGACGGCAGCTCTGAAAAATGAGGTGAGTTTCCTGTTGCTCTGATAGCCTATTCGAAAGAGTTGTAATGCATGAATGCAATGTAACCATTTATCACCAACTATCATGATAATCTATAGTCAGATAACAGTATAGACATCGAAGAAATGCAGTAGACGACACTGAAGGACATTCGTTTCCATTACGTAGTAGAAGAATTGACTTCAGTCTTTCCTGATTCATACATTCAAGAAGAAACATCTTTGTAAACATTTGCTTAAAATTTCGCATTCAATCTTTTAAGCGTTTTTATCTAATCTATTAAAATTCTGCTGCCACATAGTTGTGAATTCGCTTAATAAATACTCATCAAAATATATGAAATTCCGGATACTCCCAGTGGAAAAATTTGTGTCGGCCCAATATCATCCATCTGATGTTGGCCCGATAAACAAAGTGGCCCAGCGCATTTGTATCGGCCCAGCCTCAGTTGCCAACACTCACCCAATACGCGCCCAATACAGGCCAACGCTCACCCGACAACGATTAAAACTTTGTTTTATATACTGCTGTTTAATTCGTCAAAAGTATACTTGTGTGCCCATAGAGTAAGTATGTTAGGTAGAGTGGTAACTCAGCATTTATCAAATCCCCAATGTGTATACACTTTCGATTTTGTTAAATGAACTCAAGGGAGATACAGTCGGAATTGTTTCAAAATGTGAGATATACACATTTATGCAGTTTTGAAGAAATTACAACGGAATTGACTGATCATGATACGAAAGCAGAATAAAAAGATATTATTTTACTGATTTTCCGTGTCATGACAGCCTTGGAGAGGTATTATTTGTTCAATTGGCAACTCGATAACCTGCTATTGCTTTCATGAATTAGAAATATGAAATCTCAGGCAAGAAAACACAGTAAAATGTCGACTTTTTCATGAAGACGTCCATTATAAAACGAATCATGAAATTCCCTTGATAATCAGCTTGATTTCCGCTTAGTTAGGATGCTTTAGCAAACATTCATTTCTTTTGATATCCAACTTGTTTCATACTACTTGCATAGAGGAGTCATCTCGGTAGTTTTTAGAACTGCACAAATAATTTTTTGAACCACGGGAACGTAATCTCCACAAGAAGCTAAATCTTTTCATAGAAAAATTTTCACTGTATACAGATACTTTTTTGAGTCGACACTCTACCTATATATCCCTACTCTATGTGTGTACCCTTTGTGTATTATAGCAAAAAGAATATCATTAATTTGATATTACCTCTTACTTCTCCTCCTTCCTCCTCTTCCTTACTTTCTTTTCACCCATGAAACAAGAGCGGAACAACGAGAACAACTGTACTTCACTTCAATATTTATTGCAGCATATTTCATACAGCAGACGAATTACCACAGGCGCCTCTCCACATTTGCGGTCATTCGCGTAAAGAAGGCCTAAATGGGACCCTTTACCTCTGGTTCCTCGACGTTCTCAGCGACTTGCTGAGGAAGTTAAACATGATTCAAACAGATGAGAAACATTTTCAAACACATTTATTTGTTAGCATTACCAATTTCGCAATTTCCTGATAAATCTTATTTTCAACATATCCAATGCAATTAGGCCTGCATTAAATGATACGACTCTCAACTTTGTCCTGAGATAGGGCTTGGAAGAGAAGAAGGTCTAATATTCTATTCTAAAGGCATGGACTCCTAGATATATATACACCTGGACTGTCAGCTAAAATGTCAGGTGTGCATCAGTGGCTAATCTCTTGTTCATTATGTTACAAAGCAAATGCTTTTTTAAATTGACATGAGCAAAATAAGTCAAATTTATCTATCGGCTAGTAACGGCAAATTCTCTATATCAAGAATATACTTTCTCACTTGAGCTGTGCGTTCGGTAAATATTCGAGGACAGATATAATATCGCAGGCCCATGCATTCCAAATACTTCTAAGTGTACTAATTTTGAGATCGCTCTTTTGAAATCAGACAGACATGTTTTATTTCTTGAGCCAGATGCCTAGCCATACAATTCTCACAATATTTAAATTTGAGGGTATTATGCTCAGAAAAATTACGCGATGTTGGCCTAATGTACAAAATGAAATTGAAGGGTATGAAAAATGTCATTTTCCTGAGATTCTGTTTTGTATATAAAATGCATGTGCATTCATGCATTGCATATCAGCCATTTAATCAGCTATTTAATTTGTCACATAGCGACTGTCCATAAATCCCTAGTGGTTTCAAAAGAATAGAAGAAAACTTTGGAACGATTAAATACAACTTCATGTATCAATTCTGCAACTTTCATACAGCATCATGTAGACTTTTATCATGTCAGAAATCACAGTGGACTGGACACATAAGCAATGCCTCTATCATTCATAAAATCTATTAATCGTGAAGCAGCGTCGTCTTTGCAGTTTAATTGTCTGAATGAATTTTACCACAGTATATTCGACAATTCGACATTTTTCAGTTTATTTGATATATCATTTGAAAAACCTCAGTCCCATTGTTCGAATAATTTTGAAGTTCTCAAATAAACTCTCGAATAAACAAGAAGTTCTGTTAGTCATTTATGTACATGTACATGTATAATTAAGCTGTTGCATTGCTAGAATACAGAAAGAAAGCTCTTTCTCATTCACTCGATGCACACAGGTTGTGCGTGAAATATTGTGTCCTCTTTGATTCAAGATACAAAGAAGACTAATAACATCACAAGTTCAGATTAAAAACTTTTTGTCATTTTCGCAACCACTTTTCAACTAGAATCAACTAACTATTTTTTTCAATTCTCCTGATTTTAATCTGTATGCTCTAAAGAACATTTCGCACGAGTCACATTTTTGGATATTGAAAACATACAAGTGTCCGTCACATAATGATTAGCTTCAATTAGATGGATATCGTAGTTCACCATTTTACGAGAAGTGACCAAAACCTATCTTGGAGTCCATGTCTAAAGGTTTCAATTTGTATTTGCCTTGTTTATTGAGTCTTAAGATATCTACTGATTTTCTTTACCGTAGTATTTCTTCATTTATGATTGTATGCGCTATATAGACTGCTATCGTTTATTGAATAAAGATTTATAATAATAACAAAATAATATAATTATAAGAATAAATTGCTTCCTTAATCTCGTCCTCGCCCAACACCCATACACATATGGAGAGTAGGAATAATATAATATCCATACCGGAACAGGCGTCGCTGGATCGATCCAACTGCTACAATAAAACTGGCATTCATGACGCTTTCATTAACTTTCATTGACTTTTCCTAGCTTTGTACTGGCTTTCTGTAACTGGTAGCTGCTTTTTTGTTGACCCAATATTCTACTCACTAGAGCCAATGTTCACTACGACCACATTTTTCGACATTTTGTATTTTCACTTCTGCTGATAAGAAATTTGAGTTTAAAGTTGATTTGCAATTTCTGCATTTTGCCCGTTCAGGAAAAATAGCCCAGTAATTATGTTAATTGATACTCAGATGTCTTTCAAGTCGTTATGTTGGCTGATATTACCTAAGTTCTATACATGCCACTTACAAACACGAAATTTAAAAGCAATGATTGTTTGAATTTTAGAAATGCTTAAAATGCAAAATCGACAGCATCACCAGACAGAGCATGTTTTAAATAGGTTCTATTGTAATTTTCATGAAATTCTGTCGACTGAATTAGATGCAATTACGAAAATTAAAAGTATATAGTTTATAGCTTATTAGAAAAATATATAATTTATAGTAACAAGATCAACTTGGAATGAAACACTGATACCACCATCTAATAGAGCATACACGACATAGATCTGCCGTATATTATGTTTAGCCCTATAAGTTAAGGTTTTGAAGATGTTGGGGGACATAATGCACCCCTATTATTTTACCGACAAGAAAAAGCCTGTGGCAAACAGGGTTAAGAATTGTCGCTTTATTGATGTGTTGACAATCGACACATTGAAAATGACAAGAAACCCGTGCGCGAATTTAGGTAGAAAGCGACAGCAGTGGCTCTCGGACTAAGTACAAGAAAATATTGTTTTTCTATTTTTAGAGAACAAAGATCAACTATTTTCCCGGAGCAATGTTGTACAGCCCAAGTGTAAGTAGGGATGGCCAGTTTCATTTCCCCCCCACAGAATGCAGCTTTTCAGTTTGGGACTCATAGATAGATGTCTATTGTTCATAATAAAATGGATGGTTATATCGCGATGTCTATGAATGAGCTAATCGAGGGATTACAGCGATATCTTGCTAGTTTCTGACTAATCCATGGACAACTAGAATACCATATGATTTGTCCATACTTCTATGATTTGTTCCATATAGGAGTTTCATAGAAAAAGGTTTGCTCCCAACACTTTAAATAGCAGATACTCTCACACTGTAAACCAAGCTGTGCCCAATGCATGACCAATAATGGACCCAACGAATGTTCGTCACATAATATGTGACTCCCATGTGATCGATGATGAATCATTATAAATTGGAAATGAAATGCTTTATACTTCATTATAGTTCAGGCATGAATAGAATTTTAGTTATCTGTCATCGGCCAAAAACTCAAAGATACCCTCGTGCGCTGCGAACCTTCGCGAGGATATCTTCCAATCTATTCCCTTGACAGGTAGATATATTCCTATATTATCTCCGCGCGGGCTACGGTAATTTGCTTTACAGGTGATGCAAAGCGAAACACACACAAAGACAAATAAATGAAGTTGTGGTAATTGTGCAACCACATGATCATCTAGCGTCAACTATACTATCAATAATTTCAGCAAGTGAATTCACGAGACTTGAATTGACAATAGCCGCTTTTAGTACATTGTTAAGTCATCGGTATAGAAGTGTATTGTTTTTATATATGGAGATAAAAACATTGACTACTGCCGGATCTCCATTATATTTGCTTATTTATTCCCTTTCCGGCAAGCTGTCAATGCTGCCTGGGACTGAATCAGTGACGTAAATCTTCCCTTGCGTGCAGAGATGAAAACTGGTCAACAGACCTTGCACTTCAGTTAATGGGGATTTCAGGAAACTAAATAGATTCAGTGCATTTTTGGTGCAATTATTGTCAGCTGCATTCTCTTTAGATATTCAATGTACCGAAGCAGACCCTTGTTGGCAGTCTCCTGTGTGACGAAGTCGAATGACATGCTGATATGCTGTCTCGTAACAAAATGAACGCTGGTAGCATTCGAACAGTAATAAGGACGACAGCAATTAGAGCTGGCTTCTTCCTTATCGCATTCCCTCTGTACCGTCAGCATGGCCTAGTAAAGAAGGTGAATCTCGTCCTCATTGCGGACTCCGTTCGATTCCCCGGTCGAACGAGTGCCGTCGGGAAGCAAGAATGTTGGTGTCTTTTATTGACTTAATACGTTGTCATTCTCTATAGACAATCAATTTAATAGCCAGTACTTATCAGTAAGTGTAGGGATTTCAAGAAGAAGACAGAATTATAGGTTACTGTCTCTCTGAAACCTCAGCAATAACACAATGGGTCTATAATGTCACAGCGATCAATCAGCTTTGTAATATCAAGATTCTGGTACTTTTGTTGGATTAATGTTTTACCATGGAAGGTCAACGGGATCTTGCTGAGTTGACGATTAACTAAGCTGCAGATGCTCTTCACCTCGGTTCTTGCTAGAAATGTATTCTAAATTCTCTTGCTAAGTTAAAGTTCAGATGAAGATCATCTAAATCTTTGATGATCTGCAATGCTCGTGCTCCAATGTGCGACCGCTCGTGACGTGATCCGTTGTTATGGCAATTGTCCAATCATATCATTAACAAATTCTGTGAACATATGGATGAAATTGTGCATGTCTGGTCGGTCGAGTGCTACTAATTCAAGACATGTCTGCAAGAGCAAAGCGAGCGCATAGCGAATTTTTCCGTAGCGGAAGAAAATTTGATGCTGACAAGGGTTGTAGCAAACAAGACAAAAACGAAAATGACAAGATAATCAAGAAAATGAAGTTCTTGGAAGAGGAACTTGATATGAAGATGAAGATCCTTAATACAGCAAGAGAATTTAGAATGCATTTATAGCAATAGCAGAGCTGAAGAACATCTGCAGCTTAGTTAATCATCAATTTAGCAAGACCCCGTTTGTCCATTTGTTACGAAATCTGAGTTCCTTCTCTTCATGCAATGATAAAGGATCATCGTAATCTCCTCGTATGATACGCGGAATCCTTTGCTGACAATATTCTTCATATTCAATCAACTAGAGATAATCCTTTTGAAAACTTGTACCTGTATAATGAATTTTACATGACAGTGATGACAAGACGAATGAATTGCTTAAACCTGCTGACGCGAGGTTTAACTTTTAACATAGTCTGAGTTGCAATGACATTTGCACCGCACTAACTAGAACGCTACTCAGCAAGATCGTTAAGCTGCAGCTTATCGCAGTTACAACTCGGCTAATTCGGGAATTCCAAAGTTTCTCAAAGGCTTAGCTAAAACACAGCTTAGCAAGACGAATAATCATTAGCTCAGATTCAGCTTACTTGGATTTCCCTGGTTTCTAATTATACACTCGAGGCTCAACTAAAACTGTATTCAGCAAAGGTTTAATCCTGATAATTTATTGATTCCACTTTAGGTTAAACTTAAGCCTTATTGGAACTTAATTCAGCAAGAGTTGCACCTTAGCTTTGGTCTAGTCACCACGTACTAGCGGTATTCCTCAAATCAGGCAGACACAGCAAATGTCTTGACTCTGTACAAGTGATCAAAGGAGAATGTGATGTGAAAAATAGTCGCTACCATTTCAATAACTGCCATGAAAGTCGCATTTTCTTATTTTCTGAAAAATATCTTCCCTGAAAGCGATTATTGCTCCTCAACACTGAGTGAAGTGTAGTTAGTAAACGTCTATAAAAGTCAAAAGCGGAGGATATTTGTCTAACTATTGCCATGGACACCTCATTATTTGACATTCGAATTTGTTGACTCTCAGATTCGAAAACTTATCTATCCGCACGTTCTAAGCATAAAATAAATATTCTCCATAAATTATTCACCGCGCAAATGAACAAACACACAAAGAAAGGCTAGATTATGCGAAATGAGTGAGATTTCATCGATCGACGTACATTGTAAATTGTAAACAGAGCACATCCGTGAAAAGTGACAGCTAGTTTCCATGGTTTTTCGTCTAACAAAAAAATATCGAGAAAACAGATGATGCGGTTTTTAGCCGCTTCGTCAACATTCATCAAATTGCTACGTCTTCATTTTAAACTGATATTTACGGATATTTTCTGTAAACGTCAACGCTGACTTAAGTGGTGTAGAGTGAAAATGTGGAAAATAAGGATACGGAGGAAAGTTTACTTTGAATTGTCAACTCTTCTTTAAAATCATGATGAAGGAAAATGATTACGTGCGCTTATTTGGTCTTGCACGTAATAAATACCAGACATCTGTGCGAACATGGTTGCACTACAAATCATAATAAAGTCCTATTTAAGTATGAATCTGAGTACTAAACGGAAGAGTACTATAATTTCCGAACTTAAATATACAGAAGCACTAAAATACTTATTAAGTACTAATATGATGTAATTTCAATATCAGCAAAGGAAACGACACGAGACCAAATTCAGTGAGTCAGTATGAAGCTGATAGTTGACGGCGCACGCTTAGTTCTGAGGTCTTTTTTGTCTAATCTTCCCATCTGAGAGTGTGTTGTCGACGGTGTGATGAATAACTAATGTGGTGAGGCTAATCACATCGCCAATCAGTTAGTCGACACACTTGTTCACATTTCCTGCACCAAAATCGTCACTCGGCGCGCTTCTGTGTCAGGTAGCGAGTGCTTACAACTGGCAATGAAGGTTTGCGATGTTCCTGCATGTCGAAGTTGGTCAATTTCGATCAAAAGCATTCATCGAGCCGACGGTATACAAACGTATGTGTTCTTTTAACTGAATGAGGATTACTATAAAATCGAATCAACCGATTTGCACATTCGCTGAGTGGACATTATGGATGTGCTTGTGAATTGTAATTTTATAATACTGAATGGTAAGGTGCAAAAGGATTTTCATAGGCATATGACATATGAATTCTAAGTTGGTTGTTTTAGTTTTACTTTTGATGCTATAAACACTTGCTGACTTCTAATTCACTTATTATGCAATATAGAAACCCTCGCATAAAATCTATAGATTTCCTTAGAACATAAGCTACTGGATGTTCACCGTGTTTGATCAGAACTGCAATTCAATGTTTTCTGTATTTGTCTTTTTCTTCGAGATGAATATAATTCATAGAAAGACATTTGTGTTGAATTGCTACACCAGTTCTTATAAATGGATGCATGTACATATGGGATACAGCAAGTTAGATCTGTCGTATGTCAGTTTTCTGCTGTTGGAGGTGCTGGTCATATGCAACTCATTGGATGAGTACGAATGTAGTACTGGGCTTTCCAGCCCAAGGAGGTCTAGTATTTATTTATTTGGCCGTATTTATACAGCGCTGTGCCCAAAAGAGGCCCACAACGCATAGCGTATACAAAATGAAAGTCATAAGAAAAATAAATTTGAAAATTAAGAGATACTTTGTTTATCAGAATCTTCCTCCAGTAACGCTTGAAAGTCAAGAAGCAGTTAGCATTTCGAGTATCTCGAGGGATGCGATTCCATACTGTTGGGCCATTGAAACTGAACGCTCGACCACTTCGAGATATTGAGTTAATGGAGGGCACTTCAAGTATGCACTTATCCCCAGATGAACGTAGGTAGCATGAAGGACGACGGACATGTAGCAACATATACTGGGATGATCTAAATGAAATGCCTTGAAGCACAAACTACGAGTACCAACTTTCGGTTCAATGCGTTGAAGAATTGGAAGCCACTTCAGTCTCTTGAGGTATGGAGTAATATGCTCACGGCAATGACCTTCAATGCCAAGCGCACGCAAGCATTTTTCACTTTTTGCAATTTCTTGAGAAGTTTGTGTGGTCGAGCCTTGCAAACCCCAATGAGGTCACGATCTTCTTTAACGCCTATGTTGACAAATAATTTCTAATAGAGTAAAGTCTCCGAATCTCAATAAAACATGGTCCACATGTCATGTTGATATGTTCATTGAATTTCAATGCATCGTGCAGAACTACTCCAAGAAATATCACAGTTTTGCAAGTGAGAAATGGAGAAATGTGTGTGCTTGGGAGTATAAAATACAATTGCTTTAGATTTAAGCTCATTCAGATGAAGGTTATTGCAAGTGATATAGAGTTTAACATCGTCAATGCAGCCTTCTGTCAAACTAGTTGCAGTAAAAATTTCACTCGGAATGGTGGACATATAGATGAATATATCATCATCAAAAAATGATATTTCACACCATACTTGACAAGAATTCGCGACAGGGTCGACATATAAACACTGAAGAGAACTAATATTTTTATGAGTACTAACATTTTTGAACTCAGAGAGTACTAGAATTTGGGAGTCATTTCTTAGACGCATTTTGCACTGAGGTTCAGTACTCTTTGTAGTATGCATTTGGGAAATCTTTATGAATAACTATGTATGCTCTTTTTTACTTTAATATTAAGAGAAAGCATAATTATTTCCTTTCCTCCATATCAACCCTTCGGCTTGTTGCTACTGTTATACAATTTCCTTACGCGTCAACAAAAAATTGATTTTCCACGACTTTGTTCACTCTCCTCTGTCATGCTTTGAATCACTTTGGATCACAGCATTCATCCACGTTGAAAATGCACTATAAAAGGAAAATTGTTTACATTTCTTTCAAAAACATGGACATGATATTGTGTGCAAGACTTCAATCTCAAAGACATAATGTCTACAGAGAAAGCAAATGTCGATATCATTCATTTTAGATTAAATGAAAACAACCTCCGATTCATTGGGTTTATTCTGCTTGTTTTGTCGCCACCATTTCTTTAGAATAGGACATCTGCAAACATGACACATTGCAAACCTTCTCATAAATAACTGCGCAAAAGATCAAAGCATTTTCAAATGTAATTTTCGTGTTCAAGTTCTGGTTCATTTTCAATAACGATGTGCCATAATTGACATATTGTGTTCTATTGATTATTTTGCAACATATTTTGCTTCCTAAGTGATGAGTTATGGTCAGTAGGCATTACGAAATTAAAGTGAGAATTTTCTTTGATGTATGATGAGAATGAACTGCTAATCAAGTTTTTCGTGATGGAAAGCTTTCAAGATTAATTGACTATACAGAAAGATACAGCTCTAACAAGTTTTACCAAATTTAGCATTTCACAAAAACCATCTAACTCGATGACGACGCTCAGTAAGCTTCACCTCATGTTCAGGTTTACGTCTGTGGTACTTTAGATTGACAGACTGCTCAAAACAGCTGTGATCAGTAGACTCATTTCATTCACCGACTGTCAAACGAAACAACGCAATGCAAAGAAACAAAAAATAAAGATAATCACCAATGAATCACGCTCGTGTTCAGCTTTCAACTTAATAACTTTCATTGCATTGACGCTGAAATTCTCAAGTTTGTATTGAAATGGATGCTGGTGTAATCAGGTCGAAGAATATGTAAGTTTATTTACATCCGCCCATCTGTTCATTGGTAGACTTCAAATTTGTAATATTCCTATGTGAGTCGTCATGATAGACTACTGATCAAATAGATTATTATTGATTATTGCTGGTTTCGCTGTACTAATTAAGAATATGGACCTACTGGAAGATCTGTGAGTTAATAAGATCCTTGGGCTATCTGCAAAAGGCAACCGCAAACTGGAACGACTTCAACAGCGCTTTCATAAACTGATTTGTGGTTCTGAATGTAAAGAACTTTGTTTTGCATCCCTTGAGATACGCAGACAAGCCATCGCAAGGAAGTTTATATACCAAATGATGAATATAGATCACATCCTGAACAACCTGCTGCCTAATATATCAAAATCGGGCCACTTCATTATACCCGAGATCCATTCTTCTCGCCGAGGCAATTCATTTGTAATTTGTGGATGTAAACTTTATAATTCTGGTGTGTCTCGTTGATTGTAGAAGGAAACCTCTTCCTTTTTTACTATCGTAACTTTTATGACCTTTTATGAACTTTCGTTACTTTTATGTGATGATCAATGATTCTGTAAACTTTTGATTTCCATTCATGAAAAATAAACGCTTATTATTGTTATTAATGAGTAGTATGCAGAATGTAGATGTTTATTATCTGTAGAAATTTTACAACAGAGCAAAATTGATCTTTTTTTTGAAGCGCTATTATATTACATGAACATTGCACATTGTCGGCATTGATGAGATGACTGACATCACGTTCGTGAGCAATATTTATTCAGCTTTACTTATTGCGCATTCTTTACATCTCATACATGTACATGTATATTGTGCATTTTGCCAAGAGTGGTCTCAAAGAAATTCACTACATCTCGTGGATGGGTATATTTGCATTCATGAGTCTGCCGATGCTTCTGACGAAAAATTTCCAGAATTTACCATCCTAAAGGGGCAGAATGTCCACTATTAAGCTACACAGCTCCAACTGCCCAGGACGTGCATTGTACGTCACTCGTTCATTATTGCAACTGGTCTGATGCTGAGTGAACAATGCACGTCATGCTTAGTTGGGTCAGTGTTGTCAGCTGCTAGTCGGGCACTTTCGCAAGTGCCCGTATGACGTGCACCGCATATTTATATGCCTATGAATAGCCCAGAGGTATTGGTATCAGAAGCACAATTTTGAGGTGAACACTGCACGTTTTAGCAGTTCCTTGCCATCATCAGGTGAGCCTCAACAAAGTGGGTAGGGGAGAGTCTTTGAATATAAAATCGCAGAGGTCATCGGATTATAATCACCAATCATAATCACATTGATTTTAATTCGATGACCCCACCCACTTTATTTAGTTTCACCTGATGATGCGGAACGAAAACGGGTTTTAAGTCAAAGCATAAAATGAAGTAAAGATATCGATACTAAAATAATACAGGAAAAGTTTGGTAACATTTGTGAACGGCAGTTGAAAACATTTTTATTGAAATTCATATACCTGATATTAATGTTGCACATAATTGATATTTTCTACAGCCTTCATCCTTCTAGACCATAAACTTAGAATTTTTTCATCGTGATTCTTTTTTCTGATTGTATAGGTATTGCATCCCACTGTCTCCTACCACAGTATTTAAGTTTTATTCTCAGATAATTTGTTCAGACGAATTTTAGCCATGATCAAGTGTCATCATGCCAAATATCGTCTGATGAACTTTCCTAAAAAATTCACTCTACCAATGGCGATCAAGAGTATATTTATTTTTATATAAATAAATTCTTTGAGATTTTGAGGAATTATGGAGGCCTACTATCAATACCTGGGAGTGACCTTGTGTGAAACAGGATGATCAGAGTTGCCGATGAAGGCAAGAGTTAAGCCTGCGTGGACTAAATGGAGAGAAGTGAGCGGAGTCATAGTGGACAAGAGGATGCCAATGAAGCATTAGGATCTTCAAGACTGTCGTGAGACCAGTGCTGATATATGGAGCAGAAGTGTAGGAGATGAGGAAGAAGGAGACGATGATGCTCATTAAAATAAAATTGCAATAAAATGCATTATTGCAATGTATCTGTTTCTTCCCAACTGATAGGCAATAAACTTTTTTGAATTTTTTGAATATTTGAGAGAGAAAGAGATCAACATCATACGCTTCTCTCTCTCTGTCTCTCTGTTTAATAATTCTTACAACAAAGGTCTACTCTCATTTTACAAGTAGTAGCTGTGATTCAAAATGTATACAGGGATTCTAATTGGCTTCATAACTGCGACTGAAAAAATAATTTTCGTCTCGAGTATAAAGGAAACAATAGATTAAATATTCACATCATCAAACCGTACTACCGGTGAAAGTTTGCATGATATTCAAGCTCGTTCAGCAGCCAGGTTTATTCTCTTAATTGCCTGTTGTTCATCTTTTCTATGCACTGTGTAAGGATGAAGAACTGCTACCTATTCTCGACCACTTGTTTCTCTCTCTTCAATACTGTGTCAGAATTATCAAAAACTGATTGAAATTCTATTCAATCAGTTCATTGAAATTGGAATTGCTGATCAATCAACTAACCCATTTTATCTGCTACATGAATTATCAGGAGTTACGTTTTATAACTAAAATTCTGAAGGAAAATTTGCAGTCATCGCTGTCTTCGGTCTATAAACATAAAGATATAATGCAAATGTATGTCTTTTGAGATCAACATATTGCGGCTCAGGGAAGCGATGCTGCAAACACAAGCCGATTAACTGCCGCATCGAGTGAGAAGGTTTGAAAGACTTTATATTTTCGTGACGTTGACATCCTTAGACAATGAAATTGTAGGTTGGGTGATTGGCAACACGCGGTGCACCAGAAGAGGCGGTTTCATTTCCAAAATTTCCCATTATATCTACTGATATAATATTGTCTATTGTCTACTTTTTTGGTTTTTAACAGAATATTTTTTGCTTAGTTTTGTAATTTCATTTGTGGTGACTATAATTGTCGCAAGCTGTTGTCATCGTATCAATAAAGAATAAAGAATAAATGCATGAGATATCATCTTGTTGTTCACTCCAGCTCTCCTATTTCGAAGTTCGTCAGGAAGCAAGAACCCGCAGTAAAAATTTGATAGTTCGGAGGAAGCTATTTCAGAAAGCTGCGTCATTTCAATACTTATCTTGCTAAATCGGCATGCAAGGCTATTAAAAATCTATTTTCAATTGATCAGATATACTAAGTATTCTAACATTACACTGTAAATCGGATGCAATTCAATCACATACGATGGATGCATACCAAAATATTTTTTGACATTTTTTTTGTATCGATATGTATGCTTTTCGTATGATATTTCAACTGTGGTATGATTTACATGCTAACGCCATACCAGCACAATACTAAAGGAAAGTATGAATGATATTTCTGTCATTGTTATATTGAATTTCTCTTCATAAACCAACGGCATCTAATACTAGGTCCAATCTAAAATGCAGCTATTGATCTTTCCATCTATCTAAAGAGATATATCTATCTGAATCAAATATTATGTGGCAATGTGATGTTATCGACAACTGTCCATCCGACTGTCACAATCTGAAATATCGCACAATAAATATGTGTGATAAATTGAGATATCACACAATTTGAAATTGAAACTATCACAATTTTCAATGTTTTGTCAGGATTTACATGGCAATTAGTAAGGTTTGCGTTGGAATGATTCATGGTGCATTTCAAATTTGGATTTTGTTTTTTTAGTAATTTTCATTACTTATTTTCATGACGATTAAACAGCCTTGCGTCCAATGACTTTAAAAGTTAAGTGTTTCATGTTATAAATTCGTGCAAATTTTTGAAGCACGATTCTTTATTACTTCTAGAATCTAGTTGTGTTTTGACATGATACACATGACAATTTACGAAGCACACTTTGCGAATTATTTGAGGTCCTTTTTTGCAGGTTACAGACCTACTTGCGTCATAAATGTGCCTGTCTCAAAAATGATGTTTCCTAGAGGCATGCATATGTAACAGACAAATAGGCATTCCAAAATGAAAAGTCACAGCGGGAAATTGTGTGATAATTTAAAGAGTGGTTACTTAACAATAGCCTGATGAGCTGTACCACAACGCTCTGACATCTTGATTGATCTAAAATATCATTCAAATAACTGATATCAAAATATTGATGAAAACCTAATTTTCAGAGGTGATGGCAATAATGAGAAGCAGACTATATTTTGACCATTCCATAAAATTCGAAAATCTTTACAACATGAAAAAGATATTGGGGAAATTCACACTGTCATCCAATGTTCATCACAAAATTCTGTCGTCTCGATGCTGAAACTCTGCATCAAGTTCAACATTATTTCGGGAGGACTGTACACTTGAGAAAGTGGCATACATATCAAAATAACCTATGAAACATCAGGATTCTCTTGGTATAATGTTTATAAGAAGTGAATTGCAACTTTCAAATTTACTAAGTTTTTCTAAGTCTGCTTCCTGGTAGATAATAAATTTAATGTCTGTCGCGAGCGTTATCATGACATACACTTAGTGAACTTAATCTCGATCTCGAATCTCAATCTTGAGAATCAATATTCATCAAATACCGAGATCTCGAGATCTCTATTTCGATATTACAAGTAGGCCTAAATCAGATTGTACCAATTACTCAGAAAGTGTAATTAATTACAGACAACTGTAAATTGCTATGCAGTAGTGCAATTGTTGGCTTAGTTGCAATTATCTAGTTTTATTTGTTATTGAAATTAAGATAGCAATACCAATCTGGACTATATTTGGCAATCATTAATACGCCCAATCCTTTATTGAAGTTGTGTAACCTACAACACAGACAAAATTAATTCATGTGCCTACATCAAAGCGAAGCCTGACATTGTAGGCCTCGGACACAAGAACAAAAGCGGTGGGGAGGTAAGCATATGTACAAGGACTAAAGAAGTTCCATTTCCTGTCCTAAGTCAGAGAAAGACTCGTTGAGGTAAGCGAATTTTCTTCTTCCAGTGACAAAAGCTTATTCATGATGCATGGCTATAGCTACCTAAGCCTCCGATGTTGACGTTCATCTTACATTATGCTTAGCTTCTGTGTTAATTCCGGTACAAATATAATGTTTGGTGTGCCGTTTCTAAACTAATCGTTCAATCTTGCAATCTTCATCATAATTATCTTCTGAGATGACAAATTTAATTGCAAAATTTATGTTATCCGCAATTTATTAGATAAATTTTAATTAGCATAAATTTTTGTAATCGAAAGACGAGAGAACTATGCCAACCTACCTGAAATATTGAGAAGCACTCTTTTGAGTTTGCGCTCACTAACCTCCCCAATTATGAGAAAAAATAGAAGGGGACATATATGGGACAGTGGCATTCACACACCTTCAGATTATCCGAAAGGTATGCTACGATACCTCCACCAAGTTGGTCACGATCCTTGCGAAAACACTGACACTTATTGATGTGCAACCATGAGCTATCCGTAGTGTCATACAGCCAACTCTCAGTTACTACCACCAGACGAGGTTTTTCACTTTTCATCCGAAATTGAAGTTCGTCAAATTTGTTTCTAATTGATCGTGCATTGGTCAGGAGAATAGATAGGAGGATCACTCACATAGGAAGATGCAGCTCGCAAGCTTCTTTTGACAGTGCTAAGACCAAGTTAAAGAAAAAATTCCAACACAACGGTTTCTATGCCAACAGCATATATAAAATTTAAAGCACAAGCAAAAATCCAAGTCAAAAAATAAAACCAATATCCTAAAAATTAAATACGTGAATGATAGCACCAGCCGTCAAATTCGTACCCTCATCAGAAATTATGACTTACTTGTATCATTGGTTGATGTCCCTAACTCTAACTTATATAATAATCTTCAATGCAAACCTAGAATTGAAAAGCAGGAAAATTGTATTGCCTGTAATCGCCTACCCAGCAATTACACTTGTTCGAGCAAATTTTTAGTTTACAAGTTTACTTGCAATTTTTGCCAAAATACGTACGTCGGGCAGACAAGTCGCCCTTTTAAATTCCGCTTCAATGAACACAGTCGGTCTTTCAATAGTAATATCAGCTGTGCTTTGGCTGACCACAGAATAAATTGTTATCAGGTTTCCTCTATTGACGACTTCACATTAGATATATTGGAAAAATGCAAGAGTCCGGTGGACACTCGGTTGAGTGAAGCTCGTTTTATTAAATACCTGAAGCCTACGATAAACCGTAAACACGAATTGATCGATTTCTGATGTCTGATTCTCACACCCCGCACCAGAACGTATAAAAGGACAACGCTCTAAGATAGAGCGCTCTCCTGTGCTGTACTGACGTTTTTAGCCTTAGGTCTTATCTGTTTTGCCCCTGAGGAAGCGTGAACACTTGAAACGTTGTGCCTGTACATATTGTTTTTAGTAATTCTTTTAGCCAATAAACCTAAGAAGACACCCCTGTTCTTTTGGATCACTCTATTTGACTTGCGCTGAGTAAAGCTTTCCACAGTAGGATATAAGAGAAAGGATTTTCTGGACACTGAATTGGACGTAGCACAGTTGTGTGGCGAAACCGGACCAGATTGCGGTCGATGGAAGAGAGAGAGAGAAGTTTTGGTTGGAAATCCTGTTGCGAGATTGGGAATTCCTGTCTCCAAGACGACGGTTGGTGAGCAGCACAGGAATGGGAAGTCCAACAAAAGGGGAAGCCGAAGAGGATATTTCAGGATTAGAATGCGTCGACATCATTGATATAGAGGGTAAAGGAGATCGCGGACTTCCCTAAATTTGTGTCTCCACCTCTGAACGCAGCTGTCGGGCAAGAAGCTCTTGGCGAGCGACAGACAGGTGTATTTTCGCCTCAAACTAAATGAAGTTAAATCCACTTTATCAGATAATTACAGTTCAATACTCATCAAACTCATCTCTAGTATTAAAGATAAACGACTGATATACATCAACACGATAGTAAGTTGATTAAATAACCTGGTATTATCACGGAAAAAGACCACAATCATAGTATCTCCCAAGACATAAATCAAATTGCAAAAACTTCATTTGTGATAATGGTAAGTATAAAATTAGTGAAATGAAAGCATTCTACTTACATTACTCATTGCGGAAAAGAATGAGTTTATTGAGTCTCTTTCGTTGAGAAGGACGGTCTTTCAGCACAGATCGGCGATTGAAATACTTTGCAACTGCGTGAAGTCTTACTTTGACATAGGTATTGACGATGAGTCGAACGAGTTTTATAATATGATTTTCTTCCTCCACTGAGGCATCTAATTCATGTCCATTGAGTTCAGGAAACAAATCATAAACCCGGCTTCCAAAAAATTGAAGGACTCGTGACTCAGTGCGGAGGTCTATGAATCGATGAGTTGGCAATTTCCAGTCAGAGGCATTTTTGGGTATGTAGTGGCGAAGAACTTTTTCTGTTGTTTCAATTAACTTATTGACACCATCTGATGGGATAATGAGGCCGCCACGATCTTTTCTAAATATGAGACGAGAGCAGTTGCCATAGTCTAGCAGGGAATTTACACATTGAGGACAAGGGAGTTTCTGCCGAATGTTTCTCACAATGTAGCCAGCGATGTATTTTATTTTTAAGACATCATGCTTCCAGACTACGCTCAGCACTTCTCTATTTACTGTTAGCAAGAGATCGGAGATCTCGTCGACATCCATCCAGTCTTCAATTGTGTAAGTCTGCTCGGGAGCACTGCGGGCAGAGATGCGAAAATCGAGACTCACATCCGATCGATGACCTTCGAAATCCATGCAGTTTGCAGAGCCGAGCTTTTGATTTCGTTGGTCTCATTTTGAGAGGTATCAGCGGCAGGTTATCTTCAAACAATCATTAGATTAGTAGTTTTTCATGATTCATCACACTTTTATAAAGAATGAAGTGAATATCTGTCATGCCGATTGCTGTTTTGCACTTCTTTGGAGGTGCATCTGCTGATTAGGTGTCTTGAAATAATTTATCTATTGATGCTATAAGATAATTTCTCAATACTTCTCGAAGAACATCGCGTGAAGATTTCTTTAATCTACATATCAATTCCTTTCACCACTTCACCCGAGATGTACCGGTCGTTTATCTTGATCTCATTAGCGTTATTTGAAGATTCACCACTTAAAAATACATGTTCTAAATGTCCATTTCTCGTCCGCCCTGCACTTAACTCATCACTCAAATGATAAAAGATTCTAATTATCAATTTGACTTTGATGAGATACGATCCCTTCAAGTTCTTCTTACGTAATACTACATCTAATGTTGGAAATGGAATCAATGGTACGCATTGAACTGTGCGGGCAGGAGTGACTGAAACTGCTTCTTGCCCGACAGCAGAGGGGAATTCCCAACAAAACTGGAGACACTTGGTTCCTATTGATAAAGCCAGGGAAAAAGGGAAGTCCGCCATCTCTTTCCCACCTATTTTTATATCAATGGTCGACATATGGCGATAAGGACTGACGATGGAATCAGCGGTGTTGGGAAAATCGCGTTGTGACAATGATGCACATTGGGCGGCAGGCTGAGGCTCTCGGCGCGGAATTCCATGTAACCAAACTATACGTTTGACTGCCCTCTTTAATTTCGGCGCGTGCTCGCGAAGCTGCAAGAGTGCATTGCTGGCGTATTTGATGCGATGAGAGGCCATCAATGTTGCGAGAAGCAGGATGACAGGAGCAGCAACATGTGAGACAATGCGATAGCAAAGCACGGTGAAAGTTAGACAATGGGAGAAGTAATGGCAGCAGAAATTGAAGGGGACGAGGCGTTTTCATGTACTTGGCGATGAGTAGGAATGCGTTTGATCACAAGTACCGTAAGTCACTGAACAGCTTAGACAGAGGAATGAAGCAGTGAGAGGCCATCAATGTTGAAAGATAGATATAGCGGGAGTGGCAAAGTGGATTAATGAGGCTGCAAAGCACGGTATTGATGGACAGGGCTAGAAAAATATATCAGCAGAATGCGCGAAGGACGAGAAGTTATATGATCACAAATGCAGTGCTGGTAACGGGGCGCTTGACCATGAATAACACAAGTCACTGAACGACGTAGAAAGGAGATGAAGGACGACCTTCCAGTCCGCGCGCTTCCTAGCGTAAGTCCCGCTGTTTCACGAGTTTCACGAGCTATTTAATATCAAGGGAAATGTCTCGATGCTTTTTAGTAGCTCCCGAACTCGCAATTTACGTCGAGAAAAGCTAGCAATTTACAACCTTATTGCAGCTTTCCTAGCAAAGCAAGCAAAATACGAGCTCTTTCATACTTTAAATCATAGTCTGTAAATTAACTATCAAATGACTATTTTTTCATTCCTCAAGGCTAGTGAAATGCGAGTTATTATTACTAATAATATATTAGTTATTCATAGGCTACGCTAATATGCATCCGCTTTTTTCCTGATTGCATGTAGCATGTCGATTCATGAATACATATCAAATACATATCAACTTAAAGCTGTAGAAAACACACTATATCAGCACGAGCAGTTAAAGCTACAGACAATCGCTAAACAAAAATGCAGTGAATTAAACATGACATGTTGTATACAAAAAATTCAAACTTATTGACAGATGTAGTTATCATCAAACTGTTTAGTAGTCTCCGTCAAACTGGTTGTCATAAAAACACTTGGAGAGGCATAAACATGAGTAGATAAAATTGAAATCACTTAATAAGGTCACCAAGATCCAAGAAAAATAACAATTTTACTATTGAAGAGCAGCGTGAAAATGCAACAAAAATATATGGAATACAAAATGTATACATGCACAAACAATCCTTGAGTTCACATGAAATGTACAGCTGTCTCAATGCAGAAATGTAGTGTTGAAGTAGCATGCATAGGCGTATAGGCCTTTACAAAATTGAAAACAATGAAATATCAATAACTCAGTTAATAAGAAGCAGACCACAAACGGAATACCTCAAATTGTTCAAACTTAAAACGATCGTCCTGACAACAATGCAGACCATTGACGAACTATATATACATCATTCAAGAGATTCTCAGCTTGCAAGTAAATTCGCATCCGCGGTCTTGAATGCTGGACGGAAGTCAAAATCGCTACAACTGGGGAACTCAGGAGGAAGGCACGTGAAAAATAAAAGGGCCACAAAATGATTGGTTATCTGAGGTAGAAAACTTAGGGAGGTGATGATAAGGTTTTGAACTTTTTTAGCAACATTAAATCAGATTATGAAGGAAAATATAGAAAATTTCGAAGCTTCCACTTTAATTTCATTGACCAATATTTCGGCTTCTCAACCAGCATCTATGTCAGATGGCAATACAAGGATCTGTTTCATAACATATTATAGGCCTAAATTATGTATATAATTATTTCTCTGTCAATTCCACTCTTGAATCTCAAAACTTCCACTCCAGTTAATGTTACCTACTTTACAACGCTATCTGGCCCTGATGCTGGTTGAGAAGCCGAAATATTGGTCAATGAAATTAAAGTGGAAGCTTCGAACTTCTTTATATTTTCCTTCATAATCTGATTTAATGTTGCTAAAAAAGTTCAAAACCTTATCATCACCTCCCTAAGTTTTCTACCTCAGATAACCAATCATTTTGTGGCCCTTTTATTTTTCACGTGCCTTCCTCCTGAGTTCCCCAGTTGTAGCGATTTTGACTTCCGTCCAGCATTCAAGACCGCGGATGCGAATTTACTTGCAAGCTGAGAATCTCTTGAATGATGTATATATAGTTCGTCAATGCTCTACATTGTTGTCAGGACGATCGTTTTAAGTTTGAACAATTTGAGGTATTCCGTTTGTGGTCTGCTTCTTATTAACTGAGTTATTAGCAGCTTTTTCATGCTGCTCTTCAATAGTAGAATTGTTATTTTTCTTGGATCTTGGTGACCTTATTAAGTGATTTCAATTTTATCTACTCATGTTTATGCCTCTCCAAGTGTTTTTATGACAACTAGTTTGACGGAGACTACTGAACAGTTTGATGATAACTACATCTGTCAATAAATTTGAATTTTTTGTATACAACATGTCGTGTTTAATTCACTGCATTTTTGTTTAGCAATTGTCTGTAGCTTTTGAATTTTTCGGTTTGAATTTTTTGTTTAATTCACTGCATTTTTGTTTAGCGATTGTCTGTAGCTTTTGAATTTTTTCTGTTTGAATTTTTTGTTTAATTCACTGCATTTTTGTTTAGCGATTGTCTGTAGCTTTAACTGCTCGTGCTGATATAGTGTGTTTTCTACAGCTTTAAGTTGATATGTATTTGATATGTATTCATGAATCGACATGCTACATGCAATCAGGAAAAAAGGGGATGCATATTAGCGTAGCCTATGAATAACTAATATATTATTAGTAATAATAACTCGCATTTCACTAGCCTTGAGGAATGAAAAAATAGTCATTTGATAGTTAATTTACAGACTATGATTTAAAGTATGAAAGAGCTCGTATTTTGCTTGCTTTGCTAGGAAAGCTGCAATAAGGTTGTAAATTGCTAGCTTTTCACGACGTAAATTGCGAGTTCGGGAGCTACTAAAAAGCATCGAGACATTTCCCTTGATATTAAATAGCTCGTGAAACTCGTGAAACAGCGGGACTTACGCTAGGAAGCGCGCGGACTGGAAGGTCGTCCTTCCTCTCCTTTCTACGTCGTTCAGTGACTTGTGTTATTCATGGTCAAGCGCCCCGTTACCAGCACTGCATTTGTGATCATATAACTTCTCGTCCTTCGCGCATTCTGCTGATATATTTTTCTAGCCCTGTCCATCAATACCGTGCTTTGCAGCCTCATTAATCCACTTTGCCACTCCCGCTATATCTATCTTTCAACATTGATGGCCTCTCACTGCTTCATTCCTCTGTCTAAGCTGTTCAGTGACTTACGGTACTTGTGATCAAACGCATTCCTACTCATCGCCAAGTACATGAAAACGCCTCGTCCCCTTCAATTTCTGCTGCCATTACTTCTCCCATTGTCTAACTTTCACCGTGCTTTGCTATCGCATTGTCTCACATGTTGCTGCTCCTGTCATCCTGCTTCTCGCAACATTGATGGCCTCTCATCGCATCAAATACGCCAGCAATGCACTCTTGCAGCTTCGCGAGCACGCGCCGAAATTAAAGAGGGCAGTCAAACGTATAGTTTGGTTACATGGAATTCCGCGCCGAGAGCCTCAGCCTGCCGCCCAATGTGCATCATTGTCACAACGCGATTTTCCCAACACCGCTGATTCCATCGTCAGTCCTTATCGCCATATGTCGACCATTGATATAAAAATAGGTGGGAAAGAGATGGCGGACTTCCCTTTTTCCCTGGCTTTATCAATAGGAACCAAGTGTCTCCAGTTTTGTTGGGAAACTGTTCTCAATTGGACTTTATCTTGAGTGACTGCAAAAATTTTGACTTGGACTCGAGTTTGCTACCACCCTTATCCAGATGCGACCATTCCGTCATTGTATGTCGGGCTGTTGATACTATTCCTCGTCCTAAAGTGATCAAAGTGCCGTTTCGTCAGAAATCTTCGGCAAGTTTTGCCAAATTCAGAGAAGAGCTATTCAATGCAACCTTCTTGAATGATGTCATGATGGAATTTAATGTGGAAATTGCAGCAGAACAACTTCTATGCAATTTGAAAAGTCTGGTCGATAGACATTTCCTATTCGGACTATCAGGCTTCGTGACAATGATAAGCCATGGGTAAAACCATCACTCAAGCTGTTGATTAATGCTCGAGATCGTGCTTACGCAAATAGAAAGACTCTAAAGTACTTTCGACTTCGGGAAGCAGTTATTATTCATGTTCACCGTCTAAAGGAGGATTATATTAAATCTGTTACGGCCTCTAAATCTACATACTCGACATGGAGATCTGTTGATGAGTTGACGAACAGGAGAAGGAAAATAAATTCAGTTGATGTAGACCTGCTACGTGACGTTTTCAGTCAGAATTTTTCTGATTCAGTCAATGGTGAGTTCTCGCCATCGCTTCAAGAATTGCCATCTTCTCCGTTGACAGTATCGATACAGGAAGTTCATAGTGTGATACAGCATTTGAAGAAGGGCTCGCCTGGCCCGGATGGTATACCTCACTGGATACTTTGCGACCATGCGGATATTCTCGTTCCGGCAGTCCACCATTTGATAAATTTGAGTTGTGCGTCTGGAACTGTACCTAGTGTCTTAAAGAAAACAAACATTACCCCAGTACCAAAATGCAATCGTCCGTCAATCACTAAATATCGCCCTATATTGTATTTTACCTGTAATATCAAAAGTATTAGAGAATATTGTGTACAAGAACTGGCTTAGTAAGCTATCATCTACTATTGGACCTTTGCAATTCGCTTTTGTTCCCAGGAATGGACAAGGCACAGTCTGTGCTCTAACATCCATTACACCATATTTTGTCGTATCTGGATACCCCACGAGCAGTGAGATTGCTTATGCTGGATTTCCAGAAAGCTTTTGATTCTGTGCCTCACCGTGTCATTGTGCAGTCTCTTATCAACAAAGGAGCATCCAAGGAGATCTCAGCGACAACTTCGTGTGAAGAGTGGTATGAACTTTTCCGATTGGTTTACGGTCCATAGTGATGTCCCGCAGTGTCCGCTATTCGCATTCGCCATGGATAGTATAGAGGCAAAATATGGCAACTCAATTGTGGTGAAATTTGCCGATGATGTATCGCTCCTTCATTTCTTAGGAGTGCAGCCGAAGACCACCTTGCTGAAGAGTTCCAACACATCAAATCGTGGGCCACTGTGCATGGTATGAATCTTAATTGTTCCAAGACAATGATAATTGTTCATGAATTTCTGTACGACACGCTCTCTTCAGCTCAGAAGTCTACGTGATGCATCCTCTGACGTTGTCATTGAAGCTGTTCGGGAAGCCAAGGTGTGATTCTCGACGACAAGCTTCATTTGCAAAGTCATATGGAGTACAGCCTTGTCAAGGCCAGAAAAAGAATTTATTGCCTTTACTCCTTGAAACATGTTTCGGCTAATCCCAAAGTTATGTGTATGGTGTACTGTGCTCTAATTCGCTCAGTATTGACATATGCGTACCCTGTCTGGTAAAACATTAGCGATTCACGTTTTTATCGACTCACTCAGCTGGAAAAGAGATTCAGTAAGATATTCAAATTTGCATGCTCTACTGACAAACACCTTTTGTGACAACTCAGCGACCACACTGTCTTTAAAAGCCAAAGGAAGTGATCATCCTCTCAATTTTATTTTTAACAAGGCGGCCATGAGACATAGTACAAGACTCCAAAAGTCACATCGACGTGTGACAGCGAAAACTGTCCGTTTTAAGAATTCATTTATTAAGTATGCATGACCCTTTCTTTTATTGTGTTTTGTGATGAACTGATTGATGATTTTGTAACGCAACTTCTGAATCTGCTGTAAGAAGTTCGAATAAAGCTACGATTATTATTATTATTATTATGTCTTGCCAAAGTTCAATGTAAATTTCAATGCCATAAGCATTAATAAAATATGTGATTTTGACTTGCTGAGGTTCAAGTATGATCTTAAATGCATGGCTTTGTCCTGTCGATTTCGACCTGCATCACCTGTCGCATTGATATCTAAATAACCTAATACAAGATTCAACGTGACAAAATGAAATCTGTTTACAAGACTTCGTCTTTTGAAACTTTGAAAAGTGATAAATTGCATCGAATTGCATCCTCGATGTAACTTTCTCAAGATGACCAACACTTTTCCTAATAGATTTGGTCTGTGACATGAATAGATTAAATTTATCATCATGATGCAAATAGCCTACTTCGGATAGGTGCTCGCGTACCATCTGATGAACTCTCGCGTACCACTAGCGGGGACCTCTGCTCGAAAGTATGAACTGAGTTTTCATCATTCATAATTTGCGAAAATGTGTTTAACTGAAATGTTTCAACTTCCTGTGCATTGTGTGTTATCTTGCTCTTTAGTGAAGCCTTCTGAGGACTTAATGAATTCTTTGTTGCCCTGAAGTTCATTTATTCTTTATATAATCTTTATCATTATTGTTATGATGATAAAATGATTCACAATAAAAAGGATGACTTCGAGGAAGAACAACAAATATTTCAGCAAGTTGAAATTATCCCTTAGCAGCATTTTCTCATAAATCCAAAGAAAAACACACCAGTGTAATATAACAAAAGCTGCTGTATTACTAAAATTCTCAAATTTTTGCGGACAGCCGCCTTGTTCAAGAGTGCACGAGGAATTAACTATGTAAGCGAGCGCGCCGACGACCACTTATCAGTAGAGGGTCACGTGATCGACATCGGCGCAGACAACGAGGCGGCAGTACATGGGTGCAAGCGCACTCATGAACAGCAAGGGGTAAATGACAGGATAAGAAAAAGGAAGTTTAAAATACAATGTCCTTCAGCTCCTCAAGTTCCTGACGAGAATTGATGCTGGACTGCCTCTTTTTATTTCTATAGCCTCAAGTATTCTCAGCGATGTCATTTGATGCTCACGGCTAAGTATTTCTGTTTGAAAACTGCTTTTACAAGTAAGTTTATGTTTGAAGACTGAGCTGCTGCTCGAATTTATGTGTTCACACCACAGACGACACGGGCCACAGACGACTCCCAAGCAAATCTGCAACAAGAACAGTCAAACCCTAAATTTCCTGAAACACAATATGTTTGTGTGCCTCCTCAAGCTGACATTGACACTGAAACAAAGATTCGTAGATGTCAAGTTGAGATTGCCAAGCTGATTGACTCTGCAAAGAATTCACAAAGAAGATTCCAAGACCTCACAAAGCAAGAATTCACAGTAATCAAGAAGTTGCAGAACAAGGCCATAGTCCTTCAACCCAGTGACAAAGGAGGAGAATTCTGTGCTGTGGAAGAAGATGTCTATGCACGAGGGGGTTTGAGCATCTAGCAGACTCTACCATTTATGAGCCTGTGGATAAGATAAGCATGTCCACTATCGAATCGAAGTTAAATGGTGCCTGGATGGAAGTATCTTCTGCTTGTAATCTCCCTAGAAGAATAACTTCCACCTACATGAGTCACAACTCCAAGTTCCCACGTTTTTATCATCTGATAAAGACTCACAAAGAAGGTATCGCCATGAAGATCAGGCCGATAGTATCCAACTGCCAAGGACCTACAAAGAAATTAGCTTTCCTCCTCAAAACTGTTCTGAGCCCCTTGTGGATTCTGTACCCTCCCACCTCAGGAATAGCACTCAACTAATGGACGAAATATCCAAGTTGCACAACTCTACGCTACAAGAGAACTCATATCCTTTCAGCCTAGACGTGTCGGCACTCTATACATCAATACCTGTGGAAAATGCCATAGAGTCAGTCAAACAACACCTTGAGGAAAACAAGGATATACGAGTACAATTGAGGTCGGACCATGTCAGCCATCTCCTACATATAGTGCTCACCAGCACTTATTTCAAATTTGAAGGTAAAAATCTTTCGTCAGATCAGTGAATGGGTAACAGTGTGGCAGGAATCGTCGCAATATTATTCATGCATAGATTGGAATGTCTTCCTGTGAGAAGTATGTCTATAGCATTATATAAGCGCTATTTTGTTGATATTTGTATTATCACCACAGACGAAGCTGCAGCTATGAAAATATTGGAGTTTATGAATCAACAACATCCGAGCATTAAATTTGAAATCGAGCATCCTATCAACAACGGCAGAACCCTGAAGCTTCTGGACTTTGAATTCTCAATAATAGACCAGGGCAAGGCTACTTTCAACTTCTACAAGAAAAGAGCAAAGAAACCCTTGTTTGTGTATTGTGACTCGGCCCTACCTTCACAAACGAAAAGGAATATCATCCGAAACGAGGTGGATCGCATTAGAGAAAGATGTACAGATAGTAGAGACCTCGCCTCCAATCTTAATGACTTCAAAAATATTTTGAAGAGCAACGGCTATCCTTGTAATGTGGCTCAGCAAATCGTTCCTGTGAAGCCGAACTTCAAGAGAAAGAGAAAAACCATAAAGCGCATTGAAGATCCTATTTTCCTGAAGATGCCGTACGTTTCCGACCAGCTGAACAGGAACATCAACAGGGTGCTGCAGCAAAATGACCTCCCAGTCAGGATGTATCAGAAGACAAGAACGAGGAGGAAGCTGATGAATGCAAGCTGAAGAACTGTCCTGTAAAGGACAACAAGTTGTGTCATGTCACCAATTGTGTGTACCAGATGAAGTGTAGCAGCTGAGGTAAGTTGTACATTGGCAGCACTATTCGGCCTCTCCACATCAGGGTGCGTGAACACATAAATTGGAGCAGCAGCTCAGTTTTCAATCATAAACTTACTTGTAAAAGCAGTTTTCAAACAGAAATACTTAGCCGTGAGCATCAAATGACATCGCTGAGAATACTTGAGGCTATAGAAATAAAAAAGAGGCAGTCCAGCATCAATTCCCGTCAGGAACTTGAGGAGCTGAAGGACATTGTATTTTAAACTTCCTTTTTCTTATCCTGTCATTTACCCCTTGCTGTTCATGAGTGCGCTTGCACCCATGTACTGCCGTCTCATTGTCAACGCCGATGTCGATCACGTGACCCTCTACTGATAAGTGGTCGTCGGCGCGCTCGCTTACATAGTTCATTCCTCGTGCACTCTTGAACAAGGCGGCTGTCCGCAAAAATTTGAGAATTTTAGTAATACAGCAGCTTTTGTTATATTACACTGGTGTGTTTTTCTTTGGATTTATGAGAAAATGCTGCTAAGGGATAATTTCAACTTGCTGAAATATTTGAGAATGAAAATTTAATGACAAGTTCAATAACATATGTTCAATGAAGAGGAGATGGGGACGAATTTGCAATGTTTTGGAGGGGTAACCGACACCGAGAGTTGAATAGAAATGTCCGCATGAAGATGAAGTCAAGTTATGGAAGACAAAGGAGGTGATGTAGGAGGCTACTAGGAGGAGAATATGAGCAAGTACGTTATCCCACTACCTCCTGCTATCATGATGTGATCACCTTCGTACACATCTTTCGGATACGCATTTGCTTCCATCACAGGGTAAAAGTTCCCGTCGGCGTCAAAATAAACCCATGATGTTTGGATCGGACCTTTGTGCACCGCCTCGACGACCTCTTTCCCGTTTACGTGTCCTATATACTGTCTGATACGTTTAATCTCCTTCCCCGTGAAAATCGGGCGGAGTTGGTCGACAACAGTGGAGAAGGAGTTCAGTCCGGGCACCAAGTCAATCCCTTTTAGTGTCTTCAACTGGTCTTGAGCCCCTATTACTATCACCATGTCGCTCCTATTATGCACCACGTGGCTGTTCGTCGTGTTGACAGTGTAGTCACCTTTCAGAACAACCAAATTGACACCTGAAACAGAAAGGAAATACCTCAGACAACTTCATTTTCAATCAATTTCACATTTCCTCATCTTTAAGATATCAAATTCACTTCATCTATCAACGCAGAAGTGAACTTTCAGACATTTGAGGAAACTGAGACAGAATCATCTATTTTCCAATTAGTTAAGATGTGATTCAGAAGGTGGTCATCGGTCGGGGATAGAATCACACGAATCAGGAAAATTCAAAACATTTCACATCCGTGCGTTCTCATCAGCTATCATAGGATGTTCAAATCCATTGACAAACGTCAAGTCGCTAATCAAATCTCTCACTCAAGATGATTCAAAGCTGAGATTCTTCATCCATGGATCCAGCCAGCAAAAGTCAACAATTCCCATTCGTTTCTTCAATATTCATCCTCCTCATCTGCTTCCGCAAAATTTGGCATCTGCAAATGTCACTGCAAAGCTTCATAAATTGGATCAACAGCTATTTGTGTAATATCCAACAGCGAGTGAAATTGGGAGAAGTGATAAGTTCTCTGACAAGTGTTTCCAATTGTTTTCCACAAGGTTCATTGCTAGGGTAATTTCTATCTCCTTTGTATATATTGATTTACGGACCACTAAATGCGAGTGTGAATCTGGGAAAATATGCCGACGATGTTGCACTTATAGTTCCTGTTTTCAAAAAGGTAGCAAATAATTTTTAACTTTTTTCTAGCGATAAGACATCGCTAGAAAAAGGTGAAAAATCATTTTAATTATTGGTGTTCAAACTATAGAATGCTTATGAATAAAGATAAAGCAACAGTTCTCGATGTCAACTTTTCGGCTTCACTTTTCCAACGAGTCTGTGATTTTCAAACTGTTGGTTGCCTTAAGATTTTGGGACTTATTTTCAACAACAATCTGAATTGGTCAGATCATTTTGCATATGTGTCATCAAATGTATCAAAACACCTTTACATTTTGCGTGCTTTTGAGACCTATGTTAGACCATGATTAGCTCATTCTTGTCTCTAACTCTATCATACGTTCAATAATTAATTGATCATGTGTCTCCTGTTTTCCTTAATCCAGGTACTGTCCAGAGTACAAAGCTCGAGTTCCTGTGTAAAAGGGCTTTCGCATAATTCATGTTGTTTAGGTTAACACTTGTGATGATTGTTCAATGTTCTGTATGTGCCGTGCTCTGCTCCATGCGCCTGTTTCACCAAGCACTGCACGATTAGAATCATATCCTGCATCGACTCCTTTCTCCTTCATCACAACGCAGTAAAAAACTGATTCTTCCTCACGTAAAAACCATGCGAAGACTAAATGAATTTGTGTTATCATGTTCCATGTGCTACAACAATTCGATCTCACTTTTTCACGTCATTAACTTATCTCTATATAATGTGCATGTTGGTTCTGTCAATCTCCCTGATTTCTATTGGAGATTTCGCGTACTGTATCTATTTGTTCTCGAAATAAACGCTTATTATTATTATTATTGGGGCGCTTGATACACGCGATTACCAGAAATTCGGGTGCTTCGTACATTATGAAAAAATCAAGGCTCTCTGTGCAAAAAGTGCTCTCTGCACAAAATTCACAAAAATAAGACGCTCGGTACAAATTTTTTTAGAACTAATTACAAATTCATTTATATACATGTATATTGGAAAACAGCTTTGTAACTGAACCGAAGCGCATGAAACAGAAATTTTGAATTTTCAAATTCTGAATTTCCAGTAAGGGTACTTCGTATCAAGAGCCCTTATCGAAGATATATTTTGTTCCAATTACATGCTCATTTAATTAGTAATGAACAGTTATGTGATAGCATCAAAACGCTTGAAATAAAATTCGAATATATTTAATAAATTTTGAATTTTTAATAAGTGCACTTGGTACAGTAGGTGTGCCAAGCTCCCTTATGAAAATGATCAAAACTGCTGCAATATATAGAAAATCCTATCTTGTGATGATCTATAATTCTTACATATATTTTTGTATCACATAAGGCTAGCTCGGATCATATTTTGCGGTAAGTATTGAAGAGAAAAATAATTGAGCCTGGGCTGCAAGCTTTTTGAAAGAAAAATATCAATGTTTGTTTTAGATCTTTAGTGTTTTAGTGTTTTTTGAAATTTCGTTAAAGCTTGATTTTGTGATACTAAGTCCAATGATATATCTGCTCTTGATTTATCTATCAACAATGATGAATCACATGATGAAAGATTAAGTTTACTTGTTATGTCGATAATCTTAGACTAAACAAAGATGCTTACAGCATTTCTTAAATTGATCGACGCAAAGTGTCTTTGTATTTCCTAAATATTCTTATGTTTCATCTTACACTTCATATGCTTCTTATGATCCAAACGATGAGATTATCAAAGAAAAGAGTGTCACATGTGTACATAGGTATAGAAAATCTTCTATTACGCAATTAAACCAAGCATTAGTAGCAGAAGAATCAAAACTTGCATCATCCAACGTGCCAAATTGCGACGTGAATTCGTGCCAGTCACTTACATTGTCATCTGACATCGCAAAATGAGCCTGCAAATTCTAGGAACATGCCTTAATGGTATCGGTTCAGTGCATCGCTCCTCATTGGCTTCAATTAGCTGCTACCATCTGTCACGTTGGACAGTATGCATTGCTCCGCCTTGATGAAATCACTGTCATCATGCCGAGTCATTTTTGCATTATTCTATTTTTTAGGGGCGATTGGGGTGAATCACTATTATAAAATGTAGCACAATCTGAATTTGAAATTTATAGAATACATACATGTACTTCAAATTACCCATTAGTGTTGGAATTTTTTTTGTCTAAGATTTAGCTGTTATCATGTTCATTTAGGTCTATCAATATGTTAAATAGTGGATGAGCCAAGAAGGACAATTACTGAAAAATTTAAGCCAATTTTTAGTGTGGTAGAAAAATCGACCTTACGTCATTGGCACACTAAATTTAGCTGCAATTACTTTTACTCTTCTGATTTAGTGATTCAGATCCAGGTTGAATAGTTATCTAGTGTTCAATATTGAATATGAAAACAACATTTAAATGCTCCGAAATTAAACATAGAGTGTTTATGTAAGCATGTAATCTACAAAATAATCATACTTTATCGACAATTCGTGAACTGTGCTCGTGAACATGTTGTCTGTTACTGAGTATGATACAGCTTGAAGTATTTTGGATGTAAAGCTGCATTGCACTTTTCGCATCTCGGCGGTGGGAGAAATGACGACGAGTCTGAATTATTCCGTCTGCGAATAGTTTTTTGCGTCGTTTTGTCGTGGAAGGATCAGTAGCGTCGGATTCTGGAGGATGAAAATCATGGTCAATATCATGAAAAATTTCGATTTCTGTGTTCAATGTTGTGGCACATAGATGAATGATAGATGGAAATTCCTCGTTATCCGAAATGCAACTGTCTTCGTCCGATTTTGTTGCACTATCGTCGATCGGCGACAAAATAACGATATCCTTTCTCCAATTTCATCCAATGTCATTTGTTCCAATGTTTGACTTCATCATGGGACACAGAATGTGAATAAAGTGCCGGAAGATCATAGCTTTTCATCATATAAACGTGCCTGAAAATTCAAATTTGTCGATATCTATATAGCCATGACAAAATTCTCACGCTTTCTGAAGCCGTCTGCATTGTGCTATCAATAGCTAACAATAGCGAATTCAGTCTCTTTAGGTCGAACAATGAATATTGCGTTTGTGTTGCAAGTAACAAATGTTGCAACTTCTACCTCTGACTAATCAATCTGTATTTCACTGTTATGCGAGTTCACATTGCCATTTGACCGTTCCAGCAGAAGAAAACATATAATAATCAATCAAAATATACTATTATTGGCAGAAGGTTACCAACATATCATGATGATATTTGTGTATCAAATTTAAAAACAAAATTTGAAATCATGAATGCAAGTACGTATTGCAAAATCGCACGCTGTAACAAAAAGTAATGAAATTATCATTCAAACTATAAACGCTATTAATGACATAGCATCTAAAGCGAGTATACAATGTGTATCTGTTTCTATATTATGCTTGAAACCTATATAAACTTATTAAAAATTGACGTGGTGGAAAAATCTACTATTCGGCACTAATGGGTTAAAATATTGAATTTTCATTATTTTCAAAGTGTACAAATAAAATAAACATTACTGTCATCTTTATTCAAATGATGATTTATTTTTCTTCGAAGAATGCACTTTGATTCGCCCACAAAAATCATAACATTCATTGCATTCAACCGATAAACGACATTTTTCACAAAACATATTTTTTGGTCGTTGCAGTAGCAATTTTTGTGACATGGTAAATGATATTTTTAAATGCCCATTGCTCCGATAAAGGTTTTCCGCCGACAACTGTTGGAATGATGTTGACAATCGTCAACCTTTTCAATTCGTTGCGGACTTTACGAGGTTGTATTTAGTCTATGAATGGAATACGAAGATGAATGTTGCTTTTTGTGTTATTTTGAATTTTTGTTACTGTAGGTTTATATAAGTTGATGAATTTTTTAACATAATAATCTGGATAACAGTTATTGCGAATTCTGTTTTTCAGAAACTTAATGGCATCTACGGTATAAGATGATCATGAGACGACGTATACAATGGGTTCATAGATTTTCGGATTTCAAGAGATAGACTTTGAGCCAATGGCGGCTCGTCCATTTGGGCAGGTGGGTCACTGTCCCACCTATTGAAATGTTGTCTAACTTAAATAACCAGCAACATCAGTAGTAGACTCCATTTCTTGATCATAAATTTCAACTATACTTCATGCACATCTATTCCATTTGCGCGACAGTGACGCTAGCAGAATCCATCAATCGTTTTCAAGACTGATGGGCGCGCCCAAGCATCGAGATTGAGATGACGTGAGAGTGGTTCATTTCACGATCTGAGCGAATAGACAGAATTAACACGCGATGAATGCGTCACAGAATGGGCACTCGAGAGGGAGCCCTAACGCTTCTGATTGGTTAACCGTCAATGCAAAGACAATGCATTGTGATTCCCTTTTTACTGAGTGAGGTGATGTGAGGTTAGCACCAGCGATCAGTCCATGAATCAGCATACAATACCCTTCGGTTCGGTACACGAGATTTATCTCTTTTTATAGTACGTCTGACTCTTCTACGTTTAAACTCAGAAGGATGGTAGAATTACAAGAACCTTTAATCGAGAATGGTTTGTGAAGATACAGTGGCTCACGGCTAGCGAGGAGCACAATGCGCTTTTTTGTTTTCCGTGTTTGCTTCTTTCCGATGGAAGCGATAGGACGTGGACTGAAAGAGGTGTACATGATCTGAAGCATTTAAGTGAAAAAGTCACGAAACATGAGACTTGCGAGAGTCACATTTCAAACTCAATGAGATGGTCATTATTTGGGAAATCAGATATCAGAGATCTATTCGACAAAGGCCGAAAACTGGAAATACAGCGCTTTAATGACAAGGTGAGCCGTAATAGGGACATTCTCAAGAGAGTAGTGGAATGTATTTTGTTGTGTGGATACGAGGAACTTCATTTGAGAAGTCATCGAGAGGACGATTCGTCACCAAATCCTGGTGTCTTCTTAAGTATTGTAAGACACACCGGGAATTATGATTCACTTCTAAGAGACCAACTTCAAAATGCTACCGTTTTTAAAGGAACCTCCAAAACTACAGAACGAGCTCTTAGATGCGATCTATAGCGTTTATATTGAGACAATTAAAGCCGAGATAAAAAGCGCTCCTTTTGTCGCGGTTATCAGCGATGACACTACTGATATTAGTGTTCAATGTAAAAATGTAACTGTTTTTCGTTATCTGGATTCATAAATGCTCCAAATCCCTTTAAGTTCTCCACTTACGAGTACAGAGGCTGAGCGATGTTTCTCAACTCTTAAGCGAATCAAGACCTGTTTAAGAAACAGCATGCTAGAAGATCGCCTAAATGCTCTCGCAGCGATTTCCGTTGGAAAAGGACTTATACAAGATGGTTCTCTATTTATTGATAAAGTTATTGACACTTCCGCAAACGCCAAAAACAGGCGAGCAGATTTTCTTTACAAATGACTTTTCTGTTCAAAATACTGAGAGTTTTGATTAAAGATTGTTTCTATAAATGCATTGTTTTTCCTATTGCACATGTATTTCACTAATTTTGCAAAGAAAGTATAGAATATGTAATGTGCTGAAATGATGAGCCAACGTGATCACCTCACCTTTCTTGACACACATGCCAAGAGTACAGCGTTGAAAGAAGTTCAAACTAATTCATTATGTATCTGTAGTCTTTATTCAAAGCCTGAATGATAGACAAAATGTTTCTTCAATCGTGTAACTAGATGCAGTGACATAGACTTACACATGTATAGCATGTTGCTAACATATTCCTTGCTTTTCATTTACAAAATAAGATCTTTTAAGACTAGATTTTTGATTATGTAAAAATTTCATGCTTATGCCCCACCTGGACCAAATGTCACGAGCCGCCACTGCTTTGAGCTATAATGGAACATAACTTCCCATAGCAGTAAATGGCCACTGTGTAGAATTTTAGAACAAAATTTGGTAGAAAAAGAAGACGAATATTGATGGTATGAAACAGTATTATCCAAAGAAGATAGTTTGTAATCATTCGTTTCTTCAAGAGTAATAGAGACAATATCTAATATGAGCAAACTTTTCGTATCCTAAGAATATTTTAATAAATATCCTCTATAATTTGGCACGACGAATAAGAATTATTGTATCAGATGAAGAAAAATGACAATACAGATATAAAGAATTGAAAAAACGGTTCCTTGACTTGAAATACCCTTCTTGTCTAGTTGACGAACCACTTTATCGAGTGAATTCATTTGTAGCCACTATAAATAAAAATTTTAAAAAAATGAAAGCAAAAAACTCATTCACTTCATGCAAGATTACAACAAACCAAAATCCTGATATTTTTGGAAAAATCATCCAACCATTATTGTCTAGTATGAAAAAAGTCTAAAGTTTTAAAAAGCCGAACATTATTTTGTCTCATATCACATCAGCAAGACGAACACAGGGAGAAACGATATGCATGTTGCGAATTTATAGACTGTGAAAAATGCGAATGGACTGTGAAAAAGCAGTGAATTTTAACGGAAAAACATTTGACTGCAGAGAGAGGTTAAAGAATCTCAGTTTTCATTTCGTATCGGAGAGAAAAGATATCTCCTCTACATAAACTGCTGGCAGGAGAAAAAAGTAACGGGATCACAAAAATAACTTTTCCTCCCGCAATTAACTTTTCCTGTTTAAAAAAAATCATAGAAGTAGACAAGTCATGATTAGCCGGAGACTACCAAAATAATGATATAGTCCCTGGATTAGCTCATTATTCCGGGAGCTACTGACACTTTCTTCCTAAATTCGCACACAAAGTATGTGATAGCATGGATTTGTAGATCTTGACACGCTGAATACAAAAATCAAATTCTTATGTGTCACAGCCAGTCGCCTTCGGTTATAGGTAAGGTTAGAGGATTCCCATTGGAATCCAATTCTAAAATTCAAGAAATATCTATGGATTGTGAAGCGCCTTGCTATTTTCGTGCATTTTCTTTTTCAGATAAGAAACTATTTATTACATTTTTATCACATTTTTCATCAAATTTGAAACATGATTGAGTTCAGAACATCAACTTCGATATAAAAGTTGAAGTGAATCACATGATTCAGTATTTGATGTCTGAGAGCCTCTATAAAATGAGTGAAATAGCCAAAATATAGTCAAAACATGAAATTTACTCATTTTGTAGAGGCTCTCAGACATCAAATACAGAATCATGTGACTCACTTCAAGTTTTATATCGAAGTTGATGCTCTGAACTCAATCATGTTTCAAATTTCATGACATTCTGCTAAACAGTTTCTTTTCTGTAAGGGAAAGCTTTCGGTATGTTCAAGACAGATGCTCTGATGCGTCTGATAGGCTTAAAGCACAAAAAGCTATGAAAAATAGGTTAGAAAGAAATAGGTTCCATGTCGATAATGTTGATAAGCACCTGCAAAGTGCATCGGAAATATTAAGCCACCAGCGGTCACTAAATCGACGCAAGGACAGCAGGTGTCACGGGTGAAACAGTTGAAGGGTTAGTGTTCATGACTGATAGAAAAACATAAAGGTACTGAATAATCTTCGTGAGACTTTGAGAACGATCCAACACTCACTACTGATATGTGGACGCCGATCTTATCTCAACGTGTCAGCCTTTTGGATTAATTAGAAGTGGGATATAATCTCTTCGTTGTAAACACTTTTCATTCTTCTGGGAACATTTCGGTGCAGGTCACTTCTATACTTTCCGATTTTGATATTCCGATTGATGACGTCCTGTCACAACAGATGTAGGATCACATTTTGTATGTCCTTTGAAAAATCAGATGCGGCAAGTGTCATGAATGATTCAAATTTGAATATAGTAATTATAAGTAGCCATGATAAACTACATGTATTCTATACCGCAATCAATCGAGTTAGCACATTTCGAATACATAGTGCACGTAGATCAGATTGTTCAAGTGCAGAGTCTGTGGTTCAAAGTAGATTATAATACTGCTGGTAGATTATACACTGCTCCATCGAATTCAAAATTTGAATTTCAAATGCCTCAACTGGTGGATGATCTTTATGCTGAATTTTTGGGATAGACCGTTGCTGAGTGAACACGCACTTCAAAATATATTTTTGTCTCGAACAGATGATTCACAAATATGCTTAATTGCCGATACTTTGTTGAACTGTATGTTTGGTGCATCTAAGCACACATATTTTAAATGAATGTGAAATATTTAAGTGCATGCATCTTATATTTTAATTTTATTTACAGTACTAATCGGTTAGTAATTCTTCATAGCCACTTACGCAATGCCGTCATCACACAACATTTTCCCCTCCGATTTACCTATCTGAAACACTTTTTCAAACACCTGTTCATTTCATCTGTCATCTTAGTCACCGTAAACTGGAGTGGAAAATATTTTAATCATCCAGTAGGCCTACAGAATTAATCCAACCAGGATGACATTATTCTATTCCACTTGTCAATTCAATTCAGACTTTAGATTTCTATGTCACGAAATGAAACCTTTTGAAATCACTTCTATATCATAGAATGACCGTTGCATTTCTTGGTGTTGAGGAAAAATGTGAAAAGTGACAAAAATAAGGATGCCAACAGTGGCAACCTTTTTCTGTAGCAGAGTTGATGCAACATCGAATGATCTAAAATATATAGCGGCCGTCACATTGTAGCCACATTCGAAGTTTGGTTCCATTAGTCTAGAAACCACATAATTTGCTAAGGAAATGTCAGATGGTCAGAGATCATTCTTCCCAAGATTAGGAAAGCACGCGCTCGGGCCAAAACGCCCAAGTCAGCGGGTAGTGGATGTACTCAACAATCAATATACTCAATATCAACCCGTCATAAACTTTAATGAATCAAATTAGGGTCGAGATGTCTAATCAACAAATTGACGGTATCCTCAAAGGTGGACCCCTCGCTTTTTTATCTCACGCCGGAACGAAGAATTACTTGAAGGTCTCCTTCAGTGACTTTTCTTAACTTTGTATTGACTTTCTCTGAGTAGTGGCTGCTTTTTTGTAGACCCAATATTTTAGCCACAGGGCCACATGAAAAAATGTACGATCACATTTTTCGCCATTTTGGATTTTCACTTCTACATTGATAAGAATTTTGATTTTTAAGTTGATTTGCAACTTCTGTAGATTGCCCGTTCTGGAAATATGGTTCAGTAAGTACCCAGATACTTTTTACATCGTTATGAGGACTAATATTACGCATGCTCTATATATAGGACTTATAGATACAATCATAATTCAATAACTGAACGAATTACAAGAACTTCTCTGGTATTCAGCGATATTTCTCTGAAAGATTTAGTAATTTAGTGTCCGAAAAGTCTGGACACATAGGAAAAAAACGAAATTTTATTCCAGATTGTGTATTTTAGATACAAAGTATCACAAGCAATGGCGCGTAGTACACAAGAAGTCTTACAAAATATGTTCTACGTGCTCTCCATTACTATAGTAATGCTATAGCAACACACAATCGACAACGTTTAAAGAAGTTATCTTGAACTTTCCGGAGCATCTCAACATTGCCATTGATGAGCGCACATTCCTCACCAATTCTCTCTCTGAGATGATCGATGTCGCGGATCTTCACTCGGTAGACACGGGCTTTCAGATAATCCCATAGGAAAAAGTCCAAAGGGTTAAGATCTGGGGAACGAGGTGCTCATTCCACGTCTCCTCTTCTGCCGATCCATTTAGGAAATGTTTTGCTCAGTCACTTCCGTACACCTGCAGCATAATGGGCCGGTGCCCCGTCTTGTTGGAAGCATTGTGGTAATTTTCCAAGCGCTTGTAACTGTGGCATCAAATTTATCTGCAAACACTCCAAATAGGCAGCACCTGTTACCGTTTGATCATAAAAGAAAGGACCCAACAATTCAGTGTCAAATTCCACAACATACCATTACTTTTCGCCCACCTTGTTCCTTGCAGTCTGAGATCCAATGTGGGTTATTTTCTGAACAATATCGAGAATTTTGTTTGTTGACCTCACCATTAACATAAAACATGACTTCATCAGAAAATAAGATATTGCGCAGAAAAAGATCATCTGCTTCACATTGTTGAATGAACCAGTCACACATTTCCTCTCGCCTGTCTGGATCATCTTTTGTGAGTTTTTGAACAAGTTGTAACTTGTAATGGTGCCATTTCTGCTGTTGGAGAATATCATGAATGGTACTTTTGGGTACTCCGAATTCCTGAGAGGCCCTACGTAATGATTTGGTAGGACTGTTATACATTGCACCCAGTAGAGCAATTTTTGTATCGTCTTCAGTTGAGGGGCGACCACTGCGTTGTTTATCATGGACGCTGCCAGTTTCCTTAAATTTCCGTAAGAGTTTAGCAATCGCACTGTATGTAACACCTTCAATATCAGGATTCGCTTCCTTAAATCTCGCCTCAACTTGACGGAAAGGTTAGTATTTCCACACAAAAGTATCAACTTCACCTTAACTTCTTGGCTCCAAGGCATTGTCAATCAGCTTTAAGGAATGAAAACACTCGGCAATTTAGCAAACTATCGTGAATCAATATCATTTATAAACCAACGGCAGGTCGATGACGCGTCACAAATGCATCAGACAATGAGCAAATAGCTAGTCAAGGTCACCCACGCATTGATCACGCGCTTCCATACTTCGAAAATAAGAATGAGAGATAAGACTTTTCGAATGCAATTTTTTCCTATGTGTCCTGATGTTTCGGACACCTTTGGGTCCTTTCATTTATGATCCAACGGTAACACGTGCTTCCTATCTGGAGTGTTTGCAGATAAATTTGATGCCACAGTTACTAAGACTTCTTTGGCACTACGCGCCATTGCTTGTGATACTTTCTATCTAAAATACGCAATCTCGAATAAAATTTCGTTTGTTCCTATGTGTCCTGTAGATACATAGAGCTATAAATCCTAATGATATGATTTACACAAATAATATTGAGTTTACATTTACGAAAATTCGGCTTGAGATGATTTCAGCGCCTTTATTTCATCATTCATAGACGATTCCGATTTCTACATCTGATTCGTGATATTTTTGGCTTGGGTAGATATTTGTCTTGCATGGAATATCCTAAATCCTTCAGTCTTTGTGATAGCGAAATTCATTTTCTCAATTTGAATTATATTGCTCTGAAGGCTTTTGCCAGTTAATTGTTTGTCGTATTCGATTGTTTGTAGATATTGATTTGAACACTTCGTAGATTCGCATTATTTACAACTGTATTACAACTATTAAAAACTATTGTCATGAGCCATATTTTGTTATAACTTTGAATGAATATCATAGCAGGTATAGCATGGTGCTGACAAACAAAGCAATTGCTTGCAACGCTTAATCTATCAAAATTATGGGATGAACAGTTGGCATCCGATAAAAAATCATATTCAAAGGTGACAAATCACCGGTTCACTCATAGAGAAAAATGGATTTCCACAGCCAAGGGTAGTTATTCTGGTTTGAGCTGTTTAGAATTATGCCGGTTTGAAAACATATGTACTTTGATGTCGATTGTAACACAGTCAATATCATCCTGAAATTTAGAACAAAAACTCATAAATTAAATGTTGTTTCAGGAAGCTATAATGATAGATTGAAGTATAAAGAACGTCTCTGTGAACTATATGTATAGTGATTCAAAAGTGATTCAAAACTTTACATCACTTTATGATTGAATGTTCCGCGTATGAGAAAATACAACCAGAAATAGCACCAGTGTATTGCAACCGTTGCTAGTGTAACAGTACATGTATAATTGAGTTTCATGAATTAATGAAAAGGCTGACTCCAAAAAGTATAAAGCCAATCGGCAAGTTTCTTCAGAAAGCTGACAACATAAGATTGATATCCAAAGAAAATAACTCATTAACAACCGAAAAAAGGATCAATGGTTCATTCCCCACTCCTTCCTTAAAATCATTGCAATATTTATTGACCGCACGCACTCTTTTTTCACGAATATGTTCCCATGTGTGCCAATATATTGAAACGTATTCTTACTGTTTTTCAAAAATGTGGAAATAAACATTTGACTTACCACTCTGCACCCCTTCTACAACAGAGCTGCTCAAAACACCACTGATTGCAATCAGCATAAGGCAAAGTGTTCTCAGCGACATACTGCAAAAAACAATGAACACATTGTGTTAGGGAATCGAAATGATTGAGAGGAAATGTGCGTCACACGCACGTCTACTGCTAAATTACAAAGCACTTGGGACGGTACATGAATGCACCTTTGAATTCTGTTACAGACTCTGTTATCGACTCTGTTATAGACACTTAAACTTTGGATGACTGGTGTCAGAAAGGATTTATCAATGGCAAAAGAGTGGCAAACCAAGCTTATTCAAAACAAGAACATGGCTAAAAAATGACCAGTTGAAGCTCGTTGTTTTGGGTAACACCTGTGATATCAATAACATGGCACTCGCAAACAGAGGTGGCCGTGATTCGGGAAAATGAAGGTCCGATTAGCGATCGATGCCCAATTCGCCAGCTGAGAGTTCCGACTGCGATTATCCGATTCGATTGCCCTTTTTTAAAGCGATTCAATTATCAGATGAAATGCAATTCGATTCGAATTAGCTATCTTTGTACTCAAACAAAAACTTGCGCTTTAAATATCAATTAAATTCAGCTTCTTAAACTAGGGATAATAAAAATATAAGGGCACTTGTAACTGTTAATGACACAGAGAGAAGTCTAGGGAAGATTGGATTTATTGGTGAAATGAAATGTAAGGATTATGCCAACTGAAATTTAGTTTACATTACCACAAATAGACAAAGACAAAACACTATATAATACCTCATATTGCAAAATCTTGATAAATGATGATATCCACGTAAAGCAAAGGCCATGCAGCCAGAGCAGATATTTTGCTGCTATAACAAAAAGTGGCGTGTAAATGCACTGTTGGTCCTCATCTTATCATCTTAATTAATTGATTACTAAACTTATTCACATGGCCAGCCGAGAGACTTTCTTTGTTAAGGAAGCAGTGTGGTCTGATTAAATGAAATGATTAGTGATTAGAAGTTTGTTGCTTCATATCATACATAGCTGATCATGCTATAACACCCCCGTCTCCTGTCACCAGGGATGTCTATGAATATATATTATATGGATCTCGGGATACGCAACTCCCAAAGCATGGAGAATTGATTGTGGTCCGACACTTTTTTGATGATACAAAAATTGTAATTTTTAATTTTAATTTTTAATTGTGATATTTATTTTACAATATAACTCTCGGTTGAAGAATACATCCTTTCTGAATTGATAGCAAATTCGAAGAAAATATATCCTCTGAAAGCTAGAAACAAGCCTGATTCAATGATAATCATCTTAATTTTATGTATTTTGTAGCTTTGTCTGTAGGCATCGGTGGATTAAGTCTGCTGGCCACAACTGACCAGACACAACCTAATCGCTTTGACAAATCGAAGAAGCATTTGGAGCATACAGCCTATGGGACATTCGTGAATGTCAATACTTGGAAGAATGCATGTATTTTGGTTCTCTATTTGAATACTTGAAATATTACACAACAAGCGGAAAAATCTCACCTGAATTGTTTAGTTCGATTTATCAGCAATTTCTTGATATCCTTCACGATACAAAGTAGTCATAACGTTTGATGTATTTATCAGAAAATATAATTAATCTTCTTGAGAACTTGACATGTGTCTGGATCCATTAGTGACATAAGCGAAACTTGTCATCCGCTTCTCTTCTAAAGACGTGATAGAAATAATTATGAGAGAATATCATTATGTCTTCTAATGAAATGGCATGATTGGAACTAATGAAACGAAGTTTTATTGAGGACAAGGAGTTCTTAATCTCTATCACGACATGGCAACGTGAATGCAAATCTGTTACGGAAATGCTCATAACAGTTCGATCAACTAGAAATGATAATATATTAAGAGAGATAAAAGTCTGATTTTAAAATCCACTTGGACCTAATCTCTACACAGCAAACGCGACTCCGTTAAGTAACGGAAAGGGGGAATTTTTAGATTTGCTGAAATATCCGCTATTAAAAATTTACTGTTATATACTTCGTATCACGAGATATTTCATTTTTAGGCAAATGTCTCGTTGTTTTATACTAGTTCCAGATCTCGTAATTTAGCTCGTGAAAAGCTAGTAATTTGCAACCTTATTGCAACTTTCCTAGCAAAGCTATCGGCTATAACAGGAAACCAGTTTCTTCCACGACGTTGTGTATGTGTTATATAGTACATATAAAAGCCTATTATACACACCTTTAATTTATTTTTTTAATTGATGATATATAAACAACGTCCTGGAGCAAATTGTTTTCCTAAAAAAATTAGCAAAATGAATAAGCTTTTTAATAAATAATATAAATAAATAATAAAGCTTTTTCATACTTTAATTATAGTTTGTAAATTAACTTTCATGTATCAATTTATTTGCACTCCTAATCAAGGCTAGTGAAATGCGAGCTATTTTTTCATCCTGGGTAATAGAGTATTAGCTATTCATGTAGACTATGCTGACACATCATCTTTTCATGATTGCATTGTAACATGTTGATTCATCAATTTATGCTAAACACATTTCAACTTAAAGCTGTAGTATGCACACCATATCAGAACGAGCAGTTCAAGCACTTTAATCGTTAAACAAAAATGCAATGAATTAAACATAACACGTTGTATACAACAAACTCAAACTTCTTGAAGAATGTAGTTGTATAGAAATCGATCAAACTGGTTATCATTAAAGCAAGGTTGGGTAAAAGCTTGTATTGGGTATACCCAATACAAATTTTGCGCCAAAACTTGGGGTCAAGACCCAAAACCCAAGAGCATGCTTAAATAAATGAATGAAATCAAGTAAACGAAGTGCATTCTTTGTATTTTGTGCTGACATAAAGATGCTTCTATAGGTATAGGCCGAATTTCCTATTCGGCCCATGAAGTACCATGAAGTGTGGAATTAATGGTAAACAATTATTGCAATAATTGACCGTTTCAAAAGTAATTGCACAAAAAAGCTAGGCCATTTTCAAATGAAAGTTTCGTGTTGAAGTCCTAGATCAATTTTGAAAAACGATATACCATATGAAACCTTATGTTCCATAGATTGTTTTGACATATATTTCGCTTTCATGTGTGGTCAGCTGTGGTCAGTAGGCCCTATGAAAAAAAATTGAGCGTTTTATTTGATACAGGATTTCATTATGAAGACGACAGAATTTTTTTATGAAAGTTGGCAGACAGCATGAACTATCAGTCAGCTTCATCATGATACATTGTTTTTTGGATTGGTTGTATGTACAAAAAGATACAATACTAATAAGTTTCAACAAAAAAAAACTAAAAAATCTCACAAGATTTTCTCATTGATGAAGATGTTCAATTTCAATAACCTTTGTACCATGTGAAAGCTTATGTCAAGCACTTTAATTTGGCAAGGCGTTTAGCTTATGTCTGGTCAGCTGTGGTCAGCAGGCTTAAAAGTATGAATGTTTGGTCAATTCGTTCACCGACACCTACAGACACCTACGACAATTCAGCGAATCCTTCATGAAAGCAACATCAGACCTTGCCGCCCAACACTTAAGCATGAATTAAATGAAGATGACTTTGATAGGCGGGTCGACTTTTGTGAATGGTTTTGCGTGAAACAGTAACCGATCCAGACTTTCGAAGCATGATCGTATGGTCTGATGAGGCCACGTTTAAATTGAATGGTCAACTCAATTACCACTTACCCCAGCAGTATCTACTGGGCTGAAGAGAATCCTCATCAAATTTTACAGCATGATGTTAAGCTCCTTGGTGTTACCGTATATGGGCATCTTTCTTCGCGCGCGCGACTTGATAGGTCCATTCTTCTTCAACGGAACGGTGGATGGTGAGAACTATCTGGAGCTTCTACGTCCCCATGTAATATCGGAAATTAGGAGATTGTATCCGAATGACAAGGAGCTGCCATACTTTCAACAGGCTGGAGCTCCAGCTCATTATAACTCCATTGTACGGCAGTGCTATCACTTCATGGATTGGACGTCGTGGTGACATTGAGTATCCCCCAGAAGTCCTGACCTAACTCCATTAGACTTCATAGACTTCTTTTTTTGGGGTTATTTAAAAAACAAAGTCTACAAGAATCCACGTCCTCTCAATGTGCAAGAAATGAGAGATAAAATCACATTAAGTGCAAGAAACGTTCTGATGGATTGTATCTCAAAAGTCTGTCGCTCTGTGACCTCTCACTGTCATGAACTAATCGCTGTCGATGGACAGCACTTTGAACATTTACGTTGAGAAACATGTACAAAATTTTCCGTACTGTTAGTTTGAAATAAATATCTGTATTATTTGACTCAGAAGTTAATAATATTAACTGCCTACATAGTTCTGAGACACCCTGTATTAAATCAAAATATTATCAACATACATGCTTCATATCTAAAGCATCTAGCCGCTCAATATACTTTCGCATCATACATGTTCCATGCATCCCATTGCTCATTAGAAACATGATAATCTGAAATAAGATAATTCATACGACGGTCATTGATATAGACTTATCCCTTTCACACAGACTTATTACGGCTGGACCTCTGTGAGGAGATATTTTTTGACACTTCGAATCGATGAAAAGTTTCGTTTTGATATTTGATCTGGTATCAATAATGATGTCGAATACATGATGTCGCTAGTGATTGCTATCACAACGTACTCGTACATGTAGCGCCACGCAAATATATCAGTTCAAGTATTGTAAGCTTGAATTATAATAATATTATAATAATATTCACGCGTTACGCATGTTTACTCCATTTGCTTTTCAATGAATGTCATTCTTACATCAAATATACAACTTTCTACTTAATAGCTAGCGGATGTTAATGAAATTTGAAGCGATTGCCATCAGAAGCAACAAAATATTAGGTAGACGATTTTTCTGGGATAATTTTCACACATGTAGTATCTAGCATAAAAAATGCATGGATAAATGATTTAGGCCTACTGCAATCTTATTTTTTGACTTCATTTGATGGCAAATTTGTAATTTTGTCTGTAGGGCCCTCGACAACCTAACAAATCATCTCTCTGCGATCGAGTTATATAGGTAGCACTAAAAACGGATAGTCAAGAATTATAACAAGAAACGGAACCTTAGGCATTTGTGGTGCATGAACTTGCTTAGTTATAAGATAATGTTGATGAGGTTACATGTCTGTTTATCATGTGACAAGTGATCTGATACACTTGAATCTTTCTTCATAACATATCTTAACAACAATTTTGATACTACGAGGCCTCTACCTAGATAGACCTAGAATCTTGAATGAAAGTGAAACTAAAAATGATATCAGAAAAGGAAATTGCAGTGACATCATTCACCTTTGCAGCATGTGGGTCAAGTGGCTCAAAGATGTGTTGGGTCAGGTGGGTCAAGTGTGTCAAAGACGTGTTGGGTCAGGTGGGTCGTGGGTCACATATGCCATGGGTCAAGTTTGGTTGACCCACTTCCAACTCTGCAAACAGTGTAGTTAGTGAGCTAATTTGATTGCACAATGAAAGCTCCGTCTATTCGTCTATAGTGCACTGATAATATAACATCTATCGTAGATTTGGAGAGAAAAAAGAAGATTGTGAATATTAACTGAGGCATGGATTGCCGTGCATACGATGCAGAATTAGTCGGCTGGTCGGGATAGGAAGCTTTAAGATCTTCATTTCAAAAAACACTGTCGCACTATCCTGGTGTATTGTTATGCCAGTAAAATATAACTTAAAACCATATAATTCTGGACCGGTTTCGAGCTTTGCTCTTCCTCAAGGGGGTGAAGTAGGTAAAAACAGAAGTCATTGAGGCAGTAGGCAATTTTTCAAGTAAAAATGACTTTACATCCATTACCAGAAAATAGCACATGCATTCCTTGCCATAACAATTACGGATTTGAATACATTGAAATTCATATTTTTATAGGTTTAACCCTTTTCGGACCTTGGTAGTAGGACCGGGGCCTCAAATTTACCATGTTCCGATGGATAACACTTTTCGAAAAAAGGGTCTCCATATATTTCGAGTCTCCTCGTTCGAATGGTAGGTAGTGACTATTTTGCATGATTCAAGACCTTCATACCAAAAATTTAAATTTAAAATTTGAACTTTCACTTTTTTCATTTTTCATGAAGATTTTGTTTTGTTTTGTTCATTTTGTTTTGACTCTTCAAAAATTGTTCTCTATAATTATATTATATCTGCAGACTTTTACTCAAGGATATCTATATGGTGTTTTAAATAAAATGTTTTACGTTTATTTTAGTACCTACTTTAAAAAGCAATTTGAAATCTGAGAATAAATAATGTCTTTTCATGTATTATTGAATTTTTCAATCTTTACAAATGTCTCGTTGTAATGACTTTTTCGTTGCAGAGACAAGGTTTTGATACATTCTGACTGTAATCTTTCAAATGGTGATATGTGCGTGGGTTGACTGAAAAGTAAATACTTATTGAAACTTCCATTATGTTCGTTTCAGAAAATATAGCTTCCCACAAGTATGCTTTATTATTATATTATTTATTACTTACTTTACCACCGGAAATCAGTAAAATATCGATTTAAAGAACAATCATTATTATTAATCACCACCAGTCTGTGTGCATTCCCTCCAACGATGCACCAGTTTACGGAAGCCATCGAGAAAAAATATTTTATGTTGAGCTCTTATCCATCTACTGACTTCTTTCTGAAGCTCCTCACTTGTTTCAAAGCGAATCTCACGGAGATGCACTTTCAACTTCGGAAACAAGTGAAAGTCACAAGGCGCAAGATCTGGGCTGTATGGTGGATGGGAGAGGAGTGAATAATCCAGTGCACTGATGGCTTCAATGGTGGCATGGGCGGTGTGAGGTCGTGCGTTGTCGTGGTGCAATATAATCTTCTTATTTCTCCGAACCCGACGTAATCGCGCTTTCAAAGCCTAGAGAGTTGAGATGTATCGAGCAGAGTTTATCGTCGTTCCGTGCTCTAGAAAATCGATGCGAATGACACCACTCACGTCCCAAAACACAGTGGCCATCACTTTCCCGGCGGATGATTGGGTCTTGAATTTTTTCCTAGTGGGAATCCACGATGACGATATTCCATCGACTGACGCTTTGATTCAGGTTCATAATGATGCACCCAAGTTTCATCCGAAGAATTCATCTCCTTCAGACTGGTATCGCAGCAAATTTTCTTGACAAATTCGAAGTCTTGTTTGTTTCATGTCCGGTGTGACCATACGAGGTGACCATACCTAGCACACACTTTCCGGTAGTTTAAACTGGCAATAATGTGTCCAACACGTTCTTGAGAGATCTCTAGCACTTCAGTAATCTCTCGCTGAGTGATTCGACGATTGTCTTGGATCATGCCATCCACCGAGTCCATGTGATGGTCATCAGTGGCACAGACAGGACGCCCACTTCGATGTTTGTCTTCAAGATCGAGGCTTCCAGCATCCACCTCCGAACTTCTGCGTGCCTATCGTCGTACATTACTGACATCCAGACATCCTGAGCCATAAACATTAACCAATCGTTGATGGATTTCGACGGGAGGAACCCCTTCAGCAGTTAAAAATTCGGTGACAGCACGTTGTTTGATTCGTACCGACAACTGTGCATCATTACCCGTCATTTCAAGATTGCTCATGGTGACACAATGCACAGTAAAATGGAAGCAACACGTTAGATAGTCACGTGCGCGCAGCTATTCGATTTGAATCAATATCTATGGTCATAACGCGCGCTTAGAGTGAATGACAATAGTGAAGGCATTACTTTTCAGTCAACCTACGTATTTTGCATTATTCTATGGGCTACATTCACGACAACTCATTTCCGGAATAATATCTGCAATGTGCATGTAGGCCTATACTATACATGTATTTTACACATACATGTACTCATTTTGGGAGATCAGATGAATGTGCATGTCATCAATCTTGAATTGCACATGCATAAATATTATGCAAATATGATAGAGAAACATTATGTCATTAATCAATGCTACTCTAAATGAAAAGGATCAATTTTCTAAAAAGTACTTTTGAAAATGACTTTTAAAACTGACCCTTCAGTAAGTTAATTTTGCCCAATTTTTTTCTGAAACTTCAATATACATACAAACTAGTCACAAAACTGACTTATTTTGGGAGATGTAAAAAGAAATTGATAGGGGGAAAGTGCCACCCTTTGGTCCTGATAGGGTTAGCAAAATAAACTATTTTTAATTGATAATTTTGGAAAATGAATCAAAAGTGTAATTTTAAAACGATGTATTGCATAAAAATAACTTATGTATTAAATACATCACCAAGGTAGACTTCATAAGTGGATTATCGTTTTAATATCACTTAAAGTTTAGCTGGAATCGTGAGAAATCGTATATCTACACTCAATCAATGCTTGCTGTAAGGTGCCTTCGTTCCTTCTCATATTAAGTAAATAGTTCGCTTTGATGAGAATTACAGTAAGGTAAACATTTTTAAGTCAATAGTCATGACTATAGAATTCGAAGATGAATTGCTTCAAAGTCAAGATTTGAGGCATTTAATATGTGTTAATAAATTGAAGTCGTCAGATATTGCAAATTGCTGCATATTTCGCCATTTTTGCAACATCAAGAACCTTAAAAGATCGCCCACGATATGCAGCAGCAATCGCTTGCTGATAACTGTAGATAATTTTCATTAAATTGTCATAGTTATAATATTCATCAATTGTAGTCAAACTAATTACTGCATTACTTTGAAGTAAATGACTGATTAGATCATAATGTAATAACACTATAACAATTGATGCATGCATAGGCTGGTGCACAGTAGAATTAAATACAATTAAATCGCACTATCAAGCATGTGTAACGGTGTGATGGCTTAATAAATACCAGTCAGTTAATTTAAACAGATTATGCAAATACAATGTACCCAGTGGTGTCTTCTTCGTACTTGCGAGGCCTTCGGCGCATTCTCAAAAAGTATTTTCCAACAATTATAAAAATGAAAAGTGTCATCATTCATTTAAATTCGATTGGAAATGTTGGGAAATCTTCCGAAGATGCAACTGTGTAATTCTGTTGCGCAGGTATGTTCTCAAGTTTGCCTATATTTATAAATTATACGTGTATATAATAACATACAAAAAGTTACAAAAAGCATGCAAGAAGTTGATCTCAAAATTAAAAAATGTACCAAAAAATCAGAACAATTCTCCAATAAATCATAAAAGCCGAGTTTGGTATTCGCTTGATGCAGTATTCCCTATTATTAATGAGAGATTTTAGAATTTCTATGCACTTATAGCTTCTGGAAGTCGAAGGTTGATGTTATTCTTGTCCAAAGCTACAATAGAAATGTCAAAAGGAAAGTTATCGTGGGCACCATGACGTGGAGAGTGCAAAGTTATAAATGTTTTTAGGCATTGGACTCTTTCCGAGCAATATTTTTTCTATCACGTTCATGTTAGGGGCAGATCCCACAGTCAACACAGATTTTTGAACAGATGTTGAGATCTGAGAAGATGTCTCTTTTCGCAGAGAACGCAATCTGTTGCCAAGTCTGACTGTTGAAAATCTGTGTTTGGACTGCTAAAATGTAACTATGAAATTATGAACCAAAAATATTAACGGAATTCGTCGGCTTTCGTTAATGTTTGTTTTCAATTTTAATAATATCTTTTTAATAATATTTGTTTTCATTTTTTTCTCTATTATCTTTCTCAACTTTTACTGATATGTAACTAACTAGCCTGATTTGCGACAGTAACTAATCAAGGTTTTCTCACTGAAGCATTGCAAGATGTTATTTACCATCCAACAATAAATTGGAGTAATTTATAATATAGTCAATTGCATAGAGTAGGGAGATATAGGTAGGGTGCCCACTCAAAGTATCTGTATACAATGAAGATTTTTATATCAAAAGATTCAGTTTCTTACGAAGAGTACGTTCCCGAGGTCCAAAAAATCATTTGATCAGTTCTGAAAAAATCAAAATTTTGCCAATTTATATACTACCGAGATGACTCCCCTATGTAAGTAGTATGCAACAAGTTGGACATCAAAAGGAATAAATATTTTCTAATAAGCATCCTAACTAAACGGAAATTAAGCTGATTATCAAGGGAATTTCATGAATTATACTATAATGGAGGTCTTCATTAAAAAGTCGACATCTTATTGTGCTTTCTTGGCTGAAATTTCATCTTTCTAATTCATGAAAGCAATAGCAGGTCATCGAGTTGCCAATTTAGCAAATATTGCCTCTCCAAGGCTGTCATGACACGGACGATCTGTAAAATAATATCATTTCCTTCTGTTTTACTATCATGATCAGTCAACTCCGTTGTAATTTCTTCAAAACTGCATAAATGTGTAGATCTCACAGTTTGAAACAATTCCGACTGTATCTCCCTTGAGTTCATTTAATAAAATCGAAAGTGTGTACACATTGGGGATTTAATACATGCGGAGTTACCACTCTACCTAATAACATAATTTAATACATAATTTAATACCTAATAGTCAATTGCTTCCGGAAAGATTGTAACATCACCAACATGCCTTGAATCTCTGACTGAATCCAACATCAAACTATGGAACCTTCATCGTTATCTCCTTTCTGCAGCTTAACCTTCCGATCCGACATTCAGCCATTGATGAACGCAGACACGACGATTCAACGCGTCATCATCTTCTCCAAAATTTGGCGAAGCCACCAATAGGGAGAATTTGAGCTTCCCTCTATCTGAATCTAAGAATTTATAAATAGATCTTTTCTTGCATTGCTGTAATATATTCGCTTCTTCGTCTCTATCGGGAGAAGACGATCGAGCTAAGCGCACACGTTCCACATATCACACAAACACGCAAATCTCTGTAATTTGCTGTGAACACGCCAGCGCATTGTGTGATTGCTTGAAGATCCCTACAGTTAACAGCTGAGCGCTGGCGCTCGGAACGTATTTGAGAGTAGTGACTTGAAATTATAAAGTGTGTGTAAAGGTGTAAACGTATTAAAGATGCTCTCAAAAACAAAAGATCAAAACTATTTGAACCGTTGATTTATGAACGTAAATAATTATTTTCGGGTATGCGGCGAAGGCCTCGTAGTCATGGAGACAACGCCACTGACTATAATGTAATCATACTTCCATTGGTTCGTTGCTTCTTTTTTGCACTGATACTGTTATTGGAATACAAATCAAAATAGGAAAGCCATAAATGATGCAATTGTGAAAAAAATGCGTAGACTCAATGTAAACATTTCAAAAGTAAGGGAATGCCAAGCTAGTTATTGCATCATTTTATGAAAAATAAATTAATGGCAATTACTTTTTGTCTTCACGAAGCTATCTTCATGGAACATAAATATTATAGTCCGGCAGCAAGAACGAATTATGCAGGAAACGAGGCCGAAAATGAGACTTTCACAGACTGATGAAGGTAAACCCTATGGCTACGACAAATATGCACGTCTACTGCGAGTTCTAGTTTCTCTCGTCAAACAGGATCGAAGAAAAACAAATGCTTTCCAATGGGAGCATCCAAGGTCTCAGAGGGTGTACAAATTCCATCACAAAATTTTTGTAATTAGATGAAAAATGATAATTTCGAACATGTCCACGATGTTGTATAAAGAGTGAAAGTCATTTATTCATTGTTTGCATCATGCTCGTAGATGTGCAATGTGTTGGAAGATCGCAAAATGTGAAAATTTGCTTTCGCACATGATCTCGCGTGACTGGTTGGCCTATATGAACAACTCGACATAAATCGATGTCCGAAATGAAAGCTATCATTATATTCATAGTTGAGCACCAAAAACTGATTGATGACAAACTTTTCACAGCAGTAATGATAAGTTTGAGATCTCCACAGCTGTTTTTGGTTCTAGAAGTACAGCAATTTTGACTCATTTTGGGTCTATTTCTGATAGCTTTGGATAAATTTGAAGGAATGTACAAATGGAAAGGATTAGCTGCATGAATTAAATCAATTTCATCAAAATCAACTATCTGAGGCTTTATGGCGACACAAAATATTGTAAAGCCGCTTCCTAGTACAAATGATGCTGTACTAAATGTGGTTGACTTACAAAAACACCATATTTTCGCACGTGTTTACTGAGGCGGCTGAAAGTCACTCAAGGGATTCGTTATACCAACCTGCTACACGCAAACATCATTGTTTTACTTAAAATCAACTTTCCTAATGTTTTGATATCGATTTAAGCAAGTAAACTAAGAATATGTTAAAGGGGTCCACTGGACCCCCCTCAGGTCTCAGAGGGTGTGAAGAAGCCCAGGTCTCTGAGGGTTAATCTGCATAAAAATTGATTCGTTTTTCTTTTATCCTGTCTGACAAGAGGAACTAGCTTGAGCTAGGCAGACGATTCCTAGTAGGCATCGGTTGTAGCCTACATCATTGTGAAAACCTCATTTTCGGGTTCTCATCCCTGCAGAAGCTTCTGGTTGCCGGACTATTTGTCTAACTTATAATTAATTAAACATAAGCTAACATTTATGTTCCTTGAAGATAGCTTCTTGAGGAAAACAGAAATTAATTTACAAATGTAATTACTTTTGTTTAGTAACAAAAAAATGCAAATTAATTGGAGCATTTTAAAATTGAAAGCATTTATAACTGCATACCTTTATGCATATTCTACATTCACATATCTATGGTCAATAACGGCTGAATAAATATTATAATTAATTTACGTATGCATAAATTACATCAGATAAGTAAGGGAATGCCAAATTGCTGCTAATTTGGCATTCTCTTACCTTTGAATTATTATCTGATGCAATTTATGTATGTGTAATTTAATGATGATATTTATTCAGCAGTTATTGACCAATTTTGAGTAATTTCAACTATAGAGCGCAGTCATCTTCAGGGTATAAAATGATAACTGAACAGAGCATGCTTTGATGGAATTTTAGGCATTTATAGATATGCGAATGAAGAATATGCGCAAATGTATTTCTAAATGATTAAAATTTCATCAATGCATTCTCATTTTTTATACGCTCATTATAATTGAAATTAATTGGTTCATGATCTAATGAATTAGCATCCTATCGGCAATCCTATTTTCACTTTCATTTAGAATGTCCAACTAAAGAGGCATCATCTCGTGATTGTTAGCTGTTTATAATTGTCTTTAAAGATTTCCAAAGTTGCGCTATTGGTCCACACTCGCAATCATGTTCTCATATGGATACATTTGTCATACTTGCACTTCCTTTTTTGTACTGATCGTCAGCTGCATATTTGCTTCTAAAGATTTCCAGACTGTACACTTTTTCTCCTTCGTAATCATCCTTATTCCATCATTTGTTTTATGACAGATTTTTCATCGGAACTTGTCTAGTGCTCATGTAATACAATCTTGTCGTTCTTTATTTTTTGCCGGGAAATAAATGTGACACCAGGTCTGGTAATTAATGTAATGCTATTGATTTTAAGCAGCATAATTACATGAAGTGAATAAAAGCTCATATCATTTTCCAATTTTTTATGTTAAATGCATGTTCCTATCTATTCTAATTATATTAAATTCTATAACTTCTTTTTATGCGTCAATAATAATCAATATTTTTTTGCAACCAGCCTCTTAATGAGCATTTTAGACCAAAGTCGTTATCTCTCAGAAAGATATCATAAATGGAGACCGGACACTATCAAACAAGCACAACCGATGACAGAGAAACATACCACTGCTATGTAGGCCGACATTTACTTTTGGGGTGAGTCGCTAAAGTAATTTCTTCTGCGATTATTTGTCACTGCCTCCGAATGTTTTGGTTTTAGCATCATTGAGTTTTTCTGCTGTTAATCCTTGGAACATTTTATAGCATGACAGCGATCAGCAGCATTTTTATAATGTACAAATATTGTAGGGCTATTCTTGTCACTGCCTCCGAATGTTTTGGCTTTAGCAGCATTGAGTTTTTCTGCTGTTAATCCTTGGAGCATTTCGTAGCAGGATGACTTTGATCAACAGTGCCCATCAATATCAACAGCAAATTTCTTCAATATCTTACTACAAAATCAAGTAGGCTGCAACTGTAATTTCATCAAAAAATGTAACCGTATAACTGAATGTCGAGGAGATGTCGGGGAATTTTCGGCGGCTGTCGGGGAATTATCGGTAGCCTGTCGGCGAAGCTGTCGGGGAATTGTCGACTCACCGATTCGTCGGCAAATAGTCGGGGAATTAGGACCTTTGCCGTCATTAAGCCGAGTTGGCTTCTCGACAATGGACCGACAGTTCCCGACAGCTTTTTTTCACCGGGACAGCATCTTCTGTCGAGTACCGAAGAGAGGTTTGGTCTAACGAAATGGTAGTCCTAATTACACAGCTTGGATCTGTTGGCTAAATATACCATTGATTAAAAATAAATCAGAATTTTGGAAATATTCTGTTAGACTTATATTTTTCATTTACGTTGAGATCTGCGCAGCATGCGGCAATTGAGAAACACCATTTTAAGTGCCTATAAGTGTACGTTTTTCAAGAATAGGCCTATAAATATAGGTTTACTTACTTATGAATGATAACTTACCCAACAAAGTTTAGCTTTCATTTCAAGATCGACCCAAACGCATTGCTTGTAAATATTTGCGATGATTCCCCAAAATGTAATTTTTTCGAGACAATGTTTTCGAGTTGGAGTCTTATCATGTATTAGCATTAAAGTGGCATCTATTAGCTATAGAAAACAGCATCTATTTTATCCAAAAGGCATTTGATTTTGAGATAGTGTCAATTCCACCTCGCCAAATATTAAGGAAACCACATATTGCCATCCATATAGGCTATAGATAACAGGTATAATAACTGAGTCTACCTATTTCGAATTTGGTCTAATCCCCCAAGACAACATAGAGTTAGGCTAGGCGTCAATTGCTGAACTACTTACACCAAGATATCAGCAATTCTTCGCCAGCATTATTACATGTCTCAGGTATACATGTAGTTCTAACATAGCTGTTGAAAATTATGATAATTATGCAGAATGTGAGACATCACGAACTCGTCGAACAACACAGCCCCAAATGTGACTGAAAGGTTGTTTTGTGCAATAATAATGAACAAAATCTACAGGAAATCTTAAGCAATATATCAGAAATCATTGAATCAAGTGCTGAAAAACGACTGTTGTCACTGCACAAGGATGTAGAACGCAAAATATATAAAAGTTTGAGTCATGTAAAGCCATTCCTTATCAGACCGGAGGCTGTATGAAAATCGGGAAGATTCTCTAATAAGCGAGTCACCAGCGATTGCTTATCTACTGAATCGATTGCTTCGTTAGTGATTGGGGCTCCCACAGGTTGTAGATCACAAATTTCGATCGAGTGAGCATAGGGAATCTCTTCTTGAGCTGATTGCATTATAAGCTTATATGTAATTGAAGGAGACTCAGGAAGGAAAAACATCAGATACTTGGATTCCCTTAACTCAAATCCAATTTTCGAAGTAAAAGAATCAATGCTTTAATCGGTCTTCAGGGGTTACCAGCAATTGTTGCATCATAGACAATACAGCTAAGATAAATGAATCTTGGCGGTTGAACACACACCAATGGAAAATAATCCAGGACTCCCTACTGAATTCCGATTTGCATATCTGATGATGCGCCGTAGTCATGCCTTGCGCTCTCACGACTCATACGGTCGTACGTCTCCACACCCGCTAGATCGTCCCTTCTTCGCTGCTCCTATACAGAGGTAGCGAAGCTGGGCTCATATAGTCAGTGGTTGTGCTACACTCCGATACAAATACACTGACTACAGATTAATGATCTAGTTTGAGGTCTTCCTAGAATTCTAAGTCCACTAATTCACTTACAAAGATCATTAA
>CAJQUW010016223.1:0-35000 GCA_907163375.1 Prostheceraeus crozeri
CCAACACATCCTTGGCGAACTCCCTCATACCTTCCTTCCAGAGAGAGGGGCTTCGCACATTTTGGACTTGCGCCTGCCATGGGGTTACTACTCATATCTTTGAAAAGCGAAAATTTGAAAAATAACTCTAACTATAGAAGAGCCCTGAATCGCACTGGTGGTGGCACACCTCCACCTCCATGATCTCCCATGACACATTTATTGCTTGACATAATTGACAATGACAATTCAGAGATTCAAGGTGTCGGCTCCCGTATGGATTCATCTATAATGGATAGCAACGATAGTGATGATAATGACAAAAATACGCCTCCAAAACCCAAGCGCATGAAACCGAAGAATGAGCTGGAGTCGCTTCTATTTCGTCAAAGTGAAGAATGGCACGAAAAAGAACGGATTCTGTTGGATATGAAGATATAAAATGCGAAGATGAAGAAAACGTTTTTGCACAGCAAAACAGCCCGGTTGCCAGCTTGTAGCGGAACAACAGAAGAAAAGGCGGAGATCGAAGATAATATAATTACGGAGAGTGATTATTCCTATCGCCGAATGTAGTGATTGTGTGTATGTAAGCGTGGTGGTTATATTTAGCATATTCAGCAGCTTAAACACTCAGCTAAGCACCTCATATTTTATAGCATTATAATTATTCGTTAGAAAGAATGTTGTTCTTTGTCTTAAAGGGTTGTTATTTGTCTTATTCAACTAGTGAACTTAATTAGTCAGCACTCTGGGTATTAGTCAGTCATCTTTCACATGCAGTTGCTTCTTTTGTAGAGGTAGTTTTTCAGTGATAAGAGAAAATGTAATTAAATTAATTTTCATTATTTATATATCCTTATGATCAAGCAGTTATTAGTAACAGATTGCAACTAGCTTGATATAGTTTATTAGGATATATATATATTTTTTTTTTATGCTGAACGGTCGGCAGTTATTAATTAGGGTAAGTTACTTTTCTATTTCGGAGGGGATATCCGTGATTTTCAACCGGTTGAATATTTTTCTCTGCCTCTCCTGTGAGGTCAGTACAATCAGGAGGAACGACCCGCGTTCCGGACATGTCAACTTGTTGCGCAACTTTATCTTTTTCATCACTATCAAATTCATCATCAATTTCATCAATGACCAACTCTTGGTCCTCTGTTCCTTCCTCGTTTCTGTCCATCTCAATGGCTGGCGGAAGTCCTGCTGCTTTATCCAGCTTCAATCGATTTATGTGAACCCACTGCGGCTTTGAGCGTGGCTCGCGTATTGGTGCTATCTTACAATTTGTATCGGTAATCTGCAAAATCATCATAGGGCCTTCCCAGCGGCACTGGAGTTTGGGAGATAACCCTTTTGTTCGGCTGGGGATATAAAGATATACTCTGTCCCCTACCGCTAAATTTTTGGCGGAAAAAGTTACATTGCGGTCATAATATTTCTTTTGTTTTTGTTGGGCCTCCTTGATCGTGACACTTGTGACGTGCCAAAAACTTTCTAAACGCCTAGCGTAATAAATTTATAATCATCCACGTTTTGTGAAGAATCTGAAAATTCTCGTAGTACTAAGTCATTAGGTAGACGTGGGTCGAGGCCATATAATAAGAAAAATGGACTTTCTTTGGTAGAACTATGAGCGGCGGATCTGTAGGCGAACAGAACGTACGGCAAAAATGTATCCCAATCTTTTTGGTTTCGACTTGTATAAAACGATGGCATTGTCAGTAAAGTTTTGTTAAAGTTTTCTACTAAGCCATCTGTCTGACCGTGATAGGCCGATGTGTACACCTTATCGGTATTTGTGAGCCTACAAACTTTTCGTAATAACTCAGAAGTAAAGTTTCTACCTCGATCGGATAATAAGGATTCGGGACAACCGTGCACAGCGATAATGTTTTCGACAAATAGCCTGGCAACGGTTGTTGCTTTCTGGTCACGAACAGCGAAAGCTTCAGGCCATTTCGTGAAATAATCTGAAAAGACTACTATGTATTTATTGCTGTTCAAAGTCACGGGTAGTGGACCAATAAGATCCACTCCTAGTCTAGACATCGGTCTTTTTACCGCAATGGAAACCATTGGTACGACTAATTTTTGTTTAGGATTTTTCTTTGTTGCACAAGCCATACACGCTTGACAACAATCAGTCACATCCTTCTTTAATGTAGGCCAATAGTAAAATCTTGCAATGCGCGATGTGGTTTTTTCTATTCCTAGGTGTCCTCCAAAGGCACCTTCATGCAATTCTATGAAAACTTTTCTGCGTATATCGTGAGGAAGGGCCAAAGCTAAGTCATTTCCGAAAGTGTTCGTCAACTTGAAGTATAACAGACCTTTTACAATTCGAAATTTGTACCATTCTTCAGTGATAAATTTTGAGAATGGTCTTGAGTAGTAAGTAAAACTCCACTTCTGGATAGCGCAAGATGGCCGCCGTCGAAAAAGTCGCTGACGTCCCCCCCCTCCTGTCCGTCGAGTCGGTTGTGGTGCGGCGTCGTGTTGCTTCGAGTCTGACGTCCCCCCCCTCCTGTCCGTCGAGTCGGTCGTGGTGTGGCGTCGTGTTGCTTCGAGTCTGCCGTCCCCCCCCTCTGGCCGGCCGTCGTAGCGCGCGATGATGTGCTGTCCAGGTTGGCGTGGTGTGCCGGCCAGGTTGGCGTGGTGTGCCGGCCAGTTGGGGAGGGTGGACTGTCGTAGCTCACCTGAAAAAATCCTAATTGTCAGAGTGGCTTTGTATGGGTAAAATTTTGAAAATTTTCCAAAGTGTGTCATTTCGACCTGGGACCTTCACCAAAACATTTTTCATCAAATTTCACGGACCCCCCTGACAGCAATCTTCTAACTTTGGTTCTAGTGGACGGATTTTGTCTTACAGCTACTCGTTTGAAAGAGGAGACAAAACTGCTCGACGACATTTTTTGTTGCGAGTCAATCGGACCAGCCGTTCAAAAGTTAGAGCTGTTACAAGATTTTAGGTTGGAGCTCACCTGAAAAAATCCTAAGTGTCAGAGTGACTTTGTATGGACAAAATTTTGAAAATTTTCCAAAGTGTGGCATTTCGATCTGAGACCTTCACCAAAACATTTTTCATCAAATTTCACTGACCCCCCCCCTCGAGAGAGCTAGCTTCGATCTTGGCTTCCAGTGGACGGATTTTGTCGTGCAATAGCTCGTTTGAAAGCTAAGAGTAAGACAAATTCACTGAAAGAATCGGCTTGTTCATATCTGTCTTCGTTTAGATGTGAGACACCATTTAAGATTTGGGAGATTAGCGAAAAAACGACAGAGTTAGAATTTTGGTCGTTTTGGGCTGTAGCGCCAAAACGAACCATCGGATGGGAAAACGGACGCCAGATTCGGATTCAGCGTGAAATTCTGCATCGGTATGGTGAGTTTCAAGTCAATCTGAGAGAAAAAGTTTCGCTGACCCCCCCCCCGGCACCGATCTTCCAACTTTGGTTCTAGAGATCGTAGAAAGTCGTGCAATAGCTCGTTTGAAAGCTAAGAGTGAGACAAATTCACTGAAAGAAACGGCTTGTTCATATCTGTCTTCGTTTAGATGTGAGACGCCATTTAAGATTTTGGGAGATTGACGAAAAACGACAGAGTTAGAATTTCCAAAGAAGCACCTCCAGCGGGCGAATGAAGGCTCGGATTGGTAAACGGAGGCCAGATTTGGAATCAGCTTGATGTTATTGTCCAATGAGGATCATCATCCAATGAGAATCAAGCATTTCTATATAAATAGCGAGCCTTCCACAGTGAGAATCATTCCATCGTTGAATCATACGAGTGACGGACGCACATTTTCTCTCTCTCTATTCTATTATCCAACTAAAATGGTAGGTCGCTACTTTCCTCCCTCTCCTCCCTTGAACGTAAACTTAATACAATCTTTTTCATTTTCAGGCATCTACTCCATCTGCTGCACTAGTAGGACAAAATGGCGGTCAAACGTTACAAGATTCGCTACGATCAGATCATCTACAACTGAGGCCAGTGGAAGAAACAACCAAGGTACATAATCCTACACCGCTACAGCGTAAATTTAAACCAGTCTTGCGTTATGACGATCATAGCGTAGTACTCCAAACGGGAATGCTCCCTTCCACGGATGTCAAGATAATGCACAATCAGTATGGGGACTACATACTGATCCCCGTGAGTCCGTACATTCGCCACCAACTTGATATTATTGAGGAGTACGTGACATTAAATATGGACATTCCTACTCCTCTTGCTCAAGAGTGGAAGGCGAGAGATGAAAAGGATACTCCCTATAGAAAGATTTGGGATGGTAATCAAATTTGCCTACCGGTGTCACATTGGTGCACTTACTATAAGAAGGAGGGAGATCATTCAACACCCATCACATGCGACGAGCTCGGAGAAGGTACTTGGGATATCCTTTTCAAAGTGAATGGGCTATATTATGGTCGACACAAGGATAATAAAATAGCCTCGCTCTCCATGCATATGGAATCCATCCTATATATTCCAAAACCACCCAACGTGGACGACATAATTGATCAAATCCTTAGCAGCAGTGGTACGAAGCGCAAGTCGGAGAAGAATGCTGCCTCAAAACGCAAATCAAAGAAGGAGAATTACTAGTCCTTTCCTAACTCTACCCTATGACAATTCGCTTATGTGCTTTGAGTGTCGTAGACGTGGTCTTATTAGATACATTTTACTTCTTCGTTGCCATCATATCATTTGTGTATTTTGTTGTGAAAAGCATCGATGTAATTCTTCATCCTGTAATATGTTATAGAACGTTTCCTTAGATGTGTAAATTTCCGTTTTAGGCTTCTATCATCATTTTTATGGATTGTGAGGGTGAACCTGTACAGGAGCTCAGTGCTATTGCTATGAACAATTGGACATATCAGATTGTTAGTGTCTATCATCAACATGCCAACTGCAATCCCAATGTTGCTCAATGGGTGAGAAAACACATTCATGGACTTAATCTGAAATATTTGCAAGACTATGGCTTTTCTTGTGAGAGTGCTCTTCTTATTGACTTTAAACGATGGTTAGCTGCTTTCAATGTTATACGCATCTTTTGTAATAATCCTGGTAAGGAGAGGAAAGTATTCCCCAATCTAATCATTGATGACATTTTGCTCCCGCCTTGGGATAGTAGAGTGAATCAACACTACCACGAAGTCACGGAACGTTTTAAGGATTTGTCTGTTCCTGTTTTGTCTGTTCGTTGTAGTAGCTACGTTCATAACCAATGCTTCTTTCCTCCTTACCTCAACACTGCCAAAGTCCTGTATGGTTATCATTGCTCGCTGTATGATAGTTACCAGCTGTATCTATTTTATCTCTTTCAAACCATTGATTTATAATGCATGCTTGTTACCGTTATTCAATAAATGTTACTATGAGAAGAGTTGTTTTCATGCAATGGATGGGTTAGATAAAGGGCGATCATGTCTTTCTCAAACGACTGCGGAACATTACATTTTCATAGGCAATGTTTAAAAGGAGCTGTTCAAGATTATGTGATAAATTTTCATAAAGATGAGACCGACATCGAAGCAGTGGTCGATGATGCTAGCACTCTATTTCTAGAGTTAATGAATACATTCTCTGATAGCATTGTCATGGCGCGATTAGTTGCGAAAATTAAGTTTAGTCATTTTGGAAAGGAAGAGGTGGAAAGTCGCTCTTTCCATTTTGCTTCTTATTCAATGGAAGTGGTAGATCATCCCGAAGAATTTTTTAAAAGACATATGATAAAAATTGCTGAACGTCTTAACGCATTTAACCATCATGGTAGCAGTCTAGTGATTGAAGCGATTTCAGATATTCACATTCAACTTTCCATAAAGAGAAATTGAAAATCCAGTGGTACTTGATTGTAGCACAACTGGTTTTCGAGCTATGTCTGCTCACTCTCGAAGTATATTCCTTCTGTACATGCGTCTATTATTTAGAAAAGGCTAGCAAATTCATATCTTCAAAAAGACTTGCTATAGACATCAGTAACGGTGAAACTATGTGTTGCGATGTATGTAAGCGAAAGGATGGAAATGAAAAGCGCATCTTCAAGAGATGTAAGCATGCTTTTTGTCAACGCTGTTTCATACGTAATTGCATTCAACTTTTCAAATGTAACCACTGTGATATTGCTCATTTCGAGTGTCACTTATGTCGCAATAGTTAGTACCTATGCAAATGTGGTAAAGATAGGTTTTAGCAAAGACTAACACGGAAAATGGCGAAACGTAAAATGACGAAACGTAAAAGTCAAAAGTCTTCAAAGAGTTTTTCTTCAGCCATTCAAGCTCTCCGACGAATGAAAGCAAATCAGCGATACAATGCTATACGACATGCTAACGATAAATTCATTCGTGAAATTATTTCTCATGTGAGAAAGTTGAGGACGAAGAAATTAGCGCCAAAACAACGAAAGTTACTTAAGCGATATGCTACGAAATTGCGTTTCATCTCCAATCCTAAAGTCACCCTTCAAAGGAAGAGGAAAACTCTAACACAAAAGGGCGGTTTCCTTTCAGCAATACTTCCAATGTTAGCTCCTGTCGTGGGCAACCTATTGGGTAATATCTTTGGCTCTAAGCGTTAATTATGCAAATGTTGAATCTCAAAGTATTAAAATGGATTTCAGACTTCAATGTGATAAAGTTCTGACTGTATCAGGTCCATCTCATGCAGGTAAAACTGTTTTCACGCTGAATTTATTGGATAGAAGGAGGGAGTTGTTTAAGGAACCTATCAATCGAGTGATTTGGTGTTATGGTATTTATCAACCGTCGCTGTTTCAGGAATTGCAAAGTCGCAACTTTATTCGACATGAAGGAATTATTGCAGTGGATAAACTTCAGTCTAATGATGTTGTTGTATTGGATGATTTATTAAAAGAAAGTAAGAATTCAAAAGATGTTACAGATATGTTCACTCGCGCAGCACATCATAAAAGGTGCTTTATCATCTATATCACACAAAATTTTTTTCCTGATGGAAAAGAAGCTCGTACACGAAACCTGAATACACACTATTATGCTATTTTCAAGAATCCGCGAGATAAAAGTCAATTTGAAATTTTAGCGCGACAAGTTGCACCCAGAGGATCAAAAGCCTTAATTGAAATTTTTCAAGCAGCTACTGAAAAACCACACGGTTACTTATTCATTGACTTTACGCAGGAGTGTCCGGAAGAATTTAGATTTCGAAGTGATATTTTGAAAACTCCCATGATTATCTACAAACTATGAGTTTTTATTCTCGCATGATTGTTATTCCTCAGGATGAATATGTACAATTGACTGCCATGCAGCAAGTAAAGCAACCTCTTGCAAATCAAATGTATAGGAAAGAAATAGATTATCAGCAAAATGTTCACATCAAAGATCCACATCGTGCTGTATTATTACAATCGGAAACTGTTGAGCAATTGAAAAACTTGAAGAATAAGATGCGTGACTCTGTATCGACTGCTACACCTTTAGCATCTCGCGCACATGCCATATCTCTTTTCAATAGTATTGAACCCCATCTCAATGTAAATGATAGAGGAGAAATCATTACAGATGAAAATAAAGTGATTGATGCTTCACGTTATGAAGACTTGATTCAGTATGCGACACGTAGAAAGCGCCGTCAGGGCTATGTTCCACCTGGTTGGTCATACTTTCTTAAACTATTGAAAAAGCATAATGTGCCAAAATTTGCTTTGAATAATGAGACATTGAAAGAACTTGATTCAACAGTGGCTACTGCTCCAATGCTTCAGACGATGAAAATGCCAACAAATTGGTTTAAGACGTCACCTGCTACATCCCCTCCCACACTCACTAAGCAAACAAGAGGAAGAACTCGACGTAGATCTACGCCACCACTAAAACTAGTAAAAGGAAAACGTAAAACAGCTCCTCCCAGGAAATACATGTTCTCAGACTATTAATATGAAGCAGATGTGTTGCTTGCCATGTAATGAGCCGCCAGAGGTGAATGTCGTTGTCACTTGCACTTGCTGCGCCAGCTCTCACAATGAAACCCATAAGCAATGTGAACACGATCGCAAAACCGCTAAAGCTAAATGCTGCAGTTGTTGTAAATGTAGAAAGGCAAGAAAACAAAAAGATGAGAAGGAGGAAAAAGAGTCAGTCGTCATCGGCTGAACGTTTGAAGTCAATCTATTATGATGTAAAACATCCGGCAGGATTTGCATCGATCAAGAAATTATCAAAAGCGAGTGGTCTTCCACAATCACAAGTGAAACGATGGTTAAAGGGTCAGGCTACCTACACACTCCACAAACAAGCGAAAAAGAAGTACCGCACCCGCCATTATATTGTTCATGACATCGATGAACAGTGGCAAGCAGATTTGTGTGATGTTGCCTCCATTTCAAAACATAACTCGGGCAATAATTTTATTTTAACCGTCATTGATATTTTCTCATGTTATGCGTGGGCTCAAGCTTTAAAAACTAAAGAAGGGAAAGGAGTAGCAAAAGCATTCCAAACAATTTTTCGAGAAAGTCGCATTCCAAAAAGAATTCAGAGTGATCAAGGAAAAGAGTTTGAAAATCAGCATGTGAAAAGATTATTTGAGAGGCATGACATTGAGTTGTTTAGTGTAAAGAGTGCTTATAAAGCTGCACTCGTTGAACGTTTTAATCGCACATTAAAAAATCGCTTGTGGCGACATTTTACTGCCAACTTGACACAAAATTGGACAAAGGTTCTACAAGATACACTCCATGCCTACAATCACTCTATCCATCGTTCTATTGGACTCAGACCAGTAGATGTAAATGCTGACAATGTAGATAAAGTGCGCGAATCATTCCAACGTAAACGCACTCATGTGAAAAGTGATGTGAAAATTGGTGATAAAGTTCGTATCTCAAAAGTGAAGAGTGTTTTTGCTAAAGGGTACCTTCCGAATTGGACAGAGGAGGTATTTACAGTATCAAGGATTAATCAAAAAGACTCTCCCACCACCTACAAGTTGAAAGATTACGATAATGAAGAAATTGAGGGTAGCTTTTACCGCGATGAGATTGAGGTAGTCACTGAAAGTGAAACATATTTGGTAGAGAAAATCATTCGACAAGGTGAAGAATGGTGTCTTGTTAAATGGACTGGTTATCCTTCAAGTATGAACTCTTGGATGCGTCGTGCCGACATCTTTCATCTAAGTGATCGACAGTGATTCATGCAAAGTTGTAACTAACAATGTTTAGGGTTTGAGCTATGAATCCAACTGCCTCATTTTATTCACGACCCTCCTATGTAAGTGGTCGAGGACAAATTTACATCGGTGCTCGCCGCCAACGTGGAGGTAGCATACTTGGTGCACTGAAATCTGTTGTAGCACCTCTCATATCCATTGTCGATAGATCTTTAAAACGAAATGTTTTAAGTAATGCCGTTGGCTTTGCTGGTGATGTTGCTAGTGATCTTTCCAGAGGTAGAAGTTTTAAGAGCAGTTTGTTGAATCGTGGGAAGGAACGCGGTTTAAAAACATTGAAGCAGACCTTCGCTGGTGTTACTCAAGGAAAGAAATCACCTAAACGAATGAATAAAGGAAGGAGGAAACATCGCGGAGCTGGTAAGGTGCGATCTTCAGTCAAAAGGCATTCACGCAAACGTCGCAGAGGCTCTAATCATTCATCAGGCGCTAAACGACGACGCTGCCATAACTTCTAATCATGGAGTGTAAAACTTCCGGGTTTTGTTTGTTTGATCAACAAGCCATACAGACAGATATTCTTAGTTCAAGTATTGTAGATTATCATCATCGAACAGCTGAGAATGCTGGCCCCATTGAATTTGTTATTCCTGGTGGTAGTGATGACTACATCGATTTGAGTTATGCGATGGTTGATTTGAGGTTTAGAATTCAGCAAGCAGATGGAACTGCTATTGACGATGCACATAAAGTTGGACTGAACAATTTACCATTGACTACATTACTTCGCGATGTTTCTCTAACGATTCGAGAGCAGCAGGTGGAAAGTGGTCAAAGCGATTATCCCTATAAATCATATTTCAATCATTTATCACAGTTTCATCCAGCAGCACAAAAAAGTCATATGGAAGCCATGGGATGGTACAGAGATGAAGCAGGAAAATTTGATGCTGAAACAAACAGTGGCTTTGTAAAGCGATCTGCTATGATTAAAGATAGTAAAGTATGTCAGCTATATGGTCCGCTGAATTTAGACTTCTTTAGACAGCCAAAGCTTTTACTCTGTAATACCAGCATGCGACTCAAGCTGACATTGAATAAGCCTGAATTTGCGCTGAATGCATTTTCTAAAGTTGACAATTTTAGAATTCATGTGGAAGATATTGCACTTTACATTCGTCGAGTAGTACCGAATCCAAGTGTCATAAGAGGGCATGCTGAAGGTCTTAACCGCCAAAATGCCATTTACCCCATTCAGCATACAAAGCTTCTCACCTTTACAATTCCGAAAGATCAAAAGAGTTTCATGAAAGATGGCCTCTTTCCATCGGAAGCACCGAAGCTCCTCATGGTGGCAATGGTTGAAAATGATGCATTTAATGGTAATATAAAGAAGAATCCTTTCAATTTTAAACACAATCAGTTAAGTGAAATTGCTTTACGTGTAAATGGTGTGAGTCATCCTGGTCCACCCTACAAACCAGATTTTGCTTCGGATCAATTTATGCGCAGTTATGTTGATTTTATGGATGTCTTTGGCTTTTACAATACGGATGACACCAACGGACTGACTATGAAAGAGTTTAAGAGTGGATATACTATTTATGCATTTGATTTGACTGTTGACAGCGATATCAGTGCACCCTATCGTCAAGCGAACGTGCCTCATAATATTCGTTTGGATTTGACGTTCAAAAGAACACTACCTGAGACGATCAATGTATTAATTTATGCAGTCTTCGATTCAAACATTGAAATTACAAAGTATCGTGACGTGATTCTTCAGTATAATCGTTAATGAGTTGGTTGACTGCTGACGATATTAAAACTTAAGTACAGCGTAATGCAGACGAAGCGACGTTGAAAGCTTTCGATAATGTCTATTCGCTCGATACCTTACCACCTGCAGTAAATCACTATCCCATCTTTATTGTGCTAAACACTCATTCGCAGAATTTAGGCGGTGAGCATTGGAAAGCGATCTTTATTGGAGAAGACCGACGTGGTGAACTATTTGACTCACTTGCTCAACCTCCAAATATACCAACACAGCAGTGGTTGAGAAAACATACGCGTCAATATCAGCGAAATTAACGCATACTACAACATCCACTTTCATCAACGTGTGGTGCTTTTGTACTGTACTTCATCTTAAAACGTTTACATGTATCTCGATTTGTATCTGTTATTCAAAACTTTTCATGTAATCCATCCTCTAATGAAAAAATGATTTGTAAGTTCCATCATGATTTGAAATAAAAACATCATGTTGGAAAAATTGTTTTTTATTTTACAATCCGCTGGGTACGTACATACTCGATGAGATAGTCTAGGATCACATTTGCTTGTGCATGAGATTTTAGTCCAGTAATGATCACTTTACTATTATGAAAGATTGCCACATGCACAGGTAACCAACAACTAATGAGAGCTGCAGGAAAAAAAGTTCGGGTTCATAACACAAATTGTAACTGCTGGTATGAATCTTCAAAATGATACATTTTCACTCAATTGAGTAGAGATCACCATATTGTCCACAGTCAGATTCGACATCACACACCTCTCCCTCTTCCATATCCGACGTAGTAGTCTCTGTAGCTCTAAGCGCATTGACTGCGCCGATGAATGAGAAAGGGCGCCGAGAATCTGTACAGTCCCATTTGGGAAGAGTTGAAGATTCCGTGAATTTTTCATCTTCACCACTAACATTTGAGGACGGCCCGGGTAATACTTGCTGTTTGGAAGGTGTTGGTGTAATGTTGTGAGATCGATTTTGGTGTAGAGTCTGAAGCGACGGAGAATGTTGACGATGGTGTAGCGATGGCGCTTCATGATGGAAAAATGAGTAAATTGAGCGATGTACCTTCCTTTTATACTTTTCCCAACTACCTTGATGAAATGTGAAGTTAGTATGGAGTTGGGAATGATAGAGTTGAATTCGCCGATTGTTGACGCGCAACCAGATGTGATTTCCAATACGTGAATGTCTTTTCATATAGAAGTATTTCAAATCCTTCATGATATGATGTAGAGATTGAAAATGACGATAAGATAAAGCAAACTCTCTTCTCACATTTCCAGTTGAATCTTTGAAATAGACGTTTCGATCATGATCCGTTTCAATACGTTGTAGGGAATCTAATTTCCAACTCATGGTGCGTGGTAGTCATGTGTGATTAAGATTTGCATAGTAGGGCGATGAACTCACGACGAATAAATGTCATGATGGAGCGATGTATGTATCTTCTATACTTCTCCCAATTGTATTTGCGGAATGAGAATGGCAGATTTGAATTTCATTTCTATAATGTTGAATCCAAACTTGATCACCCAAGGAGATGAATCTTAATGTTTCAAAATATTCCAAATCCCTCATGATATCATTGAGGTTGACAAATTGTCGCCATGTTAATGTAATACCTCTTGATGTATGACCATGAGAATTTTTGAAATGTACGTTTCCATCACGATCAACTCTGATATATTGTAGAGAGTCCAAAATCCAAGTCTTCATGATGTTATGCAAAGTCGCAGATCAGCAATATAAAAATATCGTTTTATCATATTTTGCTTAGCAATGCGGCCGCAAATAGATTTGCTAGTAATCGAGCCGCACTCTTTTCTACTCCCATTGATCATACACAACAGCTAAATGGAAATTGGGAAGTGGGTGTCACTCAACTTGTTTATAGCAACTGTGTCTATACTTTTGATCATGAGGTGATGACTATTAATATGAGACGCACAGCTGCTTACCAATGTGAAAAGGGCTGCCGAGTATACATTCCACAGTGGGCAAAGAAAGATCTCCTATCATGTAAAAAGTTTATATATGATTTCTTGAATAAAGCGTGTAAACATATTGTCCAATTTACTCCGCACAATGATGATCATAATTATGTACATCATGTAGTTGAGAAAGATTGGATTGTTGGTTTAAGTCCAAGTTTAAGAAATGATTTAGGTTACCTCGCTAGCGCCTTAACAAGCTATGATAATTTTAACGTTAATTACCACATAAGTGGTCATAAACAGTTAATATATCGAGAGGAAGCTTATTATGTAGATCTTATTCCAAGAAATGAGAAGACGTTGGTGAAGAAGATTGTGATTAAGCCAAGAAAGACAAACATGACTCCTGAAACATTATTGAAGAAATTTAATTATCTCCTTCGAGTTGATGGTAAACAAGTGGCAACATTGACTTATATCAAATCATCTAATCATATTGCAATAAGTAAATTAAATGATGATAATCTAGTATTAGTTTGTTCAAAAGATTTTCATCAGTTCTTACGACATCATTCTGCAGCTGTTCATGGAAAATTTGATATGCAACGTTTACCATGTGAAAGGTCAAATCAATTTGATACAGAATGGACCGTATCTTTATACAGAAAGTGTGTAGAGCCTTTCGGTGGTATCTTACATGAAACAAGAGTGTTGATGCCTCGCATTATTACTTCAGTTAAATTGGTTGTAGATTATTTAAATGAAGTGATTAATGAGCAACATATTTCATTTTCTGAAAAAGAAGGTACTTTGTCTCTCACTATAAGTGGAAAAGGTATTGAACTAATTATGGATAAAACTCTAATGGACATTTTGGGTTTTGATCAAAATATCTTTAAAAGTGGTACTGTAACCAAAGCTAGCGCAGACATGTCCCTATCGCGTCGTATTAACTATTTTCAGATATATTCCAATATTGGTGAAGATGTACGTGTGGGAGATGTTGAAGCTCCATTGCTAGCAATGATACCATACGAGCCAAAAAGCTGCAGTATTTTATTTGAGCATACTTTCAAGAAAGTGCATTATACAAAGCTGAAATCAAACTAATCAACTACATCCCACAAATTGATATTGCAATTTATGACGATGCTGATGCGTTGATTCCTTTTCATAAAGATGCTGTGACAAGTATCACACTCCATTTCCGAATGAAGAGTTAATGCAAAAGTATGCTAATATATTTTTCCAATGTGAATAATATGGAAAGTGAAAATAAGGACTCGTTTCTAATCTACTTGCCCAGTAATGCTTCTATGAATAAATTTCCCAAAAATAAACCATCAGACTATCGAGTAGAATTAAATCGCCCACTACATTTAGAAGGTGAATGGGAGGTTGGCGTTTCTAGTATTTGCTATGATAGCAATATTCAGAATGTGAATGATTTGGAAGAAATGATATTGGCTCCTCGCACCCATGATGGAATAACGATGAATAATGCATTCCAGTTCCCATACAATTTAACATCAGATGGAAAGTGGAACTATGAATGGATTCAGATAAAATCAGATTATTATGAACCATTTGGGAATGAGAAAATTATTAAGGCATTCAATAGTGGTAATACTTCCATCATGAAGAATAAAAATCAGAAAGCTTATGAGTTTACTATCTATCATTGGAGTGGGAGACAGTTCCTTCGCTTTCATTCTTTTACTAAAGGTCTTACACTGAGGTTGGATAATGAATTCTATCCACATCTCGGTTTTGGTCATGGACTACATCTAACGTCAATTGCTACTGCAAATGTTAAAAAAGTTTATTCAAATCGAATCAACACATTTCATTATAGATTTAAAATATTTGATGAAGATGTTGTAGAATGTGAAGAACGCATCATTTTGAAAAAGCGTGGTGTTCAACCTTTATCACTTATTGAGTTAGTAAAACGATGGAATGAGACTGTGGGTAAGAAGTATGGAGAGAAAATTATGGCGGACAAAAATAAGTTGGTTATTCAGAAATATAATGACAAACTTACAGTTTATTTCTCTCCAACCTTGCGTCATTTTGTAAGACATTATACACCTATTATTGGAAGCGGTGTGGTGTATGCTTCTCATGAATATTACACTAAAGCTGATTCAGTTAATGATGAATGGCGGGTGGACATCTATGGTGATCGCATCAAGAAAATTTACCAGTCTTATGAAGAATCTAAAGTTGCTATCAATATAATGCCGCGTCTATATCATACAGTTGAAAGCTTCATTCATGTAGTAAATCCTTATATACAACAGAAGTTAAAGCATGTGATGAAAAGTAAATATGATGTAAAGACACACCACATTTCGTTTTCAATTGAAAATCAACGCGTTGTTCTGAAACTGGGTGATGACATTCAATGTCAATTGAGTAAAAATTTGAAAAAACTCTTTGGTTTTTCAATGCTACAAACTGTGTTTACTGCTGCGCATACGATTGGTATAGAAACACCAATGACACTTGATAAACATGAACAGCACCTTTACATTCAAAGTGATTTGATTCTACCTATTTCTGTTGGTGAGAAAAAAGAATACATTTTACGCGATTTCATTCATGATAAAGACGCTTCATATGGAATAGTCGAGAAGATGTTTGAATCTATTTTCTATCATCCCGTCGTCAAACAAACTATACCCTCTATTGCTATCAAAATTACCAATGGTTTACAAGAGTGCATCCATGTGAAAGATACTAAATCCCTCGTAACTTTAGTGTTTCGGAAAACAAAGTGAAGTCATTGTGATATGTTTATTGAAATAAAAATATGTATATGAAAAAGTCTTTTCACAGATATAGGGGGAATGAGCTGACTGTAGGCATATATTCACAAGGAAGAAACGATCTCATGCGATACATAAAACAACCATGTATATCTACAAAAAGGAACATCAAAATACTGAGTTAAAGTTGATTATGTCAATACATCTCCTGAATGTGGTAGCGTGAGTTTTATTCTTTTGGGTGGAGGTATGTTTGTGTCAGGATGTCCATGTGGAAGAGATGTGTTATGACCTATCCAACACCTCTTATCTTCCATGCTGAAAGTGCTCGTTTCTTGAACGTGTGCGTTTTCACAGTATGAACTTGAGATTTTAAGATTGTCATATTGACAAACGTTATAGTTTTATTTTTATAGGCCTTCTTATAGGACCGATGTTTCATTTTGTGAACAATGGATTTTGATATACCTTTAGCACGCTTAATACTATCTGCACATTCTTTTAATTTCATGGAATACATTTTAGGACGGAGGAGGATCATTTCATCTATTTCCTTTCCTGCTGTTTCATCCTTAAAACAACCAAGTTTGGCTTTATTCTGTATGGAATAGAGTGGATGAGTGGGATTGTAGTTAGATGTGTCGAAATATTTTTCTAATGACTTACCTACTTCATTAAAATTTAAATCTTTTTGAGTGGTAATTCCTAAAAAGAAACTATCTGTATCACCACCCAGCAAGCGAACCTCTTCTACGAGAGGGCATGGTTTTAATATTTTGTAGAAGAGTTGATACATTTCAAGCTTGGAATAATCTAAAACGGCTTGCCCAATATAGATGGGTTTGCACAACTCAACTTCAGATTTTATCATTTTAACACCTACAAGATCCTCATCGATGATATCTCTATCAATGAAAAGAGGTGATGAGGTCAATTTGTGATATTTTTGTTCATCAACGACTAGTTTGTAGTTCATACGTTTTCTAACATCCTCCATGGTCTTTCCGAAAAGACTGTTATTCTTACATTTATAAAATCCTTTTCAAAATTATTTTGGGCGAGTGCACGTTTTTGACTGCTACTATCTATGTAGGGTTTGAGGAAGGCTTTCTGTCTAAATTTGATAATGCGGTGAACTGACTTTAGAAGCATGCCCATTTCTAAATAGAATTTTAGTATGCAAAAGTGCACGAGATAATTTTTCTTATCATATTGGGTGAGCAAAAGTTTGCGGCATGGTTTGTACCTTGGCTGTCCACACTCTGTTAAGTTATTATGAAATTGTGACATGAATGGTGAAAACATATCTTCAGTCACTTCACCAGATTCAGGTGCGAGTGGGAAATCAGCAGTTTTATTTTTAATGCTATTTGGATAAATCAAATCCACTTCAAAATAATATCCCCAATCACCTTCATCTGGAATTGCTAGTATGTTTGAAGGGTTGGAGTAATACTCAAGCTCATCTTGATTTAACCAACTAAACTCGGAATGAGGTAGTGGTTTAGACAGTGAACTGCCATATAAATTATTTTGGTCATAGTACTTTAGGTGGATATGATCATCACCTACTGTTTCAGATTTTATATGATGTTTATTTACAAATGTGAGAACACCGCGTATTCCGCGCTCAAATATATTATACATCTCCGGGTCTTGTAAGAGATGAATGGTCTCACCAGTCATTTTAAAGGCTGATTTAAAGGACATGGCTGGTAGACTGACAAAGTGGACAGGATCTAATTTGTCTTCTTTTAATGCCACTCGTCGAAATTCCTGAAAGACATCAGCCAGCAAAATGACATCTAATTCTAAGTAAGCGATCATATAATCGCCAAACGTTTTACAATCAAATTTTAACCATGCCTCTTGAGCATGTTCATAGTCCTCTACTGGACAATCTTGACCCGTCAAATCGTTTTGGAATTTGTCAATGGAAGGAAGGGTTGTTTCATTTAGTTTAGACATTGAGCTAAAATACGCATAGGAAAAGACTCCTTTGCGAGTGATTATTTCATCCGTTAAGTTTGGATAGTGTTTCTTCAAAGTTTGACTATGGGGAAGAAACTTGAGATTACGAACGAGAGAAGCTAGTGACGCTGACATGAATTGAAATGAATCTAAAAATTTTATTTCGAAGAAGACTGTCTTATTTTCTTTAGTTTTATCAACTGGTACTTTTGCTGTCATTGCCTTGAATTTTTCTCTCGTTTGCGCTATTACATTAAACTGCCACGATTTCATCTGGCTCAACCCTCCTTTTATGAGCATATGACTGTCATAGCCCTTAAAGTTATGAAAAATGACGGGTAGTACACGACGTCTCAACCTAAGTGCAAAGTTACATTTGGAGCAGAGTGCGTTTCTAAATTTACCAGTGATGTGATCATGATCACGCACTTTCTTAATTTTATCGTCATCAAACGTTTTATGACATTTAGGACAGGATGTGCAACTTTCAAATTTTTGTTTGTCTTCATCTGACATATGTAGTGACTTACGCTGCAATTGGGAATCATATGATTGTTGAAATTTATCAGCTTTATCGAGAAATCCTAGAAATTTTGAAATGCAATCTTCACCTTGCCAAGTATGCATTTTGTTTTGTCTATTCCTAAAGTGGTCATGCCATACTTCATAGCAGGATATGGCTGCTGGCTTGTGGATGATATCATCAATGTAGCATTCCATGTCTGCGTAAATGACACGCAGGGGACTTAATTCGTCACCATTATCCCTATGTGAAAATATTTTATCTTTAGGCATGCGTTCCATTTGTAATTTACCTCGCTTGCACCATTCATAGTGAGTTTCAAATTTATCTTTACTCCAAAAGGAGCGGATCCAGCGGTCGCATACAAAATGTTCACCTCTTTTAGAGTGCCCCAAGTGAGTGTACAAGCGAGAGATTTTGGGAATACCACAGTAGTGCCATTCCTCGCTATCATCTTGTTTTACTAATAAGAGGTTGACTACACGTTCATAACAAGTTGAACGTGAATTATAGCGGGCACCCTTCAACCCCTTCTCCCACACGTGAACGACAATTTTAATCTTATTATGTTTTTCGAACGTTTCTACATCTTTGATTTTCATGTTGTTACTATCACAACCTTCAAAGTCTAGTTCATCCTCCCACTGTCTATAGCTATAGGTATGATTTCGATTCGCGTTGATATCATTATAGTGAAGGATGGATAGGACTGCATATTTGAAACACTGTGATTTACAATCGACATTGATGACAGCTTTCTTATTATACAACGTTTTTGGTAGTTTAAATGTGCATCGAGCTGCATGACTTTCTAATAGGGAAATTTTGAATATGGCTGAGTCCACACCATCAAAAATGAGAGCGCTGTCGCGTTGATTGAATATATCTACATTTGATTTTAAACATTGAATGTGAAAATTTAGCCAAGACTCGCAGTCTACAACTTCGGTTGCGGAAGAGGAAGGAACATGAAACTATATTCTCTCCGTCACTTGACCCGTTTGAAAATCTATCTTAATATATTTTAGTTTGAGGTAGATGAGCGCCTTCATTCTAAAATTGTCTAAATTGTTGAAGAGCGCTTCGATAATGTTAGAATTTTGAAGGAGCCACTCAGGAAAAACTACTATTTGAGTATTGGACTACATGCAGTAGTCGCGTACTAAATTATTATGTGAAACATTAATGAGGGAGATGGTAGAGGTACCGTTGGTGTAGTGATCATTTGCATGCGTGTGTTGAAGTCTGTGCGAAGATCGCTGAAAGTGACTATCAAAAGAAAGAGGGCACAAATAGCAAGGAAAGGAGATGTCATCGTCAGAATCAACTTCACCTCCGGAGATTGACGCCGCTTTGCGTTGACACACACGTTGTTTGATGTGTCGAAGGAGACTGTGCTTCCTTGTAAACATATGTCCGCAGTCGGCACATTCCCACTCGTTGCCTTGTCGCGAGAGTCCTGAGCTGGAACTCACATCACCTGAAAGAGAAATCATTCTATCATTTCTGTTCAAGTCTCAGTGTATTGTTACAACCTACTTTGACTCAACAACTCTAAACTTTCCTCGAGAAGGGAGGGCGTTGGTGATGAAGTTGATGCCTGAAATTGAGGAAGATGCTATTAGCCACACGTTTGAGGGAGATGAGGGAAGAAATTTTCAACTTACCATTTCAACGAAATCAAGTTTAAGGTTGATACTTCAACAAGATAGAGACTTCACTCAAATTTGGAATTCACGAGAGAGCAGTTCACTTGCACGCCTCAAATATAGAATTCGCCAGAGAACACTTCACTTATATGTCACAAAGACAGAGTGAAATGACACGAATGTCACTTTACATATATACTTTCATATTCATCATTCATTGGCTGTTCATTCTGATTGGTTGCTTGTTGATACTTAAGAATTAGAAAACATTTCAAAGTTATTATTCACAGTCAACATGACAAGCCCTCCGACAACACCAAACACAAAATTCTCTTCTCCATGCTCAACACCAAAGGCGCTCGTTGCACCAAACGCTCCAACGAAGGGGAAGGTAGAGAAGGTGTACCGACTGGACAATATCAGAAAGTTGTCATTACCAGCGGACGACGAAGAGAGTGTATGTGAGAAGGAGTGTCCCGACTTAACAGGCGTGAAGTGGAAGTATCTCCAGTACGATACTGACGATGTGATGGAGATGACCAGCACCAAATTCCTCGACCAATTATGAGAGTGGTACACCCCTAACTCCCAGCCACGAACTATGGCGGAGTGGGAGTATATCGACAAAGTGAGGCTCGCAGTGGAAGAACGATTAAAGCAAGTGAACTGTTTTTGTTATCTATGTGAAGCCAGACTCTGGGACGATATTGACGATGAAGACCTTTTGAAATACATGCCATAATACATTTTTATTTCGTATTATCTTTGCTTTCATACTGACTTACTTGAATGGGGCTTCAGTGGATGATTTAACCATGTATACTTTTTCATTTGGAAATAGTAGCACGCTTAGTCTAACTTGTAAATCTTAAAACATTTCATATGGGCGATGATGATAGTTGAAATAGTGTCAAATAAAATTAAGATAGCTTACACTTCTGATACAGGGATAGCAATCGACTGCGATCCATGTGTAAAGAGCTTGTTAGACTACGGAAGAGAGAAGTGTGTTATGTTGCGTGTGGCGCGTGAGTGTCCTCCCATTTCATTCCATTCATCAATTCGTCTCATTGATAGAGACAGGTAGAACTCATGGTTCTGATAGCGTATGCAATGGAAAGTTTATAAGGCAACCTTCGACAGTTGGCTAAATGTCGCCCCGGGGCGCGAATGCATACTACGTTGAGACAGAGGCAATCACTTGCAAACATGACGCAGAGAGGTTAAACAAGATTGACCATTGCCGAATGTCCCTTGCGGTATACATAGCTACGGGTTTCACCGCCGCCCTTTACAGGAACGCCCGTCGAAAGGAAGTATTACACCGAACTTCATTTGCAACGTTCAAGTTGACTGATAGCAGATTCAACTTAATGATAGTATTCGCCAGTCCGAAGACTGCCCATGGCAAACCGCGTGGAGGTTCTATCATGTCTTGCCCCATGGTGGCCCTTAAGAGAGCCGATGGTTCGTTCTCGGTGTCAATGGTGTCAATTAAGTTGACTATTGGCTGGAATAGTCAATGGGTATGACGGTTAGGTTGTCATAGACCCTATACCGCCTAGGTCGTGCTGGTGCATCTGTCACCTTTCGGATGCGAGTGGTATTCGGAGTCCATACCTCATCCGTCCAAACGATCTTCTTAATCTTCCCCTTCTTCTCATCCTCTTCATCCCACTCGTCGAGGATGATGAACTCGGGAATGGCGTTGTCTTCATCGATGAAGACGGGAATGCTGTTGGCAGATGTCGCTTCCATCGTGACTTGAAATTGAATGAGAAGCGCTACAATCTTCTGGCTTATATAGGGTTTTCAACAATGAATTGTTCAACAGCGAATCAGAATGCTTCAGGGATAGCAATCGACTGCATAACGTTCAAGTTGACTGATAGCAGATTCAACTTAATGATAGTATTCGCCAGTCCGAAGACTGCCCAGGGCAAACCGCGTGGAGGTTCTATCATGTCTTGCCCCATGGTGGCCCTTAAGAGAGCCGATGGTTCGTTCTCGGGAGTAACGTCATCTTACACCCTACCAATTCTGCCGAGAGAGTCTTTGACTCTCTCTTTGGTAGCAGTGTCGACTTCCACGCTAATTGGAACGTGGCTAAAAAGTGGAATGTAGCGCCATTCCGTTGGATTGACAACAGTTGCTGTCATCGGATTGCCAATCCGAGCAAGATTATTGTAAACTCTGTCTTGCTCCTCTAGCCTGACAAATTCCTCAAATAAATTTCGCGGCCTTAACTGCGGTCCGCGAGGAGAGCTGACTTGACTGTTCGGCGTCTGCATGATTGAAATGAAATGAAATGAGAGGCAGTGGTTTATATACCCCTCTAACGCGACGCAACGTTCAAGTTGACTGATAGCAGATTCAACTTAATGATAGTATTCGCCAGTCCGAAGACTGCCCAGGGCAAACCGCGTGGAGGTTCTATCATGTCTTGCCCCTAGGTGGCCCTTAAGAGAGCCGATGGTTCGTTCTCGGGAGTGTCGTGATGGGGTGGTGAAGGCGGGCAAAGATCTGCAATGAAAATGATATGTATTAGAATAGGATATACTATCTTATTTACTTTTCACTTACCAAGTTAGCCATCCTTTGGCAGTCTCGCGCGCTTTCGGACAGAGAATTTGTGCAGATGACCGCGCATTCTCAGGCTGGCATGTAGGCATTTCTAAGTTGGATGGCCGTTATAGCAAATTATAGACTCGTCCAGACTTCGGTTGACGAGTACTTCACCGTCCAAATGATTATCCCGAATAGGGATGTGAAACTCAAACAACCTATCCTCATTCACACGATTCCACTCATCCCTCATGCGCTCCAACTTCTCAAACGCCTGCCTCTCATCACCCCGCCGAGCCACAGTCCTCTCCAACTCAACATTCCTCGCTCTCAACACACTCATCTCCTTCATCATCTCCTCAAACTTCGCTTCTGCATCTCTCATTCTTCTCTCCGCAGTACTCGCCCTCTTCTCACAGTCATCATTCTTCTCTTCCAACTCTCGTGTCTTATTCTTCAAATCAGTCACACTACGCCTCATTCGAATATTCTCATCCGCTACTTCCTTCGACTTCAGTTCCTTCTTTTTCAACTCATCCAACTCCTTCACGACTTCTTCCTTCACCTTCTTCAAACTCTCATACTTATTCACCAACAAATCATGCGCCATCTGCTGCGATACATGCCTCTTCGCTTCATCCTTCAACCACTTCGCCGACTGCTTACGTATCCCACCACTCTTCACTTTTGGGGAAGATGAGCTCTGCGGGGGGTCGGTGATGACAATGTTTGACACCTCCGACGACGAAGAGCTCAACTTCCTCACACGCTTCCTCACACGCTCCCTATCTAAATCCACATCATCCTCATCATCACTCTCAAGCACTCTCTTTCGCCCAATCTCAGCCTCCAACGACGCAACTGCTCTCGCCAACTCATCATTCTCAACAACATTCTCAACAACATTCTCAACCTTACCCTCTCGCTCTATCGCCAACATTCGCTCCCTCTCTTCAACAATCAACTGCGTGAATCGCAAGTCATTCACCAAACCTCCACTACAGTCAGCATGCACTCTGTAAAAACGCGCCTCATCCTCATTACCCTTCAACACTCTACACTTCACACACGCAACCCTATTCAGGATAATCATGTGGTCGGTGCCCGCCTTCTTGACATGCGCCTTGGCGTCCGCACTGCGATTGATTCGCCCACATGTACACATTTTAATATGAAATTTGCGGTTCTTATCGTTAGCCATGCCTGAGATTTCTTGTTAACTGTAAGATAATGAAATTTGTATAAGTTTGGAATCATGTAGTACAGTCATATTCCTAAAGCATTACACTTAGTGAGGAATGATAGATTTGAGTATAGTGAGTGGCACTCGATCCCGTCGACAGCCCGAAGGCCTTGTACTGATCACTAGGGAAGTGAGAGATCTTCCCCGATACCCGCTCTTTACAGCTAAAGACATCATTGTCACTGCCCCGAAGTGGTAACAGCAACGCCCAGTCAAAGGTAGTGATCAGTAGCTGGGATCTAACCCCTCAAAGCTGCCTTAGTCTTAGTTAAATTTCAAATCTGATAGCAGATTTGAACTCAGCATACTTGAAAACCTTAGTCTACATGTTAAAACTTTGAAAAAACTGAAAATTAAGAATTTTTAAAAAATTCCGCATTTTACTATTCATACTACTTTTAAAAAATTTTATCAGTAGTAAAGACACTATCAAACTCTATCATACAAACTTTGAAGTAAGAAGATAGCTTGCCTACTTCAAAAGATAGAGTCCTTTGAAACACCCGATATCGGGAGCTCAGAGCGACGACCGTCGCTTACCTCGTCTTTCGATGAAGTGATCAGACTTACGTTGTCGGGGGTTTATATATGCTCGGAAGAAAACTTAAAATGGCTCTATCTCCGAAAGTATTCATCGTAGCGACATGCGGTTTGTTGCAAACGATTCGTCTCATCATTCTCTATCATATGACACCTGAACCATTCTCATGTGACCACGGAAAGTCGGTCCGTCAGCACATGTCCATGTAACATGCCACAAGTGAAAAAATTCCTAAGTGTGAAAGCTCCAGTGTGGTGAAAATTTTGAAAAATTTAAAACTTCCGAATTTCGACCTGGGACCTTTACCAAAACATTTTTCATCAAATTTCACTGACCCCCCCTCCCCCCCTCGTTCACAGAAATTTGATGAAAAATGTTTTGGTGAAGGTCTCAGGTCGAAATGCCACACTTTGGAAAATTTTCAAAATTTTGTCCATACAAAGTCACTCTGACACTTAGGATTTTTTCAGGTGAGCTCCGACCTAAAATCTTGTAACAGCTCTAACTTTTGAACGGCTGGTCCGATTGACTCGCAACAAAAAATGTCGTCAAGCAGTTTTTTCTCCTCTTTCAAACGAGTAGCTGTAAGACAAAATCCGTCCACTAGAACCAAAGTTAGAAGATTGCTGTCGGGGGGGGGTCCGTGAAATTTGATGAAAAATGTTTTGGTGAAGGTCCCAGGTCGAAATGACACACTTTGGAAAATTTTCAAAATTTTACCCATACAAAGCCACTCTGACAATTAGGATTTTTTCAGGTGAGCTACGACAGTCCACCCTCCCAACCTGGCCGGCACACCACGCCAACCTGGCCGGCACACCACGCCAACCTGGACAGCACATCATCGCGCGCTACGACGGCCGGCCAGAGGGGGAGGACGTCAGACTCGACGCAACACGACGCCACACCGCGACCAACTCGACGGACAGGAGGGGGGGACGTCAGACTCGAAGCAACACGACGCCGCACCACAACCGACTCGACGGACAGGAGGGGGGGGACGTCAGCGACTTTTTCGACGGCGGCCATCTTGCGCTATCCAGAAGTGGAGTTTTACTTACTACTGTCTTGGTAAATTTTTCGGCATTGGCTCTCCGCGCAATTTCGGCATGAGGGCAGAATACAAGGGATCCTGTTGCTGCAAAATTTGAACTGATGAGAAGTCATATTTCGATTTTATTTCACTCACCGAATTTATGTGTTCAAGTAGACGTGAGAGTGTATCGGCATTAGAGTGAACCCGTCCTGGTCCTATAAACAATTTCAAAGTTGTATTGTTGTAAATAAAGTGACCATCTCATCAGACGTGAAGAGGGGTCTTTATGATTCAGAAGATATTTGAGAGGTGCATGGTCGACGATACAATAGAATTTTTTTCCCCAGAGATATTCGCGAAAATGTTTTACTCCAAATATTAGAGCTGCGGCTTCTTTCTCGACTGTCGGATATGCCCTTTCTGGTTTTTGTAATATTCTGCTGGCGTAGGCTATTGGGTGATCTCTGCCGTCTACATATTGACTAAGAACAACTCCTACTGCCGTGTCGCTGGCATCTGACTGGAGGTAAAATGGTATATCGAAGTTCGGATATGTTAAAATTGGTGGTGTAGCTAGAGCTTTCCGTAACCTTAAGAAGGAGTCTTGCTGAGCCTGTTGCCAATAAAACTTTTTGTCCTTATTGATAAGCTCAAATAGTGGTGCCACTATTTTGGCGAAATTTTTGACAAAACGTCGGTAATAGCTGCACAAACCCAAAAATTGACGAACCTGTTTCGCATTTGCTGCCGTAGGATAACTTTCAATTTTTTCAATATTAGTTTTCGTAGGACGTAGACCGTTGCCTGACATGACGTGACCTAGAAATTGAACCTCTGGCTTTACGAAGTCGCATTTCGATAATTTGAGTTTCAGGCCATACTTGGTCAGACGCTTTAGTATTCGCTCTAATTTTTGCATGTGTTCTGTAAATGTCTCAGCGAAGATTATTATGTCATCTAAATACGTTATACAATCGACGTATTGTAGCCCAGCCAATACAAGTTCTAACGCCGAAATGAATGATGCCGGACTGTTACTCAAACCAAAGGGCATTCTGACGAATTCAAAGTTACCAAGATGGGTTGTAAATGCAGTTATATGTCTGTCCTCTTCTGCTACATCTAACTGCCAGAATCCAGAAGCGGGATCTAATGTCGAAAAATACTTGGCTCTGTGTAGGCAATCTGTGATAGATTGTAATTGCGGAAGTGGTTGACATTGCGGATACGTGATCTTATTCAACTTTCTGTAATCGATCCAGAAACGTGTAGACCCGTCGCGTTTTGAGACCAATACTACGGGTGAACTAAAGGGTGAATTAGATGGGCGAATTATATTGTAGTCAAGCATATTTGTATATGGTTCCGAAGCTCTTCTTTCTGAACGTGAGGAATTCTATACGGCTTTTGGAGGATTGGCGGATGGTTTCCGATATCTATCCTGTGGTGATATGCCGTAAGGTGTCCTAAATCATATTCACCTTGGGAGAAAGCATTTTTATATTTATTTAATACTTGCTTCAGTTGTTCTAGCTCACCGCTTAAAAGTTGCGAGTGGTCGAATTTTACAGAATCTAGCCAATGTTTAGGAGGTGAATTTACTGTAGCAATTGATTTAGTCGATAGTCCGGCCTTTTGTAAAAGTGGCTCTATAAAACCGAGAGTAGTATCTTTGTATAGTAACTGGGAACGTCGCGCAATTAAACAGCATTAATGGAAATTGACCATCGGAAACTTTACCTACTATGTCAAATACTTTAAGAGGATGGTGATAAAATTTTGGTGCCGGTTCTAAGAGCGCAGTTTGGATCGGCAGAGGATTGAGAACTAATCCGTCCAAATATGAGATACTCCTAGGCGGAATTATAATAGTCTGAGTACACTGTAAATCGCTCAATACCAATCACATACGAAGGATGAATACCAAAATATTTTTTTGGTATATTTCTGTATGATCTTGGTATATATTTGTATGCCTTTCGCATGTTATTTCAAGTGTGGTATGCTTTACATACTAAAGCCATACCAGCACAATGTTAAAAGAAAGCATCAATCATGTCCAAAGTATGTTGATTAAGGACTTTTGTCAATAAAGATCACATTAATGTTACTACTGTTCTGTAAGTAGTTAGATAATGACATTCAAGAGTGATACCTTAAATGCTGAATTCCATTTTAATACACGTAAGTCTAAGGCATTTCATGAATAATCAATAAGTATTCAACCATCAACAATTATGTATCATGTAATTTTGAAAAAAGGCATATTATCAATCCGAAGTAAAAACACATTATAATTCATTAAATGCAAAAATAGTTATGTTTGAGATATATAAGTCAACATGGTTGCTGAAAAGTTATCGTTATATTGAAATGATGTTTATCAATTTAGTTCAAGGAAATGAGCTACTTATGAGTCTTGTGAATGCTATAAGACAAGTTGCAAAGATGTCATGCGGCTTTAATTCCACAATAAATCTAATTTAGTTAAATACCACACTTTCACAAAGAAATATTCACGGCTGGTATTACTGGAAAAAAGTTATTTGTAAGTAGTATGTAGTATAACATATTTTTTGCCATGTGACATAAAGCTATTCATACGAAAGACATACGAAACACATACCAATTTGCATCGGGTCTCGTATATAAAACATACCAAGAATTCGTATTTCAACGTAAAACAGCCAATCACAGTTAGCATAGTTCGTATCGTTTACATACCAATCACATACGAAAGTAAATGGCCATTCGTATGAAAAACATACCAGATTTCTTTATATATACCAGAATCTCGTATCAAATGTTGGTTTCAAATTGTATGTAAACTTGGTATGTGTTTGTATGTAATTTTCGTATCCAGCGATTTACAGTGTAGCAATAACCTTCCTTGAGGCGTTTGGTGCCTGTCCAATCCACAAGGGTTTATTAGCAATTGTTATTTTGTTGTTTGCGAAATTGATGTTTAGAGGACCCAGGTTTCTGCAAATGTCCACGCCTAACACGCAAGGAATTGTAGAATGCTCTAGAATTGAAGCTTTGTGTCTTAAGTTTACTGGGCCTATTCGGAAAGTGGCTAAGGTGTATCCGACTAATTTTATGTCTTTGCCATCTATTGCTTTAGCCGTGGTGTCTTCATAATGTATTTTCAATTCATTTTCGTATACCCAACGATTATCAATTAGAGTAAGACTGCTGCCTGTGTCTACAAGTGCATCCACTTCTATATTGTTAATTTGTATTGGTATGGTAGTTCGAATAATGGTATTTACTCCCTCTACGACTGGGTTATTATGGGGTGCAGTTTGAAATCTATTGCCTCTTTCCTCCATAGCTTCACCTAATGTATCAAGAGACAATTCTTCGGTCTCATTATTCGTGGTGGACTTATGAGTAATGTTAGCGGCTGATCTTTTCTCACGCCACGATCTCCAATGTTGAATGGCTCTAGTCCGTATTATGCGATATAGCTTCTTTCCTGGTAAACATCTGGTAATAATTTTCCATAATATCGATTATGAGACATAGATACATACAGCAAAAATCCACACCTGTTTCCAATCGATTTTTAGTCCGATTAAGAATGCGAATGTTGACTTTTCCATTATTTGACCTACTATTTCTTTGGCCTCTGAATATATGGGATTAGTTTGTGACACTCCCATGTTATAAAGTATTTCATTGTGAACTGACACGGTCCTCATAAATTCTGACCAGTGGGTTTTTGATTGTATCTCTGACCAGTTGTATACCACTAATTGATAAAACGTAGTCTCTGGAGCTTTGGGAAGTTCAGAGAAATTAAAGTGTAAGATTGACAAAGTTTTTGGTGTCTTCACTGTCTTGTTGGTACCGTCTGGATAATAATCATACATGCCAAGTCTCCCGCATTTTTATTCAATCTCCCGCTCACCCGCATAATTGCTTAAATCTCCCGCATCGTCATTTATTTACGCCGTATTTTAAAGTAGGCCAACAGTTTTTATCCTTCTAGTGTGCTCTTTCCATCATTCAAATGTAACAGCAAGCGTTCGGACTGATTAGCCACTCACCGCTAGCCTATTCTTCGATTAGCCCTCCTCCATTCCCTCACAACCAATGAGAAGCATGCAATCATACGTTTATTGAAAAGATAGATCTTCTTTTGATTCACGAATTCTATCTTTTTTATTGGAAATGTGACAAATTAATTGTCTTCAAAAATAAATATTCTCCATTTATTGAAGGAAATATAGGAAGTTGATAGGGCTTTTAAATATGATTTAATCTAATTTTACTATTTTTGTTGTTGGATCATTTGATGTTGGGTCTCCCGCATTTTTTTTGAAACCTTGGCATCTCTGAATATAATTAATGCAATTATTGCGTAAGCAAACTGGAATGAGTGATGTATCACTACAGGCTATTCTTGGTGACTGCTGATATATTATATTAGTTTTTGGATTCAAGTACCCAAAAAATTTTGAATTATGAACTTCGAATTGGAGAGGAATGTATCTACGAGTAGTACATTTGTTATTCATAGGCAGTAATTTGTAAGCATGAATGGCGGTGCACGGCCAAACGTGAAAAATGCTACCTACTGATTTAGCATGAATATAATTATGCCGGTGTGCCAGTTTTTACTCCCGCCAAAATTTACTCCCCAGTAAATTTTGCCTAGGAAATTTTTACTCCCCCCAGTAAATTTCTCCTAGGATATTTTTACTCCCTGACAAAATTTACTCCCCCAGTAAAGAGTTAGATATCTCTGATATGAGATAGAATTTCACAATTCTGATTGCAAAATCCTTTATTAGGAACCTCAAATTGATGGGACTAGCATGAATTGAAGAAAACAGTAGTCAGTAGCAAAAAATGGTTCCGCTAACTTCACAAACTGACTTCCAAAAAAGTAAAATCGCATTTACTGAGCAAAAACTGGGTTTTTGTGGGATAACAATTACAGATTTGAAATCAGCGAGTCAAACTGCATCGGATAGGCTAAATTTACTAGGGAGTAGAATATTCTAGGCCAAATTTACTGGGGGAGTAAATTTTGTCAGGGAGTAAAAATAAACTGTTACACCGGAATAAGTGCCTCATTGCCAAAGTTGGGTTAGATGATAGACTTATCTTTAGTAAAGCTGCGGTGTTTCGGGTATTTTTGCATATTCTGTGTATGAGTGATCTAAAAACTCGTTTGGTATACGAGGTCAAAATTTTATGTGAAGCTTGTAGTTCTGCGGCTAAGAAATCTGATGTGACGAGGCCGGCTTGGTTGAGTGGATGATGTTGCTGAAATGTCTTTGATTGAGCATACCGCTTATGTCTATTTCCCATTCCTACTCTTATTGGAAATTTATAGTTTGATATGAAATGCAATCGGGCCCTATCATTTGAAGAAAAATCAACGGCTATTCCTTGTTCTGAAGCCAATAATGCCACACCTGTAGACTTGCAATATGTCGCTGCTTTTGCGATGTTAGTGAATGACAACGCAGCTGGTGGTCATCTGAGATCCACACTTTATCCCAAAAAGTACCAGAAAGTTCCTTCCAAAATACTTTGCTACATTGTTCTTTCTTATCTACGTTCCAAATAATATACGAGCCATCAGGTAATTGACAATGGCCGTTGACATAGTTGCATTTCTTTACTTCTCCAAAACTAGTTTCCATGAAATTGTCGTTATGGCGCTTAAATACTTTGATAGGTATATATATATATAGTAAGCAGTTGGTAGTCTGAAATTTGCGCCATCGGCAGCAATTAGTGAAGGGGCCGGAATACCACCAAGTGTGAGCTTTATTTGTAGTAAAATGGTCAGTTTTTGTGCTTAATTTACCATAAGTGCAGGAATGATGACTAATCATTCTCCCACACTCGAGTTTGGAGACTGGTAAGTACGTGGTGCTAGATTTCTTTAAGTTCTTATCGCCAAAGAAATATGTGAAAGTATACGTTGTTTGTCTCAAGATCATACAATGATAGCCTTTTGTTTCATATTGTGCTATAAATTATCTTTATATATTTTAAATGAGATGCGCTGCTGTTTTCCTTTTAATCGGGGTGGTTGGGCGCATGGAGGTTCAGTTGGAACTTTGAAAATTGAACTTCTGGATTTTGTCTGACAAATCATAGAATTGTACCGGTCGACTACAGCGCTAGCTGGGGAGACAATCATTGCGAGAAGCAAGCAGAGAATAAATCTTTGGATGCATGTTATTATGCCTATTCCTGATTGAGATCGCTTATGTTTATGGCTTGAGCTCAGGAATGCAATCATATGACCTGGTGATAGATTACTGTGCTCGAGGAGAGCATTATCTTCCTCTTCAGCGCTCATCCCTACAGCCGCTATGGTTCGCCTGCTAGTTGGAGCAGGGCGGTGTTGCTATCGACCCATAGAGTTTTGATATCTTTGATTATTGGTGAAAGTTGATTGATTGCGACTGCGTAGACGACCCTGATTAGGATAGGACTTACCCTGCCTCGGTCTGAAAGATGGATTGTAATTTCGCTGAGGTTGAAACTGAGATGTTCGAAAAGTATTATTTGAATTATAAGGCGGTATGACGGTCATACATCGCCTTGCTATGTGCCCACTCTTTCCACAGCGATAGCACTGTGTTAGACCGCCTGTGGTCCATTTTGCTAATGGCCTGGGCTGGTAGGCCATGGTGGGCTTTGTCGTAGTAATAGTCGCGAGGAGACGACCGACTCTCTCCGATAGCTCATCTATTTTTAGTTGATGAATCCGGTGTTAAAGGCTGTAGCACCTTTTTCCTGATTTCTTCTTTCGAAGCCATGATAATTGCATCGTCCAAAGACTTAGGTTCTAACCGCAATACTAGTTTTTTTAGTGTTGGGTTGAGCCCCACTATGAATGCTTCTAAAGCTAAGGCGTCTCGCGCCGAATGATTTTGATTACTATAAGCTAGCCTGACCAGCTTCTTAATGTCTGCCGCATAACTAGCTACCGTTTCTCCCTCTTTTTGTTGCCGGTTCCTTAACTGAATTGCTGTGTAGCGATTCATTTCAGGTGTTTGTAAACTTTTGCCTAGCACATCGCCCTCTTCGCACACTCATAGCTTCTTCTTCTCTGTTCGCGAAACTTCTCGGCGTCTCTATTCTTCAAATCAGGTCACCAAAACCGCCTCATTCTAATGTTTTCATCCGCCACCATCCTTCGACTTCAGTTCTTCCTTTTTTTAACTCACCAACTCCTTCACAACTTCATCCTTCACTTTTCTCAAACTCTCATACTTATTCACCAACAAATCATGCGCCTGTCGACATCATGCCTCTTCTCTTCATCCTTCAACCACCATCGCCGACTGCACACGAATCCCACCACTCTTCACTTTTGGGGAAGATGAGCTCTTCGGGTCGGTGATGACGATGTTTGACACCTCCGAGGACGAAAGCTCAACTTCCTCATCACGCTTCCCTCACACCTCCCTATCTCTAAATCCACATCACCTCATCACACTCTCAACACTCCTTTCCCCATCTCACCCCAACGAGCAACACGCTCTCGCATCTCATACATTCCAACCAAACATTCAACAAAATTCAAAAACATCACAAAACTCTCCTACCTCTCCTCGTGCACATTCGCTCCTCTCTTCAAACAACTGCGTAAATCACAAAACTTCCATCACTAAAATCACTAAAAAAAATCTAAAAAAAACAAAAAACAAAAAAAAAAAAAAAAACTAAAAATAAATAAAATAGCATATAGAAAAAAAATAAAAAACTAAACCTAAAAAAAAAATATAAAATCGGTAAAGAGAACTAAAATCTAAAACTAAAAAACGTAAACCTAACTAAGAATAAAAAAAAAAAAAAAAAAAATAAACAAAAAAAACAAAAAAAAAAAAATAAAAGTAACAAAAACAATACAAAAAAAATAAATTATGCGCAAAAAATGTGCCAACATAACAAAATACTCTAAAAAAAAGAAAATAAAAATAAAAACTAAATAAAAGAAATAAAAAAACAAAAAGCTAAAAACAAAGCTACAACTAAAAAAAAATAAACTAAAACTAACAGCTAAACTAAAAAATAACAGAAAAAAAAAAAAAAAAAATGCTAAAAAGCTCTCCTAAAAAAAAAACAAAAATATAACAGTAAGCTAAATAGTCATGTTAAAAAAAAAAAACTAAAAACTAACTAAAAAAACTGCTAAGCTAAAAAAAAAAAAAAAACTCAAATAAAAAAAAAATAGCAAAAAACAAAACTAAAAACACTAACAAAAAAAGCTAAAAAAAAACTAAAATCTCAAAAATAGCTAAATCAAAACATAAAATATAAAAAAAAAAGCTTTAAAAGTCTAAATCGAATCCGCTAAAAAAAAAACAAGAGAACAACAAAAAAAAAGGATGAGTGGTAGAGGTGATTTATATGTTTTTTTTTTTTTGGTTTTTTTTTTTTTATTTTTTTTTGTTTATTTTTTTTATTTTTTTTTTTTTATAAGTTTTTATTTAGTTATTATAATTTTATTTTAATAATATATATTATTTATTATTAAAAAAAAAATAATAATATATATACTATAAGATTAAAAAATAAAAAAAAATAAGCGATAAACTAACTAAAAAATAAAAAAATCTAAATAAAAAAAAAAAAAACTAAAAAAAAAAAAAAAAAAAAGATATGCGAAAAAAAAGCTAAATAGGCTAAAATAATAATATCTAATAAAAATAAGCTAAAAATCTAAACTAAACTAAGGCTCGCTAAATAAAAAAAAAAATAAAAAATAAAACTAGCGAGAAAAAAAAACACAAATAAAACAAAAAAAAAAAAAATAAAAAAACTACTTAAAAAAAAAAACCTAAAAAAAAAAAAAAAAAAAAATACTACTAACTGCTGAATAAAACAAAAAAAAAAATAAAAATAAAAAAAATGCTAAAAAAAAAAAAACAACCTAAACTAAAGACTAACACAAAAAAAACTAAAAAAAAAAAAAAAAAAAAAAAAGCTAAAACTAAAAAAATAAAAATCTAAAAAACCCTTAAAAAAGTCGCTAAAAAAAACTAAGAAACTAAAAAACAAAAACTGCGCTATAAAAAAAACACAAAATAAAATAAAAACAAAAAATAAAAAAAAAAATAAAAAAAAAAAAAAATAAAAAAAAAAAAATAATAAAAAAAAAAAAAATAAAAAAAAAAAAAACAAAAAAACCATAAAAAACAAACCTAAACAAATAAAAAATACAAAAAAAAAAAAAAAAACTAAAAAAAAAAATAGAAAAAACTAATTAAAAGAGAAAAAAAAGCGAAAAACTAAGTACAACTCCTAAAAAAAAAAATACGCTAAAAACTAAAAAAAAATAAAAATAAATAAAAAACGAAGTAAAAATAACTAACTAAAAAAAAAAAAAGTACGAAAAAAAAAAAACCAAAAAAAAAAAAAAAAACAAAAAAAAGCGTCGTCTAATCCCGGGAGTCTGTTCTTACTGGTAACTATAATAGAAAACAAAAAACAAACAAAACTAAAAAACAAAAAAACAGAAAACGAAAAAATCTAAAAAACGCTAAAAAATAATTAAAATAGAAAAAAAAGCAACGCTAAATCTAAGGAAGACTACGAAAAAAAAATACTAAAAAAAGGCTACAAAAAAAAAAATAAAAACTAAAAACCTAAGCAATGACTAAAAACAAAAATTCTAAAAAAAATAAAAAACACAAAAAACTAAAATAGCTTATAAATACCTAAAAAAAAAAAAAAATAAAAAAACATAAAAGGACTTCCAATAAAATAATAAAAATAAAAAGAAAACTAGCTAAAAAAAAAAAAAGCTAATAATTTTAAAAAAAAAATAAAAAAAAA
>CAJQUW010016223.1:50000-54860 GCA_907163375.1 Prostheceraeus crozeri
AGAGCTGCACTACGATCCCTTACGACATAGCCCGATCCCCAAGTCCCGAACCCAAGGGAAGTGCGAGCACTTCCCCGATACCCTCTCTATACAGCAGACGACCACAAGTGTCACTGCCCGACGTGGTAAACAGTAACGCCGAGACAAAGAAAGTGATCAGTAGCAGGGATCAAACCCCTCAAAGCGTGCCTTAGACTTAGTTAAATTTCAAATCTGATAGCAGATATTTGAACTCAGGTATACTTGAAAGACCTTTAGTCTATATGTTAATAAAACTTTGATAAAAAAAAAGTGGGAAAAAATTAAGAATTTTATAAAAAATTCCGCATTTCCTTTTACTACTGCATACAACTTTTAAAAAATTTGTATGCAGTAGTAAAGACAACATCAAATCACTATCATACAAACTTTGTATAGTAGCAAGATAGCTTGCCTACTTCAAAAGATAGAGACACTTTGGCACCCTAATCGGTAAGCTCCAGAGCGACGACCGCTTACTTCGCATTAACTGGTCATTCGGATGTGCAAGTGATCAAGACATACGTTTGTGGTCGGGGGTTTATTGTGGTTTGGTGGTTTTTTATATTGCATCGGAAGAAAACTTTAAAATGGCTCTATCCTCCGAATAGTATTCATCGTAGCGACATGCGGTTTGTTTGCAAACGATTTGTCCCCATCATATCTTTATACATATTGACCACCAGAAACCATTCTCGAAATAGACCACGGGAAGTTAGGTGGTCCGACCTGCACAGCACATGTCCATAGTAACATGCCCACAAGTGAAAAAAAATTTCCTTAAGTGGTGGAGAGTCCAGTGTCCCCAGTGTGGTGAAAATTTTGAAGAATAATTTAAATAACTTTTCCGAATTTCAACCTGGGATCCTTAACCAAAACATTTTTCATCAAATTTCACTGACCTCTTAGCCCCCTCGGTCTGAGAAATATGATGAAAAATGTTTTGTGACGGTCCCAGGTCGAAATTCCACACTTTGGAAAATTTTCAAAATTTTACCCATACAAAGCCACTCTGACACTTAGGATTTTTTCAGGTGAGCGAGCTCCGACCTAAAATCTTGTAACCGCTCTAACTTTTGAACGAAGACGGATAGGAACAAGCCGATTCTTTCACTGAATTTGTCTCACTCTTAGCTTTCAAACGAGCTATCGCACGACAAAATCCGTCCACTGGAAGCCAAGATCGAAGCAAGCTGTCCAGAGGGGGGGGGACGTCAGTGAAATTTGATGAAAAATGTTTTGGTGACAGTCCCAGGTCGAAATTCCACACTTTGGAAAATTTTCAAAATTTTACCCATACAAAGCCACTCTGACACTTAGGATTTTTTCAGGTGAGCGAGCTCCGACCTAAAATCTTGTAACCGCTCTAACTTTTGAACGAAGACAGATAGGATTGAAGCCGATTCTTTCAAAATATGTTGTCGAGCAGTTTTGTCTCACTCTTAGCTTTCAAACGAGCTATCGCACGACAAAATCCGTCCACTAGAAGCCAAAATCGAAGCAAGCTGTCCAGAGGGGGGGGGGAGGTCAGTGAAATTTGATGAAAAATGTTTTGGTGACGGTCCCAGGTCGAAATTCCACACTTTGGAAAATTTTCAAAATTTTACCCATACAAAGTCACTCTGACACATAGGATTTTTTCAGGTGAGCGAGCTCCGACCTAAAATCTTGTAACCGCTCTAACTTTTGAACGAAGACAGATAGGAACAAGCCGATTCTTTCACTTAATTTGTCTCACTCTTAGCTTTCAAACGAGCTATCGCACGACAAAATCCGTCCACTGGAAGCAAGCTGTCCTGGGGGGGGGGACGTCAGCCGAAAATTTTTTCTCTCCGATTTCGCTGGAAACATCCTTCCTAACCCAAAATTTCACGTAGATTCCGAATCTGGCCTCCGTTTTCTCATCCGATGCTTCGTTTGGGCGCTACACACCAAAACGTCCCAAATTCTAACTCTGTCGGTTTTCGAAACATGGTGAAAAATTTTTTTTCTCAACGATTGCTTGAAATCACCCTCCGATGCGATTTCACGATGAATCCGATCTGACCTCGTTTTCTCATCAGACCACTCCTTCACTCGAAACAACCCAGTTTTACAAACCAACATTCAGCAGATTGCACCAAAAACATCACACACTTTAAGCCTCAAGACTAGTCCTGGCGGGTGCCCACGTAACCTAGACGGTTTTTCGCCAACGTTCAACCAGGCAGGTCGGACCAACTCACCCGAGTCTCACACTCTGTGTTGCAGAGGGGGGGGACTGTCAGCGAACATGTTGTGAACGTTTGGAACCACCTGGTCGGCACACACGACAGACACACTCTGTCGTTGCAGAGGGGGGGGGACTCAGACACGAAGCACCACGGCGGCCGACCACGGACAACTTGCCATGCCAGAGGGGGGGGGAAATAAAGAAAAAAAAAATACAAAATCGCAGCGATGGCCACCATTTGGCGGTCAGGAAGTGAGAGTTTTGATTACTACTAGTGCTTAAATTGTTCAAATCCGTAGAAAGTGTGGCACCTTTCTATTCTATGTCCAGGCGAACTGGCCACCTGCAATCTCTATGATAAATCGCCATGATAAATGAACACAGAATGAGCCTATTGTGGAGTCCTTCAGCTTTTTCAGCTATTCTTGACATTTTAGGCTAGTTTGAGCCATAGGAGTAGGATATGTAGGTAGAGTGTCGACTCAAAAAAAGTATATGTATACAGTAAAAATTTTTATATGAAAAGATTCAGTTTTTTGCGGAGATTACTTCCCGTGGTCCAAAAAATTATTTGAGCACTTTTGAAAAAAGTCAAAATTCGCCAATTTATCTATACTACCGAGATGACTTCCCGTTGTAAGTCTAGTATAAAACAAGTTGGATATCAAAAGGAATGAATATTTGCTAATAAACATCCTAACTAAGCGGAAATTAAGCTGATTATCAAGGGAATTTCATGATCCGTATTATAATGGAGTCTTCTTGAAAAAGTTACGATACTATTCTTGCTTTCTTGCTGAAATTTCCAGTTTTTAATTCAATTTTCACCGGCATGATTTGATGATTCGATCACTAAATTCATGTTTCATTTCTTGAATCTGAACAATGATGTGGACCCATTTACATCTTTCAAAGTTAAATGTAATCATTGTCTTTGATTATGTGATTTTACTGTGCCAGTGGCAGGTTGCCTGTGATATGATCCCGCTCAAGAAAATACTCTTGAGGTTGAGCATGAAAGTAATGGATCCCATCGAATTGCTAATTTCACAAACACTTGCCTCTCCAAGGCTGTCATGACCAGTAGTTGGAAAAGTCGGAATTGGAATTGGAATTGGACGATATTAAAATCTACTGGAATTGGAATTGGAATTGACCTTGATAAACCTCAATTCCACTTTTTCGATAGACCTGTGATAAATCTATTTGTACAAAAATTGAAATCACAGTACTCGCCGTTGTGTTAACTGCAGAGATTAGAGAGGGATAGATCGACAGAGGTAGCTTTATTCTATTGTTGAATAAAGGGTGTTTTTTATGACTTCGATGGGCCTACAGCCCCGGACAATGTTATTTCAGCGATTAAGCAGGCCATGAAAAGACAATCATCTTTGTTCAATCTGTTATTTAGTTATTTATCAAGTAAGATAATTAATCAAAATAAAACAATTGTTTGAATTTAGTTTTAGATAGGACAAGCAAAAAAATTGCATATTAACTTAATTGTTGTACACACGAAAAACAGTTGGTTTGGAAAGAGGATAATTAACGCTGCATTAAAGGGCAGCAACCCTGTCAGTTCAAATCATGATATAGACAGTGTCAGCAAATTATTCTAATAATTAATTATTCAATTACATGAACTATTATTCAACTTCCAATCACAACAATTAACAATATTAATTTTTAAGACTATAGTTATATAGATACGATACGCAACGATAAAAGAAAAACTTTACACTTACAGTTCACTTCTTAATGTTGAATTCACTTCAATTCGATCGGACTCACTTATACCAAAATAATATCATAAATATCAGTGTCACTTATACCGTCAATCTTCAATCGCGCTAGCTGATGTGTTGCCGTACACGCTGCTGTGTTGTTGTTCGCTGGCAGGTCATTGTTGTTGTTACTTCTGTAGTTATGTTGCACCGCGAGAACCCGGAGTTCTTCTAACAGCCACTGAAGATGTCGTATGTGTTGTTGTTGTGTCAATTTCTCATCGTTTCTAATTTATACAAATTTTTGAGACTTGACGATAAAACCACTTTCCTTTGAAAATTGAAAGAGTTTCCTTTAATCTGTGCTCGTTTGCTTTCGACCCGATCACATTTCGTTCTTTTCACGGAATTATTAATCTCCTTTTTTAACATGGACCAATTAATCATTTCATGATATCATTTTTATCGTCGTTTTTTCTTTCAACAACAATCACGTTATTAGCACACTAAATTTATTTCTTCTGTCAGTTTATTAATAGATTTATTCGCCTCTCACCTCTCTCTCTCTCTCTCTGTCTCAGCGTTTGATTCTTTGCTGACCGTTAACTTTCTTTTATTTTTTTCACGAGATATTGAATATCTCGTTTACGAAACGAAAATGGCGTAGGCTGACCGGTTACATATATACATGTACACTAGAAATATGAACTATGAGCATGAAAACGCACATAGGAACGACGAAGGGAACGGTACACAGAAACAACGAGGATAGGATAAGGGCACATGTGTTGGATTGAAACGAACAAACGTTAGATACATTAACTTAAGACACTATACGCGACATGCAATTATCGGAATTGAATCTTATTATGGAATTGGAATTGAATTGAACTGTTTCGACTGGAA
>CAJQUW010016224.1:0-12866 GCA_907163375.1 Prostheceraeus crozeri
TAAAGAATTTGCACCCATATTCCAATATCAGGGTGGGCCGCCACATTTGGAATCAGAGACACATTTTTGTCACATTTTGATATTCAAAGATTTGTGTCACATTTTGTCACACATCGAAGGGCGTTAATTTTACATTCGTGACATGCTGATGAAACATATGTACAAATTTTGACACTGATGAGTGCGAAATTGAGCACTTCGAAATTGCCTTTTCTGCTGCCCACTATCAGATGAATGTATATTCGAGCGCGTTATACAGGACAAGAACGAGAAACCAATTAATTTATTGAGTATTACTAATTCTTGTCAATTAAGGAGTTTCAAGAAATTGCCATGAAGATATCTAATACAGTTGCCCCGAGATCGTGGCAACAGCGGAAACAAACCATGGTTATTATTGTTTTAAGTAAAAATTACACTCAAACGTTGTAAAATCTTATTGCAATAATGATTATCTTCACTGCCTGAATCATTTTGATGGTCCAACAATAAGCACGCATTCGAATTATCCAACAAAATGAATTCACAGACAGTATAAATTCGTACATAAAAGTGCACTTTTACTCGTAATTTACTGTTTTCAGTGAAGAGTATCACGTGCAATCGACAATGGGAGTACGGAGAAATATATCTATCTTACATATTCCGAGTACAAAACAAGATCTAAGAATACAGTTTTCTTATATCACTAGACGAAGTTTGTGCTCCTATCAGACTTTAAACCCTCATTATACTACTAAGTCATACTTCCAAAAAAACATATTACTTCTGTCAAATCATTTTCTGTTAAGAGAATTTGATGCCATTTTGTCACCACACCCCCCCCACCCCCCCATAAAGAAAATACACTTATGTCACATATCATTTTTTCAGATGAAAAAATTGACACATATTGTCACATCGCCCACCTCTGCATTATGTACACATGCATCGTCGATTCATCAAAGGAAGGTGGAGCCTTCTCAAACAGACTGACAATAGTACAGTTGGAAACCAATAAGTACACATGGAAGTCATCAGAAGTCTCGACACATCTTGATAACAAAAGAATTGCTTGAATATCACTAACTCCAGAATGCTTCCTTTGGTCAGCTTGAACGAAGAGATCAGCTCTGAGAGATGAATGTAGTTTCTGAGAATTTGATGATTTGATATCAGCGTCTGTATTTGCTAACTTAACAGCTTTCATTCTTTCATATCGGTTTTAGACATGGCTAAGGCGTTCCACAAGCTCGAAACGTTGTCATTTTTTCATTAGTCCATAGCATCCGCCTACAAATTTTCTGGGTTTTTTTCACCTAGATCTACTTGAATGGAAACTTCTTATTTGCATTGACGCAGGACAAAAAAACCACATTGATTAAATAAAAATTCACAAAAAGAAAACGTATTACTTCAATGATGGGAAATATCAACCATATAATAAAAGTGCATTACGTATTTAAGTGCATCGTTTCATCAATTGAAGTTTTTCAAAAAAGTCGGTATACCGGTAACCCGCTACCGGTCATGAAATTCTGCACCGGTTCCACACTGAATTCAAGAGCATATCAAAAAACCAAAATCATGTTCATTAGTAAATTGAGAATCTCAAACTGGGGTTCAAAAATGGCGATGGCTTACCTTGAAACCATAGGATAAAAGCACAGTCTAGAAACATTCAAAAATAAGAGGACGGTCTTTAATTTGTTCACTGTTTCTATAACAATATAGTCATTGAAATTGACATTCAAAATTGCTCGAAAAGGAGTCCCTAGTAGACTACAGTTGGGTCACCTCAATGACAGAACTGGAAGGGGTCCCTTTCACTGGAAAAGGGCCCCTATTGACTGGATTTGGATTTGGGCCACCTCAATGATTAGGGAACTGAAGGGGCCCTTCAATGGCAATGAAAAAGGACCCCTTCATGGATCGAAAGGGAAGCATTCAATGACAATAAGCGATCACTATCTTTCGACTCGAAATGGAGTCCTCAATGACAATAGAAACTGGCCCCATCCCCCCCCCGTCAATGGCTTCATGGACCCCTAACGGCTGTGAAAGATTCCCTACTGCCTCATCGCTCAACTGGGTCCCTCCAAGGAAAGACGGAACCCTTGCCGCGTGGAAATGCAAACCATCAATAAACACTGAGGGGGCCGCTGTTCTCCTTGATGAGGGAGCATCCGTCAACTACGCTGTTGAAAATACAACATACGGTCATTGTGCCATACATTAAAATCGTGCAGAAGATCAAGGAACATTGATGGCACAATTGTCGGCTTGTAAAATGCATTGAACACCAACGAAAAGAGTCACTATGTTAACTACTTACAAAGCTCAAAATTTAATTACTTTGCAATAGAGTTAATCCTATATCGCATAGCTGTTTGTTTGACGATAATCTAAGCTATCTAATTGCAAAAACCGCCGCTAGTAAACAGGTTTCCCACCGCTGCTACCGAAGAGTAAATAAACGGAAAAAAATTAGGAAAAATAACGGAATATGTTTATGGTCTCGTCCAATATCGTTATGTCCCACACAGTGTTATTTATATCTTTTCCACTGGTTGACGCTTTACGTACATTATTTGAAAACATGAAGCCATCCATTGTTGAAAATTTTGTTAATATTTCTTGTCTAATCCCATTTATTCCGCTCATCAAATCACATTGTATTTCATGTCATACACACTACATAACCTGTCAAACGCAAACAGTTCTGATTTGCATTTAACACGTGGAAATTAGAAACATATTGTGAGACGCTACAAAATAAACTGTCAACATGAAGAAATTAATCTTCAACTGTTCGTTTGTAAGACTTTTCTATAGAAATGAACAAATATTTGCCTACGCATCACTCCGCATCCGAAATTATACCCTCCGTTGAATCTGAGGAAGTGAAGGCATGGTAGCAACTGCTGAGAAAGTGCATGATGTTATAAGGATTTATATTATCTATTTTCAGAAGTATACATGTAGAATCTAACTGAAGTCGTTGCAATTTTGATTCACACCGTCCAATTTTCATTTAAGCGTTCCTTCAATTCATTTGAAAGCTCATGTGAATTAAAATTCCTGTGCATGCAAGATCTTATATCTTCGTATGTTTCTCTCGAGACAGTCTTTCAGTCGAGAGTTTCCTGTTTCTGCCTGAAGATCAGCAATTCAATTTCTAGCTAATCTCTTGATAGCTTTGTCGTCGGTAATCTACAGAAGACACTTGCTGATCTCATCGAAGATCACCACTCGCTTTTTTTGCATATGCTCTACTTTCGTTCTTTTTCTGATTCCAAAAACGCTTGGTATCCATTGATGGAGAGTTCTTCGCAACTTTGATCAGCTTCACTCGTGTGGGCACTTTGATGGTGCTACCTCTCTACATGATTGATTTGAAAAAGAAATTTGCATCATGAATGACAAGATTCAAATGGAAACGATAACTCTTTCGGCCTCTTTAAGGCTGCGTGGACAGGATTCAAAGAGCAGGAGATGCCCAAGTCTAAAGAACTAAGAAACTCAGTTCCTTCCTCATCTGAAAGTTAAGTCAACTTTTTTTCAAATGTGAGATTGTAGATTTTTTCGCATTCCGCTAGGTGGAAGGGGGGGGTGAGACGTTGGTAAACTCGATGCCATTCTATGTTTACTCATATTGCGTCATGTGCATCAACAAGATACAACAAATTTCGTTGGAAATCAGATAAGTTTTGTAACCAAGAACAACCAAGTTTGTAACTTGCTACTAAGCAAAAATGGAAATTTAGTGAAAGTAAGTCGGTAACTCTATGCCTACGCACTTAATTTTCATACCAGACGACTGCAGACCATCATAATCCTCATCCTGCACCAAACACGTTAGGTTTACTTGCTTTATTCAAAACGTAATGAAAACTATAATCAGGTTGAGTTCATCACTCAGACAACTTCCTCTGCCAAAATATCGACTGGACAACTAGTTCAAAATCAAAAATTATTTACTATGATCACACTACTGCGGCAAAAAGGAAGAATACTTGAGTTGAGCTGGTTGAACACAATGTGCAGCTAGAGTATATATTTTCCTTATTCACTTACGGCTACCTAGGTTTTCAACAGGCCAATTCTTCATGAGTTCATTTGAGCACCTACTAAATAGCGCCATCGTGAGAGTGTGGGGTCTTTTGTATAAACAAAAGGTGCTTCATTCATTGAAAATGTTCGAATATGTTCAGTAATTGAACTTCATAACTTCAAAAAGATTTCGAAACACGATCAATTTCACCATTATTTTAAGCATGTGAGCATGTTTATGATTATGTTATCGCGTCTATATTAAACTATAACAAAGCACCCCACTAAGGTTTAGGTTGATCGTGATCGTATTGAAAATCTCTGAATTTCGCACAAAAAAAAGAATGCATTAAAATATTAATTTAGTGCGTCCACAGCAATTTACATGTCTATAATACCCGGATATTTTAAAATCGTCTGTTAATTTTACTGGTATGATTAAATCACATGTCACGAGAAGGTAGGCTTACTAGTTAATATTAATTGTCACATCAAAACACATTACAATCTGAAAGCTGAAATATTAAGATGGTGCGTAGGAACAATGGTGCAGAAATACTGTGCCATAGAGCAACTCGCATCTATTGGTTCACTATCTGAAAAATGCACTTTTGCCCTAATGATGGATTACAATAAACATAAAAGACAGAAACACTATATTTTGGTGCATGAAATAGGTTTTGTTTTTGATTGTATTTTTGGTTTTTTTTTTTTTTTGTTTTTTTTTTTTGTTGTTTTTTTTTTTTTTGGTTTTGTTTTTTTTTTTTTTTTTTTTTTGTTTTTGGTTTGAAGATTTGAATTTGATTTTTTTTGTTTTTTTTTGTTTTCTTTTTTTTGAAAGAATATTTTGGATTTTTGTTGTTTTTTTGTTTGATTTGGTTTTATTTTTTTTTTTTTGAATTTTTTTTTTTTTTTAGTTTTTTTTTTTTTATTGTATTTTTTGATTTTTGTTTTTTTCTTGGAAGGATTCTTTTGTTTTTTTGTTTTTTTTTTTGTTTGTTTTTGAATTTTGTTTTTTTTTGTTTTGAATTTTTTGTTTTTGAAGATTTATTTGTTTATTTTTTTTTTTGTTTTTGTGTTTTTGTTTTGTTGTTGTTTTTTTTGTTTTTAGTTTTGTTTATTTTTTTTTTTTTGATGTTGTTTTTTTTTTTTTTGTTTTTTTTTTTTTTTTTGAATTTTGTTTTTTTTTGATGTTTTTTTTTGGTTTATTGTTTTTTTTTTTATTTTATTTTTTTTTTTTTTGAAGAATTCAGAAGAATTTTGTACAATCAAAAACTTTTTTATGGGTTCCTTTATTTTGTGTGAATTGCTTTCCGTGTTTCTACAAATAGCCTAGAATGTGATGCATAAAAAAAAAAGAAAGCAAGCAAACAAGAAAAGATTGATCGATTTCATCAGCAACATCACATATTTAAAAACACATAATACGTTGATATTCCCTGTCTGTATGTTCCAGAACTTAAGATAACAAAATTCGGTACCATTTTGCAAAATATACTGACAATTCAAGAAAAACGGAACAATTAACGGAGAGAAAGACACATTGGCAAAAAACGAGAAGAAATATAGGACAACTTTTCATAAAAACCGGGGGAAAATGCGGAGGATAGCGAACTCGGGTACCATGAGTAGGTTGATAACTTTTAATGATGAATCTATTATTGACTTGAAGTTATTATGGTTTGTTTGTCAACACTATTTTCTTCGGTTCACAGTTCGAACTCAGATGGGTAACTTTTGCATAAAAAATACACTACATGCGAAACTATACTGCAAATCGTTACTGCTAATGACATTTGATGTCATAACTTAACTAGAGTATACTTTGTGTACAGAGAAGACGCGTACGAAGATCACCAATTTCTCCTTTTAGGGAAAAAATCATTAATTAGTTGAATATCCTATTAATGTATTTATTAGTCTAAGTTTGCGATGAGATGAAGAGAGCCGAAGTTACCAGCATTCGACACACACAGATGTCGTTAGAATAAGTTCAGTGCGCTCGGCGACTGGCGTTTGACGAATTTATCTCAGTTAAGCCTATTAATCAAACAGCGGTGTGCTATTATATAACACCCATTTTAAAACATAATTTAGATAACGACTAAGTATATTCTCCGATTCTATTTGCATTAGTATTGAATTTCATTATTCATAAATTTGACATGCTAAAGACGGACAGGCTTATCACAAATATTTCGCAATGCAGATTTAACTTTCATGATATTACATACTCTTCATGCAAGATAATAAATTTCAGACGTCTGTTTTTTCAAAAATATATGATGGAAACTAGGAGATTTGCTCAGGTAGAAAAAACGACCAAATTGAACTTTTCCATTTGAGGTGATAACAGAGAGTACTTCACTCCTTGAAATCCCTGCATCAAATATTTGATTGCAATGAAAGCGAATCCGTATGTACCAAATATCGCCAGTAAGGCATCATCCAAGCCGCAACATATTTAGAGATTCGATAGGTACCGAGTTTGACTGTTTACGCATTAAATAATGGAAGAGCAAAGAAACGCAAACCTTTGCGACTGAACTTTTTGAAGAGAAAGTCAATGGTAATTAAAACAACAAAATCTCTTGCAGACTCATGCAAGCAATTGTGAAAAATAAATCCTTAACATACGAATAAGAGCCACCACGCGTCAACCTTGTCCAATAAAAAAATGACATGAACGATGTAACAGAATTGCTTCATTTGCGGTGATAAAAGTTATACAGTTATTATCTAGCTGAGATTCTCAACGACCATCATATGATTCAACATTGTCATCATATTCTCCAAAGAGCATGAATCTCTCAATCTCATATACAACTGACTCTGTCGACTTGAAAATGATTTGGATTATAATAGTAATTCTAATAATCATAGTAAAATCTAATAATCGGATACATATGATGTCTTTGCAGAGTTATAAAAATCATAATTCATCAATCCAGCTTGTTACTGAGGAAACAAAAAATCTTTGATGAAAACATTTCCCCAGAAAAACGTCTGATTCATATATAATATCAATCACAAACCAATGACTTCAAACAGTCATCTGTGGCCTGATCAATTACCGTTGACTCCAGCAACAAATTCGGACTTCACATCAATCTAACATCCAATAATTTAATCTAGAACCGACATTTCATGTTTGATGATGATTGTGTTAGCGAAGATACTATCAAGATATGTATGATTTCAAAAATGGAAGATAAATTTGCAAAAATTTAGAGAAGTATGCACACTTTCTACACAACATAATGACAATAACATATTACGAAACTTGGTAAAAGATTGAAATGATAAGCCCGGACAATGCTATCGGGTTAATAATTTCCAATAACCACATGCGTGAGTGTACATCATTTTAATAAGAATAATATTACGAATCATTTAGCAAGTTTTAGTTCGAATATCTAAGAACTTCTTGTTTCCTATACAATGAAATCTGAAGTTCGTTTTTAAGTTTACACCAACGAAACCGATAGATTACATAAATACATCCTTCCCAACCAAAGAAACACCTCATCAAAGAGGCAATGAATAATGAATAAATGCAGTGGTGATCATTATAGGACAATACGAAACATATTCAGACTGAGCTTACTCAAATATCACCACACGTATTGTGAACTCAATCATCATTCCCTCTTACTCCACAACACAATTTGGAATGGAAATGATTTAAGACTTACTGGACCAGGTTCCAAACCGCCGGCCTTGCAAAACAGATTGATTCTTCACATGTAGCACTTTGACCATGTTACTCCGTCATGGGATTATAAATGTGTGTGACAGCCTATGATGAAGGAACTGAGAGAAACGAGTTTGATGATGGGAATATAAGGCAGCAAATTTCATCACTATACCGCTTCCTGATATGATTTCTTCCAGTGTTTCTAATGAAAAATATTGCATAATATCTGGTAATATTGTGCTATCTTCCTTACCTATGGCGACGGACGTTATACTGAGCGTTAAACACAATCAGTGAAGTAAGCATAAAGTCAGACAAGGAGTCCAACGCATTGCCAACGCTACATGATGAAAGCAGTCAAGATTTTACGTTCTCTTCATGAACATTTCCAAAATGCTAAGCAGTTCACAATTTAAAAGTATTCCAAATAAAAGCTGTGTCTACTGATGCACTACGGAAAAGAGGATTTCAAATATCAATTGCAATGAATGATTCATGCTCATTCATCTGGGTAGTTGTAAAAAAAACTCGTTTCTGCTTGAAAGTTAACTGCAACGTTGCTAAAAAACTACAATCAGCTGGTCTCGTGGCACAGCGGTAAGAAGCATGGGATTGGCGATCATTTGGTGAAGAGGTCGAGTACCGAGAGTGCCATTTGATGTCGACCGGACGGACATCCGGTATAAAATTCACAGAGCATCAGAAAATTGAATCACCGTCGAAACCCTCAGCATAGGGAGTAGTGACATTAACAAAGTTGAAGGCAGTCACAGTGATTTCCATCCAAAACTCGCAAATCCTCATAATTGCTCGATTCATGTGCGAGTTCCATTCGAGAAAGCACGGTACATTCATTAACCATCCGCATGCATTCCTTGCCGCTCCGTAAAACAAAAAAGAAACCTCTACTTTGATTTAACCTATTTGGATACCTTTCGATATGTGATAGACTCAAGAGTCGCAGCTCACTTTCATTAGCGATCATCAGTGCAGTACAATTTCTCTCTGGAAAAAAATTAAAAAGCATATTATCATGTTAGCCGTCAGTACCAGGCACTAAGAAAAGTGTTCAATATGTTTCATCTAATACGCAATTATGAAATAAATATTATCAGAGGTTGAGAAAGTCTTTCATTGAAGCTGGGACATTCCCATAACGATGTCTACATGTTTCATAATTTTAATAAACTTATAGTTAATAAGACTTAAGGTTTGTCCTTAAGAGGACAGGTGGTGCGTTCCCACCGGCAGACATTAAACGTTCAAGGCGCGTCAAACTTTTGACTATCCTAGGACTACATTTTAGAGCCAAACTTGACGAGATCGGTGTGGAGGACCTTCCCACTAGTCCATTTTTCACTCAGCGCTTCTAAAGCGGGGCTGGACCTTACCCCTAATGGTCCTCTGACTTGTGATCCTCGACAAATGCATGAATGCATGAAGGTCTTTAAGCACAAAGACTTGACGGATCTGATTGCGTGCCGGGCGGACCTACCCGGGGGTCCATAACATAGCGCTATACGGGCTGGACTTCACCCTTAAGTGTACGAGATCGTACAAGGCCGCTTAACAAGTGATCTCCTTGGTCAAAGTTTCAGGCTCGATTGATTAGGAACTTATATATAAATAGACACTTAGTAATCACCATGTCAACCCCATGGAGACCAGTAACCGACACAGTCCATTCATCACACTAGGGTAGTTAGCGATAAAAAAAAAAGAACAAACGTTAAAACAAATAAAACAATAGCCAGTCGTCAGCAGGTACCCGCCTGGTTGCGTTTCGGCCCCTCTACCTGAACGCTCAAGCCCAGGCGGGCGGGGCCCCGCATAAACTTATATGCGGCTGGCATTCTAAAATCAATACAGTAATGATATGTGTAATAATAAGTAATACTGATAGTAATAGTAAAAACAAAAACAAAACAACCGCAAAAGACGGATACATCCAAAACAAACTAAAATATATGTGTGAAATACTGAAATGGTATAACCAATAAAAAAAATGTTAAGAAAACAGTGTTAATTATATTGTTTAAAATGCGCACTGCGATGTCAGCTGCCTGGCTGAGAAATATCCAAACTTGACTAGAAAATTGTTATGACCGGTTAGGATTTTCTCAGTACATGCCTTCATTTTAGACTTACAATATCCTCTGCTGCTCATCACAAAAAGTGTCATATTAATTCGTTTAATTAGATCTTCAAGATGTGAGCAGATGCGACAATAACGTAAAACCTGGCCGGCAAATACATTAATTCCCATGTTATAAGGTATTGCACTGTCTGGAAATGTCAACAGAACAACAGGGAAATCAAAATCTTCCACTTTATGATATATTGAGGTTCGAAGACCGTCACTACTAGATTGGAGTCTCACATCGAGGTAAACAACGGCTTTGTCATTGACTCCGTTTCTATCTGCAAGAAGCTCCATTGGGTAAATTTTCGGAATTAAGGTATTGAAATGCTTGTAATTTATTACGCATATATCGTCTATATATCTCGAAGTGTTTGACAATAATTTAGCTAGTCCAAACTTTTTATTTTTAACCAATTGTTTCATAAAAGCAAATTCGCAATTTAACAGAAACAAGTCGGCAAGTAAAGGACTGCAATTCCCTCCCATTGGTACTCCTCGAATTTGTCTGAACACGTAACCGGAAAAAGAAATGTAGACTTCAGACACTATAAAATCAATAGCCTTCTTAAAAGAGTCCACGTCATAACAAGAATACCCCTTATACTCGTATTTGATTTTGGAGAAAAACGACTTCTCATATCCTACACACAAGTATCTACGATTAGTGGAATTGAATGTGAGATCAAGGATGGAAAAAATATTATTCTTGATAGCACCTTGATCTAAGTTTGTATAAAGAGTAGAGAAGTCAAAAACTTGCATAGAGTGGACGTTCACGTTAGAAATATTCCTCAAAAAATCTTGAGTCGAGGCTACACTCCAAAAATAAGAATAACCAGTATTACTCCTGATTGACTCACAGTATCTATGGAAATTTTCTCTTATCACTTTCAGACCTTTGTTGATATTCACCGATAACTTTTTAGTTGTACAATTTCTGGCTCCGGCAATGAATCTAAACTTATAAGGATTTTTATGCAATTTTGGAATCCAGAAAAGTTTTGGTAGTTTAAGGTCCTTGTCACTAACATTAATATTAAAGTTTGATTTCATATCTTTAACGTGTTTAGTAAGGACTTCCTTATCAGAAATAAGCTCAGGTTTATAAGTTGCATTGCCTACTGCAGTGGAAGAATCTATGTCAAAACCAAGCTCGTCCATCAGGATTTTGAGATAGAACTTTTTACATATGAAACTAAAGTTGTTGGATGCTTTATCGACAGGAACGACTATCAAGTTTTTATGGAGATCTTGCAACTCCTTATCAACACAAACGTTGCTGCCATTATCTTTCCCACCCAACTTCTTACAACGAAAGATGCGGTGCTTTACTAACATCATGACCCTGTTTTTCCAAATAGAGAAGTCATCAACTTTTAAGTGAAGGCGACTGGACACACGAGATATATGATTATCTATGGAATCGCTGATCTCTTTTTGAATGGATTTCCATGATATTGACCTAGACAATCTGTGTTTAGTGCCATACGCGAATATAGCTCTGAGACCTGGATCATTTATTATATCTAAATTACCGGTAAAAACATGCCCATAAGGCTCATAAACAAAACTGGTCATCGAGTCACAGCTGCAATCGCTCTGTAAAATGCCAACAACTTCCTGAATTGTCAGGCTATTAAGAAACTTATTATAATTGAAGAATTTCAAACAAATAGGGTTATTAAGCTTATGGTACACTTTGGGAGGATATAGATGTTTCGCTTTTTCTGGAACTAAAGCACAGACACTTTTATCATTAAATACAGAAGGTAAATGAAGTTTGTCAACTAAATGAGACTTGAAAGGAATCACTATATGCGTTTTGTCTTCGGTAGAGCTATCCCTCTTGTTTCTATATAATTTACTATGAACATATGTTGTCAAAACGAAAGATAGGTCATTCGACTGATCAAGAAGCTAGAATACATAATTTTAAGCATGCTATCACTAATCGATTTCAAGCAATTATAGAAATGTCTTATTTTGTTGCTCTTCATCAACTCTTGAAGCTCCTTGAGAATATCCTCACAACTATTAGATGGAGGATATTTCTTTCTACCCGACTTCCTAAGGCCATGGCTTCTCTTACGTCTGCTAATAGGAGAACTAAAAAATGAAAATGAATTTGCAGTGTTCTGAGAGGCGCAACCTCCGCCTAACACTCTGTCATTCAAACCCAAAGGATGCAAGGTGTTCAGCGTTCTTATATGAAAATCTTCCTTACTGTTAAGCTCGAAGGCAATTTCTGTATCAGATTTATTACGAACATCGACAAAGTCAACAATTTGTATACTTACATCATCCCAACTGTGATTAGAACTATTAAAATGATTACTTAAATACGTATTGAGATGATTCTTTTGAACAGACTGCCGATGCCCATTAAGTCTACAATGTAATGGCTGTTTTGTCTGTCCAACATACTGGACCCCACATGATTGACATGTGATCAAATATATTACATGCCTACTCTTACACGAGAAACTACTAGGATAATTTAAAACGAACCGTCTGCCGGTACTAAAACTCTTAAAAGTAGTATTAGTGTCAAGAGATTTACAACATAGGCATCTTTTGCTGCCACAGACATCAACACTACTGACGCATGTGGAGGGCGCTATCCACTCCTTCGCATTAACGTCATACACTTTAGCTTCCATTATATCCATATTTCAAATGCCAGGACCCCATACTAAGCAAGGAATCCTTTCAGAGGTTGGACTTTAGATCCTTGCTATCTAATTGGTACTTAGACCTAACACAACTACCGATGTCATTAATAAACCGCTATAAGAATGTGAGGCTTTCGCCTGCCAGCAGAGGTCCAGTAGCGGGGTCATAAACCACCAGCATCTGCAGACTTACTGTGTTAGCAATTGAAGCTGGGACATTCCCATAACGATGTCTACATGTTTCATAATTTTAATAAACTTATAGTTAATAAGACTTAAGGTTTGTCCTTAAGAGGACAGGTGGTGCGTTCCCACCGGCAGA
>CAJQUW010016225.1:0-74354 GCA_907163375.1 Prostheceraeus crozeri
CCATTGTGGCGTTAACAATCCGTATCAGGCAGTGTAAGGACAGTCCTGGAATGGAAAGGAAAGGATGGAAGACTGCAGTGCGAAATCAGGCGGTTCTTTGAGCTGGAAGGATCCATCTTGAATCGCCAAGTACAAAACAGATAGCCCATAGGCAATGCAGCCATCCTCCAGAGGCTCGAGGGGACGAGAGAAGGCCATCAACGCCCGCAAGAAAAAAAAAAAAAACAAAAACAAAACAGTTCGACGTTGCAGAGGCCGAGGATGGAAAGAAGTTGTGGAAGTAGTTTGCTTTAAGTGCGAAAAGCTAATTCATCTCCAGGTCCTCAATGGCGTACCTTATCTCGTGTATAAGAAGTGCCCGGGGATTTTGAAGGAATTGCTGGTGAAGCTGCTTGCGAATTGCTGGCGGAAGGTGGTTGCGTGCCGGAGAGTTGGTAAAGAGCAGACGGAATCTACATCCCTAAGGAAGATGGAGCCAAAGCCATCGGCCAATTTCGACCCATCAGCCTTTTGAATGTCGAGGGAAAGATATTCTTTTCTATCCTGACGGGCAAAATGACGGCGTTCCTCCTGAATAACAACCTGATTGACACGATGTGCAAGAAAGGAGGGGTACCTGGTATCGCTGGTTGCATTGAACACAATTTCATGCTATGGACGGCAGTCAAAGAAGCGAAGAGAATGAAGAAAGATCTTGGTGTCGTTTGGTTGGATCTGGAGAATGCCTATGGCGCGGTCCCTCATGGACTGGTCATGTATGCATTGGACTTCCACCATGTTCCAGAGAAGGTGAAAATGCTGATAAAAGCCTATTACGAGGACTTCATCATGAAGTTTCGGACTGAGAGGTGGGATACGAAATGGATCAAGTTGGAGAAGGGGATACCAATGGGGTGCACCATTTCGCCTATCCTTTTTGTTATGGCGATGAATGTAGTTTTATCGACGGTGCAACACACTGAAGGAGTCGAGCTCAATGGAAGGAAATTACCTCCAGTTAAGGCGTTCATGGATGACATGACAGTGGTTTGTAGATCAGCGGCTGCAACACGGGCTGTATTGGAGAAACTTGAGAAGGCGATTAATTGGGCAAGAATGAGAGTGAAACCGGTGAAATCTCGCGGTATGATGATTCGATTTGGTAGAATATCAAGCAGGGTAAAGTTTTCGATCGACGGGCAGGTGATTCCATCAGTGTCTGAGAAGCCGGTTAAAAGCCTTGGACGATGGTTTGATGCCTCCTTGAGTGATAGAAGAAGGATGCATGAGATTCGTGACACATTTCAAAAGTACTTGAGTGCACTGCATGTCTCGGGACTACGTGGGGTACAGAAGGTGTGGGGTTTGCATCACTTGGTGGTACCTCGAATACTTTGGCCTTTGACTATGTACGACGTGGCTATGACGACAGTGGAAACGATGCAAAGGAAAATGGCAGTATGGATTAGGAAATGGCTGGGTGTTCCAAGGACTCTATCTCAAGCGGCACTCTTCAGCAATGAATGCAAATTGTCATTGCCAACGGAATCGCTAGTAACGGAGTTCAAGGTCAACAAGGTCAGAGTGTTGGAAATGCTAAAATCTTCGCCTGATGAGGCAGTGAGGGATGTCAACTGTTTGGTGGAGACGGGGCGGAAATGGTCAGCAGAAGAATGCTACAGGAGCGCTGAGTCAAGGCTACGACATGACGAGGTTGTTGGTATGGTCCAGTGTGACAGACGAGGCTTAGGCTGGCAAAGAAAGAAATGGTGGTCAAAGGCTACAGGCAAGGATAAAAGAGAGCTGGTAACAACAGAGGTAAGGCGTGCGGAAGAGGAGTCATGGAAGGTGGCAGCCAGTAGTCAACCACAACAGGGAGCGTGGATGAGATGGGAAGAAGCCACATGCCAGCGTATGTCATGGAAGGATTTATTGGGACAGTCTCGCGGGGAGCTGAGGTTCTTGATTCGGGCGACCTATGATTTGCTACCTACTCCAGCAAATCTGAAGAAGTGGAAAGTGAAGGAGTGCGACCGATGTGACTGTGGGCAGAGAGGGACCTTACATCATATCCTGTGTGCGTGTCCTAACAGACTCAGTGGTGGGATGTACACGTGGCGGCATAATGAGGTACTGAAGGTATTGCACCAAGCAGTTGTGAAAGCGATAGAGAGAAACAGGGAACAGGAGGGTACTAAAGTGATCCAGTTTGTGAGAGAGGGACAATCTGTGCCGAAAGTTCGCCGGAAAGATGGGGAAGGTTGGACTCATTTGAGTATCGCGAAAGACTGGCAGGTGTCGTGTGACGTAAACGGGGGTTTCAAGTTCCCACGGAGATAGGGGTGGTGACCCAATTGCGCCCAGATTTAGTTATCTGGTCAATATCGCAGAGGGCGTGCATGTTAGTCGAGCTAACGGTGCCTTGGGAGGATCGGATGGAGGAAGCGTACGAGAGGAAGATGGACAGATACATAGAATTGACAGAAGAGTGCAGATTCAGGGACTGGAGGGTCAACACTTTGCCGGTTGAAGTCGGGTGCCGCGGATTCGTGGGACTTTCAATGATCCGATTTTTGAAGACGCTGGGATTAGGAAAAGAGGCGATGAGAACAGAGAGGGACTTGAGTGAAACAGCAAGGAGAGGATCTGCGTGGATATGGAGCCGTTCGAGGCTTTCTCCCAACAACGGCTAAGGACTGATCATCCTTAGTGGACCCCGCCACCCAGGCAAGCGAGTTCCGAGGAAAGGGGTTGAAACTCGTGGGTGGTCCTCGGCTGACGACGTTGTTGGTAGCATTCCTTTGGAATGTTTCGAATATTTTTTTTTTTTTAAATAGCGAGCACGATTGAAAAGCTGGCTCCAATTGGCAAACAGGTAAAGATGAAACAGGTATTTTGGCGACTTCCTATGACTGAAATTAGTAAGGAACCGGTAGCTTGTCAGTGCACTTTGCAAAGATTCACTGCTATTATACAGTCCGTTTCATAAAAAGGGGATCATCCTAAAATTTGACTAGATAAACATAAGTATAATACAGAAAGCATTTTTCATGTTATTTCATGTCACTAATATATTTAAATGTCCTTATATAGTCTGATAAGCTATGATACAGTAACGGTTATTAAGAAGCTAATATTTTGTGGCACTACCCTTATTGTCAATGACATTACCAATTCGTCTAGGCATTGATTCGATGATATCGTTGAATTTTGACTGATCTAACTTTCTCCACTCTCTTTTTAACAGTGACGTAAGTTGTGATACGCCATCTGTAGGTAGCAGTGAACGACGAACGTTACGTTTTAGAATGCTCCATACATTTTCTATGGGATTCAGATTAGGAGAACGAGCTGGCCAAGATAATGTCCTAAGCCCTAATTGAGACTTGCATAAGTTGACTCTACTACTCCTGTGACACATAGCATTATCATCCATAAATAACCAAGTCGATGGATCACCAAGTTGATCTGTCATTTGGCCAATGTTCATTCGTAAAACATTCACATAGCGTTCAGAATTCATGGTTCCTTGCTGTATGTGAAGTTCAGAGCGGCCATTGGTCCAAATGCCAGCCCAAATCAGTAGAGTCGCACCACCTTGTACCCGGAGACGATGTAAATGTCTCGGAATTTCCTGATCAGATTTTATCCATAATCTCAATCGACCATCACTACCCTTCAGACGGACTGATGCCTCATCAGACCAGACAACCCGATCCCATTGATTTCGCCAGTGACAATGACTCATTGCCCATCTGAGACGTCTTTTTGTATACTGATCTGATAATTCGATCTGAGAGGGCCTCTTACTGCTCTTGAAATTCGACTCAATAAGTCTTCTACGAATAGTGGACTTAGAAATAGACGAGTCTAGTGCAGCCATCTCAGTTAACGAGAGACTTGGATCAACTTTAACAAATCTCAAAATTAGGCGGTCTCTACGTTTGGATGTTTTGCGTGGACGGCCAGAGCCCTCTTTACGACAGAGTCGAAAATCATCATTATGCCATCGATGCACATTTGTATAAGGGACATTTAGTCGCTTGCTGGTAGTTCGCAAAGAAAATCCTAGTTCTAGCAAGGCTGACACTTTGCCTTTTGTGAATGCGATCTCGTTATTGTTCATTTGTGCTTTGTATTGTTTTCAACCGGTAAGAGATAGATTTCTAGCTGAAAGCAATCAGGAGTGCTGCCAACACCACCGCAACGAAGTCAGGAAGCTATGGAACATGAAGTCCAGTTAATCACATGTAGCAGTTACATTATTGTTGATGAATAATGGTGCTATACTGGCTCTGATTGACCGATTTCCTTTATTTTTGTTTTGCTTGATAGCTTTTGGCTTGTAGAACAACATATTACATAACAAAGAAAACAAATGTAATTTTATAAGAGTGAAGTATGATTTTGTGTAACATTGCTAAATGAAGATCAAATTATCTATTACTTTTTTATCTATAACAGGAAAACAACTCAATATTCATGCTTGAAATTTCCAACAATGATATTAGTAAACACAACTGACATATCTTCCAAATTTCAGAGAAATTCGTTCAAGTTTGGCGGAGTTAGACAAAGTTGAAGTTAAGGCGATGTTTAAGGGTGATCCATTTTTTATGAAACAATCTAATTTCTCTTTGTGTATAAAAGCATTTTGATGTAATAGATCTCCTTTAGAAAAAATTAACAAATACTGAGTGTTTCAGTAATTTGATTCTTCTTAAGATCAAGCAACATTAACCTAAAGCGGTGCCTACTGAGAGACTGAAATGATCATCAAAAAGGCCGCTATTGTTCATTCTAGGTCTAGTGTCACTAGCAAAGCGAGAAATCGGACTTCTGAAGGGTTGTCCCTATATAACCAGGGCTATTTTGAGCTACGAAGCCTAATTTATTTTGATGTTCCTGTGAATATCGTTACACAAAGTTACCAAACCTGACAATTGGTGCATGCTCGTTGCGATGGTTTTGGCCAGGGTCATCTGCTTGCTATAGATAGGTTCTCTCCAATTTTTACGACGTTTCATTATTCAATGAAACGTCGTACTTACTTACGTCGTAGGTACTCGTCGAGAACCTACTTTTCCAATTTTCATCATGACTGACCTCCCGCATCGACAACTCTATCATTTCCTATAAATAGCAATTCAAAATTGAATTTTACATTCTTCAAAAAAAGATGTTTTGAGCACCAGTTTGAAATCTATGCAGTGGACGGTACATTCACTTCGTAGAATTGCCGTAATTGTGGAAAAAGTTGATTAAACATCATTATATTCCTTTATTATTTTGATATAACCTCTGTGATCTAGAGTTTAGCTTAAGTAGGCCTATCTATGGATAATGTAATATAAAATCATGACTTTTATGCTTTTACTAACTTGAAGTTTAGCAATGGTTAAAACAGCCCATATTATTCTAGCACTATAAAGTCACGTATGTAAATATATAAATCATTGGCATAGATTCAGTAAGTTCCCTACAGCATTCAGAAAAAATATCTTGAGTCCATGCGTCCATATGCGCGCTTCACAACATTGACCCATTAAAGTCGGTGCGTGGCAAAAGCTGCGTGGGTGAAAATTACGCTTTTTTATGACTGTTTCATTTATTTCTTGTTCATCTTTTGCAGTCCATAATTTCATGCGCACTTCGTACATGTAACTGTAATCATTTCTTTGTAGGAAGACCAAAAGTAACTGTTCACACTGCTTTCTTTGACCCAACAACTCTCTATGGGATTTGGGCCTGTTGAGTCACCACGCCAACTCTCAAGAAGTTGCCAAACCATCGTGTGCTGCGATCCATTCTTTTTGTAGCCTATCCATTTGCATAATCTTCGAAGATTTGTGCTAATTTGTCCTCAAATCTAAGGAATTTGGTTGTAGCAGTGTCACAATGTGTTGCCGTTTCATCAAGACATCCAGTTTCCGAGTAACTGGCTAAGAAGACCTTTTATTCTCAGGAGGATCTTCGCAATAGAATTGCTCTCTTTCGACGCTGCCAACATTTAATAGTGGACAACGGTGCTAGTGTGAAGTTTTCTGATAAAACCAAGAAGAGTCTGTCTCAATTCCAATCAAATCGGTAGACAGTAAGAAGACCAAGCAATTCGATCATCGATAGTCGATACGCAAACAAAGCTAATTGCTCACTAAGGTCAATGATGATGTGGATGCCATGTCCGTCAATGGACATTGTGAATTTTACGGAGTTCCACGTGGATCAGCAATACATTCACGAGAATGTGAATTCACCAAAATGTTCCTGAAGAAAATGTCCCTCAATTCATGATCATGTGCTGCAATCCATTCTTTTCGCTGCTCAATTTTATTGCAGGATTTAGGGATTGCGTGTGATCATGAATTGAGGGACTTTTTCTTCAGCAGCATTTTAGTCGACTCGTGAATTTATTGTTGTTCCACGTGGAACTCCGTAAAATTCACAATGTCCATTGACGGACATGGCATCCACATCATCATTGACCTTAGTGAGCAATTAGCTTTGTTTGTGTATCGACTATCGATGGTCGAATTGCTTGGTCTTCTTACTGTCTACCGATTTGATTGGAATTGAGACAGACTCTTCTTGGTTTCATCAGAAAACTTCACACTAGCACCGTTGTCCAATGTTAAATGTTGGCAGCGTCGAAAGAGAGCAATTCTATTGCGAAGATCCTCCTGAGAATAAAAGGTCTTCTTAGCCAGTTACTCGGAAACTGGATGTCTTGATGAAACGGTAACACATTGTGACACTGCTGCGCACAAATTCCTTAGATTTGAGGACAAATTAGCACAAATCTTCGAAGATTATGCAAATGAAAGTCAAAGAAAGCAGTGTGAACAGGTACAGTTGGTCTTCCTACAAATAGATGATTAAAATTACGCAGCTCGCATGGAAGCATAGCTTGAATTTCTAAAAATAGGCGCACATATGGTGATATCGTCAACAAACTTCACAAGATAAGTACCTAAAAGAATTTACAGGTTTCAGGCTTACAGTGGCTGCATTGAACAAAATTACAATAAAAACCGATCCCTGAGATACCCAGAGGTCATTACAATCCGATCGCTCATCTCAAAATCAATTATTACACTTTGCTTTCTATCTGTGGGATATGAAGCAATTAATTTATAAAAATTTTGTCCGGTAATTTGCAAGACAATGTAGAGACCGATTTTGTCGAAAGGTTTTGCAATGTCGTAAGTAAATATAAATAGGATTCTAGTTAGAATCCATAGATAAATAAAAGAAACTCTAGATCTCAGAGTTTGCAGTACAATAATAGAGCACTGTGATGATGCATAAGCAACATTTTTCACGATTTCGACAAAAATGCGAAGTGTTTTTAAACTTTTGAAAATTGCTGTAGTAGATGGCTATAATAAACAATACGATTTGATCAATTATCACATAAAATGTCGTAAGACAATGCTGCGATTATGTTTGATCGCATTGGGGTAGTTAAGCGGCGCTGAATACAACTTAAAGCAGATATTTTTAAAAGTACATGTAAATTGAGAATTCTCTACATCTATCTCAGTTATGCATCGTGGAGAATGATTACAGTAAAAGGATCCAAAAGAATGAATGCACCAAATATATTCTGAGGTATGATAATCTGTCCAGCTTGTGACTTCGCATCCACTATTTGTAGCTTAAAATTGACAGTTTTACTTATGAACTTATTATGTGTTTCAAGTGCTTAAAGTACGAGTATTTTGTTATTATTCATGCAGAAATTGCATGAATGTATTTGTGGATGAATCTACTTGTTAATTATGGTTTCATATGTGCCTTGCCAATATCGTAAGTGATTTGAATTGATAGAGATGCTTCGTTTTGCAAGAAATTGGCAAATATTCTCGATTTTCAATATGTAGCCTACCTTTACTAAAACTCAGTTACTTGATGTTCTTATGGTGTCAAATTTGATAAGATTCTGCTTGTTTATCCAAAAATTGAAGTAGCTAAAAGTCACAAGAGGAGCCGTAGCAATAAATGGGTTCAAAGCATCAAGCCATTGGCGCCTATTTATCAGTCTTAAAAGAGCATTGGCAAGCAAGAAATACCATACGGGTACAGAGATTGTGCATTGCATTGCATCTCAAACCAAACACACATACAAAGTCGATGGAATCAGTGTCGACAAACAACTTAAGACTCCTGAAATACCGTATTTCCTCTAATATGAGCACCTTTCTAATATTAGTAACGGCTTTAACATTCCTGGTGTCTCTAATATAAGCAACTCCTTTTTATTTGAGAAAAACCAATTAAGCAGTTGTCAGGTAAGAGATTATTCACCGGTTACGTGCACCGGTTACATTCAGGTGGTCTAACAACAAATCTACCTATAAAAGGCCGAATTCAGCTGCGGGTAGGTGGCGTCTGCCAACCACACATTTACAGCTAAAGGAAAAACGAAGGTTCCGTCAAAGTAACAACTATTTCAGTGGATTGTCGTGGCTTGTGAAGAGATCCCTCGAAATCTGATTCTCAGGTCCATGAAGGCCAGAAGATGGCTCTGAAGTACATTCATTGCTTTGAAGAAAATGAAATGGTAGGCCTATTCACAGGTAGACATGTTCTGACACAACTCCGACAAGATAATCAGGACTCTTTGGAAAGCAGAATCACTGATGACAGGAGGTCATCTTGAAAACTCATAAATTTGTACTGCATCTTAAAGCTTAATGATTATAAGTTCCGAGAATTACCGAAACTGATAGGCTACTACTACATAGAGTAGATATATTAGGTAGAGTGGTAACTCCGCATTTATTAAATCCCCAATGTGTATACACTTTCGATTTTATTAAATAAACTCAAAGGAGATGCAGTCGGAATTGTTTTCAAATGTGAGATATGCACCTTTATGCAGTTTTTAAGAAATCACAATGGAATTGAGTGATCATGAAAGCATAAAGCAGAAGGAAATGACACTATTTTACAGATAGTCCATGTCTGACAGCCTTGCTGAGGTAATGTTTGTTAAATTGGAAACTCGATGACCTGATATTGCTTTCCTGCTGAACCTCAAAAGAATCTTCTTAAGCGTGATCAGGCAACAGCTGCCACTGGCATGGCAAAATCACAGATTCAAAGATAATGATTTCAATTAACTTTGAAAGATGCAATTGGGTCCACATCACTATTCAGATTCAAGAAATGAAACATGAATTTAGCAAATCATAAAATCATGCCGGAGAAAATTGAATAAAAAAATGAAATTTCAGCCAAGAAAGCACGAATAATGTATCGCGACTTTTCAGGAAGACTTCCATTATAATACGGATCATGAAATTCCTTTGATAATCAGCTTGACTTCCACTTAGTTAGGATGCTTAGCAGCAAATATTCATTCCTTTTGATATCCAACTTGTTGCATATTACTTATATAGGAGAGTCATCTCGGTAGTATATAAATTGGCAAAATTTTGACATTTTTTAGAACTGCTCAAATAATTTTTTGGACCACAGGAACGTACTCTCCGCATAAAACTGAATCTTTTGGTATAAAAATTTTCACTGTATACAGATACTTTTTTGAGTCGACACTCTACCTACATACTTACTCTATGTACTACTATACAATTCTAATGCATTACTTGTGATTTTTTGGCAAACTACAAAAGGTTGGAATCAAAACATATACCGCAGTAAAATAAAAATAAAGTGCTTTTCCCACGTCTCTATTATAAGCAACGATTCTAATATAAGCAACAAAATCGAAAATTAAGTCAAACTTTACATAAATGGAAGTGCTTATATTAGAGGAAATGCGGTAATCAAAAAGAAGGATAAATCCTATTTCATAATTTGCCACAACCCACATAAATTTGCTTTTTCATTTGCAGAGTCATTCTAAGGACAAAAAGCTGGAAACAATAACTGCTATAGATGCGAAGAGCAGAGCTTCTATTGATCATCGTCATAATAATAGATACTCTTTTTACGATCTAATGGTTTTAAATAAAGCCTACAAATGTGGAGGTAAGTCAGTGGAAATAATGTTGATTTTAAATCTCTTGATCGAAAAAATCGCCGCATGCTCAGTTTTTAAGCGTCAACAATTCTCTATAGATTATAATTATGCATTCGCATGGTCACTGCGTGTGCTGTGCACCTGTGACATCGTGAATGACTCCGTCATGACACTTCGCTGCATTTCTTCTGAGACTTAACTTGAAGTCTTTGCTACAAAAGCAGTCCATCCATAGTTCAGCGATTAGACTAATGATTTCTTTGCACCAACCTATATCGGAAAAGTCACTTTATTGTTTTGTTTCTAAAATGATAACGAGTACGTGTTTTTTTCTAATATCATGGTTACCACATGCATATATGCCTACACAGTGGGTGTTGAATTCCACGTCGCCGCGATTGTACTCAACAGATGGTCGCACACTTTGTACGAAGATAATGTCTGATGTAGATGTAGGTGATAATGTAGGTGTGGTTTAATCGGAATATTTAACTATAATTCTAAGCTGGTAATTGAAATGAAAAACTCAGCATCGCTTCATGAATACTTCTATAGCAACCTTTTTAGAAGATTCTTTTTTTGAACTTCAGTGCAGATGGTGAATTGAGCAGCCTTGTCGTCGACGAGCATTACAGAACGAATTATTGTAATTTGTATGGATTCCACTTCTAATCTCAACACGAAGTCTGAGTTTCTGCAGCAGCTTGTCGTAGATGTCGTACATAAAGATTTCTTCTCTTGAATTGATTTTTGTTGTGCATCATTGAAATATAAAATTCTGTTGGCTTATCTAAAGCTCATGAACAAAGGGAAAATAGGTTCAAACATATTAAAATAAAATTCAGATTATGTGAATTCGAAATGCCACATTTTACATGTATTCTTATAAATATAAAAAGATAGAGGATATATATATATATATATATATATATATATATAATGAAATTAAAACTGAAAACACGACTTTTACTTATAAGCATAAGCGCTTTCTTTTCTTCAGATGCTTTATAAGTATATAAACTTATAAAGCATCTGAAGAAAAGAAGGCGCTGATGCTTATATGTAAAAGTCGCGTTTTCAGTTTTAATTTCATTATATTTTTCTCCGGTTGCTGAGTATAGTTATTAATATTTTTCTTGTTATATATATATATATATATGCATGATAAAAGAAAAACTTGGAATTATAGTTAAGTATTCCGATAAAACCCTAAACCTAACAAAAATTTAGGATTTGAGCATTAGTTTCGCATCAAAAGTCTATCGATGTATGTAAGCTATAATGGAGCTCTGGAATAGGCCATTCAGTGTTTTTGAGCGAGCGAGCGGTATTTTTTCAAGTTTTTGATGAGCGGATGATCGAGCGAAAAAAATATTCCGTGACCGAAAATTTAGCGAGCGAGCGGTGATTTTTTGTGGTGAGCGAGCCATTTTTAGAAAAAACTGAAAAAGATCAAATAATCAAAAAAGCGAAATATTTGAAAAGTTATTTTAAAGATGGTTCCTGGTGCATGCATGTATAAAGCGTGATTGATGAACAAAACATCGTCACTTTTTTTCTCTTCTGTGGATCTCTCACTCTTGACAATATGCATTGAATGCTCCTGTCTGGATTACACTTGTGAATATGAACTTAGCAAGAAGAAGGTCTTTTTAATCGATGATGTGCTGAACATCTGACCATCGACACATTATTTATTCACATATCTTTTGAATCGGTCTCCCAATCATCGCTTCGCTCCATAGATGTACTAATCGTCTCCGGAATTGCACGAAGCCATCTTGAGATGCTATCGTAATGGGAAGAAGACCGTTCCAGGACACCGAAAAATTCAGAAAAATTGGTATTTTTAAAAACGACTAAATTCATGAATTTTAACCATTTTTCAGGTATTTAAGACCTAAATTCATAAATTTAGTCCATTTAAAAAGTACCATTTTATGGAAAATTGGTATTTTTAGAAACGCCTAAATTTAAGAATTTTGGTCATTTTTTCAGGTTATGAAGACCTAAATTCATAAATTTAGGCGTTTTTAAAAATACCCAATTTTTCAAATTTTTCAAAATCTCAAATTTGAGAATTACAATTTTTACCTTGAAAATCATGACCGTTCCAGGACACCGAAAATCATAAAAGTTAAGAATCTCAAATTTCAGTTTATGATTATTTTCTCCTCAAAATCATGACCATTCCAGGACACCGAAAAATCATAAAAGTTGAGAATCTCAAATTTAAGATTATGATTATTTTCTCCTCAAAATCATGACCGTTCCAGGACACAACATCAAAGAAATTGGTATTTTTGAAAACGTCTAAATTTATGAATTTTATCCATTTTTCAGGTTTTTAAAATATGAGATATCTAAAATTATGTGTCTAAAAATATTTCTTTAAAAATGGAAGAGACAAAAGTGGAAGAAACCGCAAGAATATATCCTTCGTTATCACAATTAAAAACAAGTGAAATGGACATTGAAAAAATTAACATTGAAGAACATAAAGATAGAGTACGTTATATGAAAAATAAGGAAACGCAATTATTATTAAGATTAGAGCATTATGATAAATTAAGAAAGAGATGGTCTAAAGTTAAGAATGTAACACAAGGAATTGGAATCTTTATGACAGTAAGTTTAGGGGTATTCACAATTATAATAACCTCGGGTGTTTTAGTAATTCCAGTAGTTGCTACTGCTTTAACAGGTGCGGGTATTTTTACAACTTCAATTATTACAATGTTAGATAAATCTTTAATAACTAAGAAACGAAAATCATTGAAAACTAAGCATTTACATATTAAAGAAGTCTATGACAAATTACATAACTACTTTCAAAGAGTATGTGATGATAATGTTATTACGCTAGATGAGATTGAAAAATTTGATCAAATAGCTAATGAAGTAAATCAAATATCATTTCATTTAAAGTCCGAAAAAGTTGATGATGAAAATTCTAGTGATGGTAAAACTTTTAGTGATGGTAAAATTTCTAATGAAGAAAATGATAAAATTTTTTTAGACGAACTAAAAACTTTATTAAACAAAACTTAAAATGAAAAGATGTCAGACGCCAAAGCAATAAAAAAATAATTTGTTCAGTAAAATGTTTTTGTTGTATTCCAATGTTACCACAAAATTCAAATATTATACTTTAAAAATGGATAAAATTAGAGCTGATAATTTTAAAAGAATAAAACAATTAGAAGAGTTAATAAAACAAAGAAATATTATGAAAGAAGATCATCTTCAGCATAGAATGATAAAAGCTGGTATTCAATCTGATATGTTTGAAAAAATGCAGCAAACCGAGCAAGTAAAAACTGATTTTGAAAACTATGGAACCATTTAAAAAGCTTGAAAAAGAACTTACAAATAATGATAAAAAAATTAATATAACTGATCCAGCTCACAAAACTATATTAGATGACTATGGATTACTAGAATCAAACATTAATAAGAAATTACCAAAATCTATGCAATTTGAACATTCTATTTCATTTATAGATGGAAAAACAATACCTAGATTTTATCTCGGACAAAAAAGAAATATTTCCACAACCTTTTCGAGATTTAATTTTTTCGCCAGATAAATCTCCTTTTAGTTTAGATAGAAATTTTGTTGATCTTTTAAGAGGAGCAGATTTAAAAAATTATGCTGTAGAAGATCTCATAAAATATAAAGCTATGTTAGATAGAGTTAGTGCAGCAAAATCTCTTAGACGTTATAAACAATTAGAAAATTTATTATCAACGGGAGTTAAAGTAGGAAAAGGTTTTAAAACAGAAACAACTGTATTTTTACCAGATGATCCACAGGAATTACTAAATAGATTAATTATTTTAATATCGGCAATAAAAAAAGGACATAATTCTAGTTTCAATAAAATTCATGCTATATTGAAAAGACTGTTAGAAAAGAAGATTCTAAATGAAGAGGATTATAAAAGTATAGCTGAAATATGTTGTTGTTTTTAATTTTTTTATAAAAAAATATTTATTTAAAATTTTAACTAAAAAATGTGTTCAGCAGATTTGGACAAAATTAATAATCATTTAGATAATCTAACAGAGATTTTGGGTTCATCAAAATTTAGTACGACGCTAAAAATTATAACAACTACTTCATCACACACTTGTAATTTAGAACCCATTCTACATTTGGAACAAAATAAAAATTATCAAATTGCATTGACTAGTTTCTCCACATTTAACACTATTCAAAACGTTATCAAAGATGTGAATGACCAATTTTGATATTCTAGTGATAAAGGTAAAACATGGAAAATACTAACTTTTCTTCCTGGTTCTTACGAAGTTGAATCAATATCAAATGAAATTAAGAGACATTTGGGTATACCATTTAAAGATAAGAAACAACTACATTTTGCAGTTGAACCGGCAGTTAATAAATTTTCTCTTACTTTAGACGAAAATCATCAAGTTGATTTTAATCATGATAGATCATTGTCAAAGCTATTAGGATTAAATAAACAAACCTAAAGTCAAGGTTTTCAAGTGAGAAGATTCCAAAAATAACTGAAATAAATTCAATTGTTGTACATTGTAACATTATTAAAGGAGGATATATAAATGGTAAATTGTCAAATTTAATATTCAGTTTTCCAGCTTTTACTGTACCCATTGGTTATAGATTAAATGTATTTCCACAAACACTAATATATTTCCCTATTACAAGAAAAACCATTAACAACATTAACATTAGAATCACTGATGAGAAAGGACAAGAAATAAATTTTGGAGGTGAAGAGATTATGATAGATCTTTTGGTTGGAGAAGTTTAATTTTCTTCTTCTTCTTTAAAATTAAAAAAAATAAAAAAAATTATTAGAAATGAGTGAAGTGCTCCCAGTAAATTAAAAAACTTAAATTTAATCATCATCCAAATCTATCTAACAAATTTTTGTCAGTTATTTGTGGAAGATCAGGTTGTGGAAATACGTATCTATTATTTAAAATTTTCACGACTCCAAGTTTTTTGGATTATAACAATCTTATAATTTATACAACAACAGCAGAACAACCCGTCTATCAATTTTTAAAATATGGATTTGAAAATAATCTTAAAAAAACAGCAATTGCTTCATTATTCAAAGAATATAAAAAATCTGAATATGAAGAAGAAATAAGTTCGTGGTGTGAAGAAGCAGCAAAAAATAAGCAGTTAGTAGAATCCAATAAAAATAACCATATAAAGATACAATTAACAGATGATAGTGGTAATATGCAAGATCCTAGTAAACTATATAAATCAATGAAACATTGTGTAATTTTTGATGATTGTGTTAATGATAGAAATCAGTCAGTTCAGAGAAATTATTTCACAAGAGGTACACATAATAACTGTAGTGTTTTTTGTTTAACACAAAGTATGTATTCATTAGATGGAGGTGTTATTAGAAAGAATGCAAATATATTTATACTATTTGAAATGAATGCAAGAAACTTAAGTGATTTGTTAACAGATTTGTGCGTAAGAGATAAAGATGAATTTAAGCAATCGTGTAACAATGCTTGGTCAAAAGATTATGGTTTCATTACAATTAATATTGATAAAAAAATTCATGATTGAGTTATAGAAAATATTTTCGCGGAGTGATAAATTTTTTTTCTAGACTGATCTAAATAATAAAATTTTTATTCTAGACGGATTTAAATAATAAATTTTTTTTCTAGACTGATTTAAATAATAAAAATTTTTTTCTAGACTGATTTAAATAATAATAAATAAACTTTAAAAAGGTAAAGTATTTATTCCATCAGGTAAAATTTTTCTTTTATCATCAAATGGATCTAATGATAATTTATGTTCTTCTTTTAAATACATTTTATGTTTATTTAAATTAAGTCTATAGTTACATGCTGTTTTTATTTCATTATTAAATAATGCGTTCTTATAATCTTGAAATGTTTTTTGGTTAGCCACTGATGCCTTTGAAATTCCCTTTACTGTTTTATGTGTTTTAATATTATTAGTTCTGTCATAACAATAACATTTAGATTTTAAAAATATAGCTTCTGCTATGAAATCTTCATTTCCTTCTAGTTCATCTTTTACTTTACATAAATCAGAAGGATGAATGATATCTTTTATTTTATTATTTTCTTCATCAAGTGAAGAATTATACGGTATTGTTAATTCTAAGAAAACGGAGTCCGTATCTGTAAAGTGTAATTTATAGTTTTGCCATAAGCAGGTGCTAAATAGTGATATATAAATCTATACATAAATAGTTTAGCTAATTCTAATATAGTGAATCCAATAAAATTAAACTTATCATGTTTTACCCTGATTCGACGGAAATGTACAGCACATAGATTATCACTAACTCTAGTAGTTCTTTTATATGTAGGTTTCCTTGTTAAATTTTGAAACCTATCTTTATCATAAACTATTTCAATATTTTGTCTATTACGCACATTTTCTAAAGTCTTGCCATAAAATGCATTATTCATTAATTTAAAGACCACGTTTCCAAAATCATCTTTATTTCTTGTAGCTATTTTACGTTTTTCAAGATTGAACTCTATATAATTTTTTAACCACCTAGATTTTTTATACACTAGTTTTCGATGTATTTTAGTGAGAATCATTCCATGTTCTAAATACCAATCTAGCATTCTTCCTTCAACAACATACTTTTTTTTATTACTTTGTGTTAACCTTTTTTTTGTTGGTCTGTATTTCTTAGGAATTAAAGATTTTTGATAATCTGAAAAATCTTCTATATTGGGAATTTCGTTTTCGGGACAGAATGGATAATGTTTTGTTGCGCCTTTTATATAATCAGGGTATACTAAATCAACTTCATACATGTAGCCATGATTATAATTTCCATCATATGTAGGTTCGTATTCAAGAATATTACACCATGACATTTCACCTGTTGGTAATTCTTGTATCATGCAAGAAGAATATAAGCTATTAAAATCAGAATATAACAAATAGTTTTCTCTCATGAATTCATCAACTGCTGCTTGACTCTCTTCATTTGATATAAGTCCTTCTATATTTTGATTAAACAATTTTATAAACTGATCGCTTTCTTCTGGAGATAAAGGTTTATATATTCCATAATCATCAGGATTTACTTTTTTATTGTAACACTGTACATAACGATTACCTAAAACTGATGAAACACCACCTCTAATACCAGATTCAAAAAATAATAATTTATCATATGTATTTTCTTTATGGTATTTAAGTTTAACATTTGTATATTTTAGTCCTGCTAACCATGTCAAACCTGTTGTAGAATAAACATAACATGGATCTATTCCGTAATATTCTACACACATGTTACGAAAGTTTTCAAAAAGATCAGCAAGGATTAATACATCTATCTGAAGATATTTCATTGTATAATCATACATATTTTGACAATTGAGATCTTTCCAATTTTTTTCAGCTTCTGAATAATCTTCTTCAGATAATTGTGATCGCTTTAATGTTGATTTAAATTCATTTATTGGAGGAAGTTTTTGTTCTTTCATTATTTCATTTATTCTATTTGTATCTCCAGTTAAATCAGTCTTCGACTGTGAACCGCAGGTTATATATTCATACGAAAATATTCCTTTTAAATGTTTTAAATTATATTTATTTAATATTTTACATTGTTCAGGTTTCAAAGTTTTTCCCATAACATCTAATGAATAAGGAGTAAAAAATCTAAATGCAATTAAAATTCTAATACAACCTAATTGCATTGAAAAAATATTCTTCTTCTTGTTTACATAGTACATTTATTTGTTGTTGTTGTAATTTTTCAGATGAAAATAAATCTTTCATTACTAAATGGAAATCATATATAGAACCATTCTAGAAATATAAAGGAACAAAGTTATATTTAAATTTATTAGCATTAAGATTACAAGAATTATGTGCTGCCCCTCTATATAATACATTTAGATGATCATGATCTTTTACTTTGTAGGCAGAGCCGTCGCCTCGCTTAAAAGTTGTAAATTCTTTTCCACAGTAATAACAATTTTTTTCATAAGCAAAATTAATTTTTTCTTCATCGGTTAATGGAAGCATTGGTATATTTGTTTCAAGCAATTGTGAAAAACTACTTTGTAATTCTTCTACTTTCTTTGTAAACATTTCTGAACTATCTTCACCATAGTATTGATAATATTATGATTTAAATAATTCAGGATAATTTGAATGAATGTACATTCCCCAACAGAATGGTTTTTGTTCAAATAAATATTTTTCTTTGCTTTGTTCAGGTGCACTTTTTTCATAATTACCATTATCAGAATTTTGTGTTATGTTAACATTGTATGCTTCGAAATCACAATAAATAGTAAAGGGTACTTTTTTTTGAAATACCATTTATTATATATTAAATAATCACCTTTAGGAAAAGTATTTTCAACTGCTTCATTTTGTTGACAATTATTCAAATGTCTATTCATTTCTTCTTTAGTTCTAAAGCTCGTCATACATTCGAGTCAGGGAAAATTTGCATTATCTGCAGTTTTTGTAAATATAGAAGTATCTTTACACAATATAAAATGATCCTGATAATATAATATATTCGCTTCTGCTGATTGTTTTGCTTGTTTTAATTTTTCAAATCTATCTTGATATATTTCATGTGTTAAATCAATGTATCTTGTAAGATCATATACAGTTTGATAAGTTTTCTGCTTAATTATTTCTAACTGTTGTTCATATTCTTTATTATATTGTTCTTTATATTGTTGTTGACATTTTTTAAAACATTCATTTATTTTTTGATTGGTTTCATTTAATTCTTTATTGTATTCATTTAATTCTTTATTGTCTTTGTTTAATTCTTGAATCGTTTCTATCTTATTTTGATATTTATGGTGATATTCTTGTAGCAACATTTTTGATTCTTGTTGATAATCTACTTTACATTTTGATAAAATTTTATTTAAATTTTGTAATTTTTGTTGATATTCTAAAGATAAAGATGAATAATTGGAATCATAATCATAATTGAAATTACGTCCTTTATAATTATTATGATTAATCATTATTGGTGATAATGTTTTAACAATTTCAAATTTTTCAGTACATATTACGTTTCCTTTGTAAATAATATTATGATGCATGTAATTTCCTCTTTCATTGTATACTATTTCTGATTGACATAAATTTTTATTATTCAAATAAATTTTTTTTGAATCTGAGTAAAATGGAGCAATATCACCAATAGAAACACAATTCACATTTATTTGAAAAAAATTTACTTCTATTAAATTTTTATTCTTTTTATGAAACTTTATTAACCTATTATAATCATATGGAAATTCATCTAAGCGATCAGAGAGATCAAATTCCTTTATATATTCTTCTTTATTATAATCTTTCTTTGTGATACTCTGCAGGATGTAAATGTGCTATAACACTCCACAGAAAACAATAACCATCTTCATTTTTTATGCTGATTATTTGTGGTGAACTGAAAGGTAAAGGAACATAACTACCACCAGTATTATTTATATATTTATCAATTACTATTTTCTTAGATAGTATTTGAACAAATCTCCAACCAGATTCACGTAACTGGGCTTCAATTATACAATTTTCTAATTTATTTATCATCGATTCAAATATGGGTTGTATATCATTTACATTATGAATTTCTTGTGAATTTGTAAAATGTCCTTGTATTATTTCTTCAGGATTTCCATCAGGTCCACTTTTTGTGTAAAGTACTTCTACATTCATATAACATTTGAAAGATTTCTTAAATATTTTACAAAAGTTTGTTAATACATTATAAAAAGTTTCATCGGTTTCATTATGTTCAACAGATTCATTAAATAAATATTGTATATCTGTTACAGCTTCGTCAAATTCATCTATTTCGTTAAATTCATCAGTATCGCTAAATAAATATCTTCCATCTGGTAGGGTCTCATCTTCACTATTAAAAACTTTTTTATATTCCGAATGTGAATAATCATCGAACATTTTTTTAACTTTTATATCAGTAGGTAATCTTTCTAGATAGTTTATATAATTATTTAATTTTAATATATTTCCTTCATCAACTCGATCTACATTTTGTAAATGCAATTTACTTTGTAAATGAGATTGATAACTTCTTTTTGTTTGCAACTTTCTTTTACATAAGACACAATAAAACTTTTCCATTTTTTGTTTTTTAAAGAAAAAATTTGTGTTTTAATTTTAGATATAAACATTCTAATATCAACGTCTTGAGAGTTATTATATATTTCACGTTCTTTAGTTATTTTATTTTCTTTATCATATAAAGTCTTATTAAAAGATAATTTAAACTTATTTTCACTAACTATTGATTCTTCATCAACATCATAAATTACACTTTTTGGTATAGGATGCCATTCCCTGATGGGAATATCTAATTCCAAATTATATTTATTATTTGATAATAATATAATTGAGAAAAATATTGGTCTTTGATCTCTTTTGGAAAATTTAATAACACCATCATAATCTGAATCATTTTTAGTTTTATTACCGATGATAAAATTTTGAATTGATTAGATGTAAATCCTTACTTATATTTTGTAGACCCGACACATAGTTGTCTAATAGTATCTTCAACTATTCCATCATTATTATTTTCAATTGTAAGAAAATGAAATTTAGATGAATTTTGATTATATGTAGTATTAATATCATGTTCAGATTTAAATTTTTCTTCACTTAAATTTTTATAATTACTAATATTTTTATAATCTTTTTCACCATTTACACCTTTTTCAGATGTTTCAGAATCATCATCTATATTATCATCATCATTGCTATCCTCATTATTATCATAAGGTTCTTTAAAATTATTATGATTATGATTATGGTCATTGTTAATAGTATAAGGTGTTGTCCACATAAATTTTTCTTGTTGTGCTAAACCATTTATATAGGATTTTAATAAATTAATATTTAAATTTGAATATAATCCGATATAAGTATCATTATCATATCTTTGAGGCATTTCTACCATTTCTCTTTTATAAAAAGTATCTCTATAATATACTTGACATAATAATTCTTCATTATGTTTTTTACTTTCAATATGAATATTATATTGATTAAACTCATCAACAAATAATCTTTCTTTAAAATAACTTTTGATAATCTTTAAAATAATTTCTTTCGAAAAATATTTTTATCTTTTTACTAATTCCGTAATATTGATGTAATTAATTATTTTAGTTTTTTCTATCCAATCAGTATTACTAATTGGTAACACTGCCCTATTGAATCCATAAACATTATTATGACCTATTATAACCATGTTTTCTTTATTTAATTCTACATATGCAACATCATTATATTTACTAACAATATCCATAAATTTAATAAATGGTTCACCTGGAAATATACAATAATTTGTTTCAATAGAAGGTAAACCTTTAGTTTGTTCTTTGAATATTTCACCTTGTAATTTAAACAAAAGATTAACATATATATACATGGATTATTATTATTATCAAAACATTTATTTTCAAATCCCGATGATCTCATCGAATAAGAAGAACAGGATGATACGGGCGAATATAATTTTTTTAAATTTGCTTTTTCCATTTTTTTTATTTCTATGTGAAAAAAGTTACTTTTTTATTGTTGAAAAATGATGTTACCAAATGTTGGTGGAGGTGTATACATCCCGAATAATCGTGAATCAGAAATAGAAATAGAAAATTATATTATGAAAACTGGAGACATTTTATCTGGTCCATTGCATCTTTCTATCCTTCCGCTGCAAAATGCAGAGTTAGCAAATAAACAATATGTTGATACACAAATCAATGACTTAAAAGAAAAATATATAAACGATGTTTTGGTTCCACTGATAAATGAATTAAAGTTGCTTAAACTTAATGACAAATCATTAAACGAAAAATTGTTAAAACTTGATAAAAAGGATAGAGAGCTACAAGCAGATATAGCAAAACTTTTTAAAAAGATTTCAGAACAATCAAAAATTTTAATATTACTTTCTATAAAGTTAAAATCTGCTGTCATTAAAAATAAACATCAGATACAACTATTGAAAGAGTATCATAATTAGATCATAATTAGAAGATGAAATAGAAAAACTTCCCGAAAGAAATAAAAATTTTAAAACAGTTACAAACTGCATTCCAAAAAAGTGTTGATGAATTGAGTTCTAAAATTACTCAACAAATGAAAAAGATGAGTAGAATAATAAATGAAGTTAACTCACTTAATCAAAAATTTGATAAAATGAAAACTCTTAAAATCAATTTAGCAAATGAATTAAAGAAAAATTATAAAGGAAATAAAGAACAGTTAGATGCTGTTAGAAATCAGTTAGATGTTCTTAATGTTTAATTGAATGCTCTTAAAACGGCGTTGAAGATGAATCAGCAGAAAATGCAAGTTAATAGAAAAGAAATTAAAATACATCACACGCTGCTTGACGCAATAGATAAAGTGCAACGGAAAATTAACAAAGTTATCACGAAGTTGTTGTCCATTCACACACGTAAATCTTAATCGGACCAAGGGTCCTCAGGTTAAAACCAATCCGAAACTCAAATCTTAACGTAAATATTTTTTCAAAAAGTCAAATTTAATCCTAAAAAATGCCTATAATTTATAAACACAATCTTAAACATTTTGCCTCAAATCAAAAAATAGCACATGAACCATCTATGAAATCTGTTTACCATTATAACAATGTAGAAACTATTCAAAAAGAAGGAGCTGGCATCTTTTCTGGCATAGGAAGTATCGTTAACTTGATTAAAAATAATAAAGATTTGATTACATCTGCTGCAAAAGGAGCAGCTGCTATAGGTAGTACAGCTAGAGCAATATCAAATGCTGTTAAGTCTCAAAACGAATTAAAACAACTAGAAACTATTCGTAAACTTAAGAATGATTCTGAAGAACTAAAAAAATTAAAAAAAATTTCATAGGAAACAAAAAACAAAATTGCTAACATAGCAGCAGGGTCTGATAGTAAACATGAGAAGAAATCAAGCGTAGCCATAGAACCCACGGTTCATTCAGTTGAAGAAATAAGAGGCAATGGTGTGAACAGCGGAGCTGGTTTAGCAAAATTCTAAAATATATTTTTTAGAAAAAATCTTTTTCTGGGTGTGAGAAATTTTTTTTCTGTGTGTGAGAATTTTTTTTTTGGGTATGAGAAAAAACAAAAAGTCAAATTATTTTTTATAAAAATGTCAGTAGTAAGTAAAACTTCACCACTGGACCGCGCAAGATGGCCGCCGTCGATGACGTCCCCCCCTCCTGTCAGTCGACTCGGTCGTGGTCAGCCGCCGTGTTGCTTCGAGTCTGACGTCCCCCCCTCCTGTCAGTCGAGTCGGTCGTGGTGTGCCGTCGTGTTGCTTCGTGTCTGACGTCCCCCCTCTGGCCGGCCGACGTAGCGCGAGGTGGTGTGTGCTGCGCTCTCCAGGTTGGCCTGGTGTGCCAGCCAGGTTGGGAGGGTGGAATGTCGTAGCTCACCTGAAAAAATCCCAAGTGTCAGAGTGGCTTTGTATGGGTAGAATTTTGAAAATTTTCCAAAGTGTGTCATTTCGACCTGGGACCTTTACCAAAGCATTTTTCATCAAATTTCACCGACCCCCCCCCCGACAGCGATCTTCTAACTTTGGTTCTAGTGGACGGATTTTATCTTACAGCTACTCGTTTGAAAGAGGAGAAAAAACTGCTCGATGACATTTTTTGTTGCGAGTCAATCGGACCAGCCGTTCAAAAGTTAGAGCTGTTACAAGATTTTAGGTCGGAGCTCACCTGAAAAAATCCTAAGTGTCAGAGTGGCTTTGTATGGGTAAAATTTTGAAAATTTCCCAAAGTGTGGCATTTCGACCTGGGACCCTGACCAAAGTTTGTTTCATCATATTTCACTGACCCCCCCACCGACAGCGATCTTCTAACTTTGGTTCTAGTGGACGGATTTTATCTTACAGCTACTCGTTTGAAAGAGGAGAAAAAACTGCTCGATGACATTTTTTGTTGCGAGTCAATCGAACCAGCCGTTCAAAAGTTAGAGCTGTTACAAGATTTTAGGTCGGAGCTCACCTGAAAAAATCCAGTGTCAGAGTGACTTTGTATGGACAAAATTTTGAAAACTTTCCAAAGTGTGGCATATCGACCTGGGACCCTGACCAAAGTTTGTTTCATCAAATTTCTCCGAACGAGGGGGGTCAGTGAAATTTGATGAAAAATGTTTTGGTAAAGGTCCCAGGTCGAAATTCGGAAGTTTTAAATTTTTCAAGATTTTCACCCCACTGGAGCTACCGCACTTGGAATTTTTTCACTTGTGGCATGTTACATGGACATGTGCTGACGCACCAACTTCCCGTGGTCATATGAGAATGGTTTAGGAATCATATGATAGAAAATAATGAGACGAATCGTTTGCAACAAACCGCATGTCGCTACGATAAATACTTTTGAAGATAGAGCCATTTTAAGTTTTCTTCCGAGCACATATAAACACCCGACAACGTAAGTCTCATCACTTCGTCGAAAGACGAGATAGGCGACGATCGCCGCTCTGAGCTCCCGATATCGGGTGTTTCAAAGGACTCTATCTTTTGAAGTAGGCAAGCTATCTTCTTACTTCAAAGTTTGTGTGATAGAGTTTGATAGTGTCTTTACTACTGATAAAATTTTTTAAAAGTTGTATGAGTAGTAAAATGCGGAATTTTTTAAAAATTCTTAATTTTCAGTTTTTCAAAGTTTTAACATGTAGACTAAAGTTTTCAAGTATGCTGAGTTCAAATCTGCTATCAGATTTGAAATTTAACTAAGTCAAAGGCAGCTTTGAGGGGTTAGATCCCAGCTACTGATCACTACCTTTGACTCGGCGTTGCTGTTACCACTTCGGGGCAGTGACAATGATGTCTTCAGCTGTAAATAGCGGGTATCGGGGAAGATCTCTCACTTCCCTAGTGATCAGTACAAGGCCTTCGGGCTGTCGACGGGATCGAGTGCCACTCACTACACTCAAATCTATCATTCCTCACTAAGTGTAATGCTTTAGGAATATGACTGTACTACATGATTCCAAACTTATACAAATTTCATTATCTTACAGTTAACGATAAAATCTCAGTAATGGCAGATGACAAGAACCGAAAATTCCACATCAAAATGTGTGTGTGCGGTCGAGTAAATCGCAGTGCGGACGCCAAGGCGCATGTGAAGAAGGCGGGCACTGACCACATGATTATCCTGAATAGGGTTGCGTGTGTAAAGTGTAGAGTGTTGAAGGGTGATGAGGATGAGGCGCGATTTTACAAAGTGCATGCAGATTGCAGTGGAGGTTTGGTGAATGACCTGAGATTCACGCAGTTGATTGTTGAAGAGAGGGAGCGAATGTTGGCGATAGAGCGAGACGGCAAGGTGGAGAATGTTGTTGAGAATGTTGTTGTGAATGATGAGTTGGCGAAAGCAGTTGCTTCGTTGGAGGCTGAGATTGAGCGAAAGAGAGTGCTTGAGAGTGATGATGAGGATGATGTGGATTTAGATAGGGAGCGTGTGAGGAAGCGTGTGAGGAAGTTGAGCTCTTCTTCCTCGGAGGTCTCCAACATAGTTGTTGAGGACCCCCCGCAGAGCTCATCTTCCACAAAAGTGAAGAGTGGTGGGATTCGTGTGCAGTCGGCGAGGTGGTTAAAAGATGAAGAGAAGAAGCATGTGTCGCAGCAGATGGCGCATGATTTGTTGGTAAATAAGTATGAGAGTTTGAAGAAGGTGAAGGATGAAGTCGTGAATGAGTTAGATACGTTGAAAAAGAAGGAACTGAAGTCGAAGGAGATAGCGGATGAGAATATTCGAATGAGGAGTAGTGTGACTGATTTGAAGAATAAGACGCGAGAGTTGGAAGACGAGAATGATGACTGTGAGAAGATGGCGAGTGCTGCAGAGAGAAGAATGAGAGATGCAGAAGCGAAGTTTGAGGAGATGATGAAGGAGATGAGTGTGTTGAGAGCGAGGAATGTTGAGTTGGAGAGGAATGTGGCTCGGCGGGGTGATGAGAGACAGGCGTTTGAGAAGTTGGAGCGCATGAGGGATGAGTGGAATCGTGTGAATGAGGATAGGTTGTTTGAGTTTCACATCTCTATTCGGGATAATCATTTGGACGGTGAAGTCCACGTCAACCGTAGTCTCGACGAGTCCATCATTTGTTACAATGGCCATCCGACCAAGAAATGTTTGCATGCCACACTGAGAATGCGCGGACATTTGCATAAATTTTCTGTTAGGAAGCGCGCGAGACTACCCAAGGATGGCTAACTTGGTAAGTGAAAAGCAAATAAGATAGTATATCCTATTCTAATACATATCATTTTCATTGCAGATCTTTTACCCGCCTTCACCACTCCATCACGTTACTCCCGAGAACGAACCATCGGCTCTCTTAAGGGCCACCTAGGGGCAAGACATGATAGAACCTCCACGTGGTTTGCCCTGGGCAGTCTTTGGACTGGCGAATACTATCATTAAGTTGAATCTGCTATCAGTCAACTTGAACGTTGCGTCGCATTAGAGGGGTTTATAGACCACTACCTCTCATTTCATTTCATTTCAATCATGCAGACGCCGAACAGTCAAGTCAGCTCTCCTCGCGGACCGCAGGTTAAGGCCGCGAAATGTATTTGAGGAATTTGTTAGACTAGAGGAGCAAGACAGAGTCCACAACAATCTTGCTCGGATTGGCAACCCGATGACAGCAAGTGTTGTCAATCCAACGGAATGGCGCTACATTCCACTGTTCAGCCACGTACCAATTAGCGTGGAAGTCGACACTGCTAGCAAGGAGAGAGTCAAAGACTCTCTCAGCAGAATCGGTAGGCTGTAAGATGACGACTCCCGAGAAGGAACCACCGGCTCTCTTAAGGGCCACCATGGGGCAAGATTTGATAGAACCTCCTCGCGGTTTGCCCTGGGCAGTCTTCAGACTGGCGAATACTATCATTAAGTTGAATCTGCTATCAGTCAACTTGAACGTTATGCAGTCGATTGCCATCCCTGAAGCATTCTGATTCGCTGTTGAGCAATTGGTTGTTCAAAACCCTATATAAGCCAGAAGATTGTAGCGCTTCTCATTCAATTTTAAGTCACGATGGAAGCAACATCTGCTAGTACCATTACCGACTTCATCATCCTCGACGAGTGGGATGAAAACAACGCCATTCCCGACTTCATCATCCTCGACGAGTGGGATGAAGAGGATGAGAAGAAGGGGAAGATCAAGAAGATCGTTTGGACGGGTGAGGTGTGGACTCCGAATACCACCCGCATCTGAAAGGTGCCAGATGCACCAGCACGACCTAGGCGGTATAGGGTATATGAGAACCTAACCGTCATACCTATTGACTATTCAAGCCAATAGTCAACTTGTTACTCCCGAGAACGAACCATCGGCTCTCTTAAGGGCCACCTAGGGGCAAGACATGATAGAACCTCCACGGGGTTTGCCCTGGGCAGTCTTCGGACTGGCGAATACTATCATTAAGTTGAATCTGCTACCAGTCAACTTGAACGTTGCAAATGAAGTTCGGTGTAATACTTCCTTTCGACGGGCGTTCCTGTAAAGGGCGGCGGTGAAACCCGTAGCTATGTATACCGCAAGGGACATTCGGCAATGGTCAATCTTGTTAAACCTCTCTGCGTCATGTTTGCAAGTGATTGCCTCTGTCTCAACGTAGTATGCATTCGCGCCAGGGCGACATTCAGCCAACTGTCGAAGGTTGCCTAAAACTTTCCATTGCATACGTTATGAGAACCGTGAGTTCTACCTGTCTCTATCAATGAGACGAATTGATGAATGGAATGAAATGGGAGGACACTCACGCGCCACACGCAACATAACACACTTCTCTCTTCCATAGTCTAACAAGCTCTTTACACATGGATTGCAGTCGATTGCTATCCCTGTATCAGAAGTGTAAGCTATCTTAATTTTATTTAACACTATTTCATCTACCATCATCGCCCATATGAAATGTTATAAGATTTACAAGTTAGACTAAGCGTGCTAATATTTCCAAATGAAAAAGTATACATGGTTAAATCATCCACTTAAGCCCATCCGTAGTCTAACAAGCTCTTTACACATGGATCGCAGTCGATTGCTATCCCTGTATCAGAAGTGTAAGCCATCTTAATTTTATTTAACACTATTTCATCTACCATCATCGCCCATATGAAATGTTATAAGATTTACAAGTTAGACTAAGCGTGCTACTATTTCCAAATGAAAAAGTATACATAGCTAAATTATCCACTGAAGCCCCATTCAAGTAAGTCAGTATGAAAGCAAAGATAATACGAAATAAAAATTTATTATGGCATGTATTTCAAAAGGTCTTCATCGTCAATATCGTCCCAGAGTCTGACTTCACATAGATCGCAAAAACAGTTCACTTGCTTCAATAGTTCTTCTACCGCGAGCCTCACTTTGTCGATGTACTCCCAGTCCGCCATAGTTCATGGCTGGGAGTTAGGGGTGTACCATTCCCATAATTGGTGGAGGAATTTGGTGCTGGTGATCTCCATCACATCATCAGTATCGTACTGCAGATACTTCCACCTCACGCCTGTTAAGTCGGGACACTCCTTCTCACATACACTCTCTTCGTCGTCCGCTGGTAATGACAACTTTCTGATATTGTCCAGCCGAAATATTTTCTCCACCTTCCCCTTCGTTGGAGCGATTGGTGCAACGAGCGTCTTTGATGTTGAGCATGGAGAAGAGAATTTTGTGTTCGTCGTTGTCGGAGGGCTTGTCATGTTGACTGTGAATAATAACTTTGAAATGTTTTCTAATTCTTAAGTATAAACAAGCAACCAATCAGAATGAACAGCCAATGAATGATGAATAAGAATGTATATATGTAAAGTGACATTTGTGTCATTTCACTCTGTCTTTGAGACGTATAAGCGAAGTGTTCTCTGGCGAATTCTGTTATTATTTGAGGCGTACAAGTGAACTGCTCTATCGTGAATTCCAAATTTGAGTGAAGTCTCTATCTTGTTCAAGTATCAACCTTAAACTTGATTTCGTTGAAATGGTAAGTTGAAAATTTCTACACTCATCTCCTTCAAACGTGCGGCTAATAACATCTTCCTCAATTTCAGGCATCAACTTCATCACCTACGCCCTCCCTTCTCGAGGAAAGTTTAGAGTTGTTGAGTCAAGGTAGGTTGTAACAATACACTGAGACTTGAACAGAGATGAAAGAATGATTTCTCTTTCAGGTGATGTGAGTTCCAGCTCAGGACTCTCGCGACAAGGCAACGAGTGGGAATGTGCCGACTGCGGACATATGTTTACAAGGAAGCACAGTCTCCTTCGACAAATCAAACAACGTGTGTGTCAACGCAAAGCGGCGTCAATCTCCGTAGGTGAAGTTGATTCTGACGATGACATCTCCTTTCCTTGCGATTTGTGCCCTTTTTCTTTTGATAGTCACTTTCAGCGATCTTCGCACAGACTTCAACACACGCATGCAAATGATCACTACACCAACGGTACCTCTACCATCTCCCTCATTAATGTTTCACATAATAATTTAGTACGCGACTACTGCATGGAGTCCAATACTCAAATAGTAGATTTTCCTGAGTGGCTCCTTCAAAATTCTAACATTATCGAAGCGCTCTTCAACAATTTATACAATTTTAGAATGAAGGCGCTCATCTACCTTAAACTAAAATATATTAAAATAGATTTTCAAACGGGTCAAGCGACGGAGAGAATACAGTTTCATGTTCCTTCCTCTTCCGCAACCGAAGTTGTAGACTGCGGGTCTTGGCTAAATTTTCACATTCAATGTTTAAAATCAAATGTAGATAAATTCAATCAACGCGACAGCGCTCTCATTTTTGATGGTGTGGACTCAGCCATATTCAAAATTTCCCTATTAGAAAGTCATGCAGCTCGAGGCACATTTAAACTACCAAAAACGTTGTATAATAAGAAAGCTGTCATCAATGTCGATTGTAAATCGCAGTGTTTCAAATACGCAGTCCTATCCATCCTTCACTATAATGATATCGACGCGCATCGAGATCGCACCTATAGCTTTAGACAGTGGGAGGATGAACTAGACTTTGAAGGTTGTGATAGTAACAACATGAAAATCAAAGATCTAGAAACGTTCGAAAAACATAATCAGATTAAAATTGTCGTTCACGTGTGGGAGAAGGGGTTGAAGGGTGCCCGCTATAATTCACGTTCAACTTGTTATGAACGTGTAGTCAACCTCTTATTAGTAAAACAAGATGATAGCGAGGAATGGCACTACTGTGGTATTCCCAAAATCTCTCGCTTGTACACACACTTGGGGCACTCTAAAAGAGGTGAACATTTTGTATGCGACCGCTGCATCCGCTCCTTTTGGAGTAAAGATAAATTTTAAACTCACTATGAATGGTGCAAGCGAGGTAAATTACAAATGGAACGCATGCCAAAAGATAAAATATTTTCACATAGGGATAATGGTGACGAATTAAGTCCCCTGCGTGTCATTTACGCAGACATAGAATGCTACATTGATGATATCATCCACAAGCCAGCAGCCATATCCTGCTATGAAGTATGGCATGACCACTTTAGAAATAGGCAAAACAAAATGCATACTTGGCAAGGTAAAGATTGTATTTCAAAATTTCTAGAATTTCTCGATAAAGCTGCTAAATTTCAACAATCATATGATTCCCTATTGCAGCGTAAGTCACTACATATGTTAGATGAAGACAAACAGAAATTTGAAAGGTGCACATCGTGCCCTAAATGTCATGAAACGTTTGATGACGATAAAATTAAGAAAGTGCGTGATCATGATCACATCACTGGTAAATTTAGAAACGCACTCTGCTCCAAATGTAACTTTTCACTTAGGTTGAGACGTCGTGTACTACCCGTCATTTTTCATAACTTTAAGGGATATGACAGTCATATGCTCATAAAAGGAGGGTTGAGCCAGATGAGATCGTGGCAGTTTAATGTAATAGCGCAAACGAGAGAAAAATTCATGGCAATGACAGCAAAAGTACCAGTAGATAAAACTAAAGAAAATAAGACAGTCTTCTTCAAAATAAAATTTTTAGATTCATTCCAATTCATGTCAGCGTCACTAGCTTCTCTCGTTCGTAATCTCAAGTTTCTTCCCCATAGTCAAACTTTGAAGAAACACTATCCAAACTTAACGGATGAAATAATCACTCGCAAAGGAGTCTTTCTCTATGCGTGTTTTAGCTCAATGTCTAAACTAAATGAAACAACCCTTCCTTCCATTGACAAATTCCAAAACGATTTGACGGGTCAAGATTGTCCAGTAGAGGACTATGAACATGCTCAAGAGGCATGGTTAAAATTTGATTGTAAAACGTTTGGCGATTATGTGATCGCTTACTTAGAACTAGATGTCATTTTGCTGGCTGATGTCTTTAAGGAATTTCGACGAGTGGCATTAGAAGAAGACAAATTAGATCCTGTCCACTTTGTCAGTCTACCAGCCATGTCCTTTAAATCAGCCTTTAAAATGACTGGTGAGACCATCCATCTCTTACAAGACCCCGAGATGTATAACATATTTGAGCGCGGAATACGCGGTTGTCTCACATTTGTGAATAAAGATCACATAAAATCTAAATCAGTAGGTAATGATCATATCCGCCTAAAGTACTATGACCAAAATAATTTATATGGCAGTTCACTGTCTAAACCACTACCTCACTCCGAGTTTAGTTGGTTAAATCAAGATGAGCTTGCGTATTACTCCAACCCGTCAAACATTCTGAAGATTCCAGATGAAGGTGATTGGGGATGTTATTTTGAAGTGGATTTGATTTATCCAAATAGTATTAAAATTAAAACTGCTGATTTCCCACTCGCACCTGAATCTGGTGAAGTGACTGAAGATATGTTTTCACCATTCATCTCACAATTTCATAATAACTTAACAGAGTGTGGACAGCCAAGGTACAAACCATGCCGCAAACTTTTGCTCACCCAATATGATAAGAAAAATTATCTCGTGCACTTCTGCATACTAAAATTCTATTTAGAAATGGGCATGCTTCTAAAGTCAGTTCACCGCATTATCAAATTTAGACAGAAAGCCTTCCTCAAACCCTACATAGATAGTAACAGTCAAAAACGTGCACTCGCCCAAAATAATTTTGAAAAGGATTTTTATAAATATAAGAATAACAGTCTTTTCGGAAAGACCATGGAAGATGTTAGAAAACGTATGAACTACAAACTAGTCATTGATGATCAAAAATATCACAAATTGACCTCATCACCTCTTTTCATTGATAGAAACATCATCGATAAGGATCTTGTAGGTGTTAAAATGATAAAATCAGAAGCTGAGTTGTGCAAACCCATCTATATTGGGCAAGCCGTTTTAGATTATTCCAAGCTTGAAATGTATCAACTCTTCTACAAAATATTAAAACCATGCCCTCTCGTAAAAGAGGTTCGCTTGCTGGGTGGTGATACAGATAGTTTCTTTTTAGGAATTACCACTCAAAAAGATTTAAATTTTAATCAAGTAGGTAAGTCATTAGAAAAATATTTCGATACATCTAACTACAATCCCACTCATCCACTCTATTCCATACAGAATAAAGCCAAACTTGGTTGTTTTAAGGATGAAACAGCAGGAAAGGAAATAGATGAAATGATTCTCCTCCGTCCTAAAATGTATTCCATGAAATTAAAAGAATGTGTAGATACTATTAAGCGTGCTAAAGGTATATCAAAATCCATTGTTCACAAAATGAAACATCGGTCCTATGAGAAGGCCTATAAAAATAAAACTATAACGTTTGTCAATATGACAATCTTAAAATCTCAAGTTCATACTGTGAAAACGCACACGTTCAAGAAACGAGCGCTTTCAGCATGGGAGGATAAGAGGTGTTGGATAGGACATAACACATCTCTTCCACATGGACATCCTGACACAAACATACCTCCACCCAAAAGAATAAAACTCACGCTACCACATTCAGGAGATGTATTGACATAATTAACTTTAACTCAGTATTTTGATGTTGCTTTTTGTAGATATACATGGTTGTTTTATGTATCGCATGAGATCGTTTCTTCCTTGTGAATATATGCCTACAGTCAGCCCATTCCCCCTATATCTGTGAAAAGACTTTTTCATACACATATTTTTATTTCAATAAACATATCACAATGACTTCACTTTGTTTTCCGAAACACTTAAGTTACGAGGGATTTAGTATCTTTCACATGGATGCACTCTTGTAAACCATTGGTAATTTTGATAGCAATAGAGGGTATAGTTTGTTTGACGACGGGATGATAGAAAATAGATTCAAACATCTTCCGACTATTCCATATGAAGCGTCTTTATCATGAATGAAATCACGTAAAATGTATTCTTTTTTCTCACCAACAGAAATAGAAAGAATCAAATCACTTTGAATGTAAAGGTGCTGTTCATGTTTATCAAGTGTCATTGGTGTTTCTATACCAATCGTATGCGCAGCAGTAAACACAGTTTGTAGCATTGAAAAACCAAAGAGTTTTTTCAAATTTTTACTCAATTGACATTGAATGTCATCACCCAGTTTCAGAACAACGCGTTGATTTTCAATTGAAAACGAAATGTGGTGTGTCTTTACATCATATTTACTTTTCATCACATGCCTCAACTTCTGTAGTATATAAGGATTTACTACATGAATGAAGCTTTCAACTGTATGATATAGACGCGGCATTATATTGATAGCAACTTTACATGTAGATTCTTCATCAGACTGGTAAATTTTCTTGATGCGATCACCATAGATGTCCACCCACCATTCATCATTAACTGAATCAGCTTTAGTGTGATATTCATGAGAAGCATACACCAGACCGCTTCCAATAATAGGTGTATAATGTCTTACAAAATGACGCAAGGTTGGAGAGAAATAAACTGTAAGTTTGTCATTTTATTTCTGAATGACCAACTTATTTTTGTCCGCCATAATTTTCTCTCCATACTTCTTACCCACAGTCTCATTCCATCGTTTTACTAACTAAATAAGTGATAAAGGTTGAACACCACGCTTTTTCAAAATGATGCGTTCTTCACATTCTACAACATCTTCATCAAATATTTTAAATTTATAATGAAATTTATTGATTCGATTTGAATAAACTTTTCTAACATTTGCAGTAGCAATTGACGTTAGATGTAGTCCATGGCCAAAACCGAGATGCGGATAGAATTCATTATCCAACCTCAGTGTAAGACCTTTAGTAAAAGAATGAAAGCGAAGGAACTGTCTCCCACTCCAATGATAGATAGTAAACTCATAAACTTTCTGATCCTTATTCTTCATGATGGAAGTATTACCACTGTTGAATGCCTTAATAATTTTCTCATTCCCAAATGGTTCATAATAATCTGATTTTATCTGAATCCATTCATAGTTCCACTTTCCATCTGACGTTAAATTGTATGGGAACTGGAATGCATTATTCATCATTATTCCATCATGGGTGCGAGGAGTCAATATCATTTCTTCCACATCATTCACATTCTGAATATTGCTATCATAGCAAATACTAGAAACGCCAACCTCCCATTCAGCTTCTAACTGTAGTGGGCGATTTAATTCTACTCGATAGTCTGATGGTTTATTTTTGGGAAATTTATTCATAGAAGCATTACTGGGCAAGTAGATTAGAAACGAGTCCTTATTTTCACTTTCCATATTATTCACAGTGGAAAAATATATTAGCATACTTTTGCATTAACTCTTCATTCGGAAATGGAGTGTGATACTCGTCACAGGAATCAACGCACCAGCATCGTCATAAATTGCAATATCAATTTGTGGGATGTAGTTTGATTTCAGCTTAGTATAATACACTTTCTTGAAAGTATGCTCAGATAAAATACTGCAGCTTTTTGGCTGGTATGGTATCATTGCTAGCAATGGAGCTTCAACATCTCCCACACGTACATCTTCACCAATATTGGAATATATCTGAAAATAGTTAATACGACGCGATAGTGACATGTCTGCGCTAGCTTTGGTTACAGTACCACTTTTAAAGATATTTTGATCAAAACCCAAAATGTCCATTAGAGTTTTATCCATAATTAGTTCAATACCTTTTCCACTTATAGTGAGAGACAAAGTACCTTCTTTTTCAGAAAATGAAATTTGTTGCTCATTAATCACTTCATTTAAATAATCTACAACCAATTTAACTGAAGTAATAATGCGAGGCATCAACACTCTTGTTTCATGTGAGATACCACCTAAAGGCTCTACACACTTTCTGTATAAAGATACGGTCCATTCTGTATCAAATTGATTTGACCTTTCACATGGTAAATGTTGCATATCAAATTTTCCATGAACAGCTGCAGAACGATGTCGCAAGAACTGATGAATATCTTTTGAACAAACTAATAGTAGATTATCATCATTTAATTTACTTATTGCAATATGATAAAATGATTAAATATAAGTCAATGTTGCCACTTGTTTACCATCAACTCGAGGGGAGATAATTAAATTTCTTCAATAATGTTTCAGGAGTCATGTTTGTTTTTCTTGGCTTAATCACAATCTTCTTCACGAACGTCTTCTCATTTTTTGGAATAAGATCTACATAATAAGCTTCCTCTCGATATATTAACTGTTTATGACCACTTGGGTGGTAATTAACGTTATAATTATCATAGCTTGTTAAGGCGCTAGCGAGTTAACCTAAATCATTTCTTAAACTTGGACTTAAACCAACAATCCAATCTTTCTCAACTACATGATGTACATAATTATGATTATCATTGTGCGGAGTAAATTGGACAATATGTTTACACGCTTTATTCAAGAAATCATATATAAACTTTTTACATGATAAGAGATCTTTCTTTGGCCACTGTGGAATGTATACTCGGCAGCCCTTTTCACATTGGTAAGCAGCTGTGTGTCTCATATTAATAGTCATCACCTCATGATCAAAAGTATAGACACAGTTGCTATGAACAAGTTGAGTGACACCCACTTCCCACTTTCCATTTAGCTGTTGTGCATGATCAATGGGAGTAGAAAAGAGTGCGGCTCGATTACTAGCAAATCTATTTGCGGCCGCATTGCTAAGCAAAATATGATAAAACGACATTTTGATATTGCTGATCTGCGGCTTTGCATAACATCATGAAGACTTGGATTTTGGACTCTCTACAATATATCAGAGTTGATCGTAATGGAAACGTACATTTCAAAAATTCTCATGGTCATACATCAAGAGGTATTACATTAACATGGCGACAATTTGTCAACCTCAATGATATCATGATGGATTTGGAATATTTTGAAACATTAAGATTCATCTCCTTGGGTGATCAAGTTTGGCTTCAACATTACAGAAATGAAATTCAAATCTGCCATTCTCATTCCGCAAACTGTTTCTCATTTCGCAAATACAATTGGGAGAAGTATAGAAGATACATACATCGCTCCATCATGACATTTATTCGTCGTGAGATCATCGCCCTACTATCCAAATCTTAATCAGACATGACTACCACGCACCATGAGTTGGAAATTAGATTCCCTACAACGTATTGAAACGGATCATGATCGAAACGTGTATTTCAAAGATTCAACTGGAAATGTGAGAAGAGAGTTTGCTTTCTCTTATCGTCATTTTCAATCTCTACATCATATCATGAAGGATTTGAAATACTTCTATATGAAAAGACATTCACGTATTGGAAATCGCATCTGGTTGCGCGTCAACAAACGGCGAATTCAACTCTATCATTCCCAACTCCATATTAACTTCTCATTTCATCAAGGTAGTTGGGAAAAGTATAAGAGGAAGGTACATCGCTCAATGTACTCATTTTTTCATCATGAAGCGCCATCGCTACACCATCGTCAACATTCTCCGTCGCTTCAGACTCTACACCAAAATAGATCTCACAACATTACACCAACACCTTCCCAACAGCAAGTATTACCCGGGCCGTCCTCAAATGTTAGTGGTGAAGATGAACAATTCACGGAAACTTCAACTCTTCCCAAATGGGACTGTACAGATTCTCGGCGCCCTTTCTCATTCATCGGCGCAGTCAATGCGCTTAGAGCTACAGAGACTACTACGTCGGATATGGAAGAGGGAGAGGTGTGTGATGTCGAATCTGACTGTGGACAATATGGTGATCTGTACTCAATTGAGTGAAAGTGTATCATTTTTGAAGATTCGTACCAGCAGTTACAATTTGTGTTATGAACCCGAACTTTTTCATGCAGCTCTCATTAGTTGGTTACCTGTGCATGTTGCAATCTTTCATAATAGTAAAGTGATCATTACTGGACTAAAATCTCATGTACAGGCAAATGTGATCCTAGACTATCTCATCGAGTATGTACGTACCCAGCGGATTGTAAAATAAAAAACAATTTATCCAACATGATGTTTTTATTTCAAATCATGATAGAACTTACAAATCATTTTTTCATTAGAGGATGGATTACATGAAAAGTTTTAAATAACAGATACAAATCGAGATACATGTTAACGTTTTAAGATGAAGTATAGTACAAAAGCACCACACGTTGATGAAAGTGGATGTTGTAGTATGCGTTCATTTCGCTGATACTGACGCGTATGTTTTCTCAACCACTGCTGTGTTGGTATATTTGGAGGTTGAGCAAGAGAGTCAAATAGTTCACCACGTCGGTCTTCTCCAATAAAGATCGCTTTTCAATGCTCACCGCCTAAATTCTGCGAATGAGTGTTTAGCACAATAAAGATGGGATAGTGATTTACTGCAGGTGGTAAGGTATCGAGCGAATAGACATTATTGAAAGCTTTCAACGTCGCTTCGTCTGCATTACGCTGTACTTTAGTTTTAATATCGTCAGCAGTCAACCAACTCATTAACGATTATACTGAAGAATCACGTCACGATACTTTGTAATTTCAATATTTGAATCGAAGACTGCATAAATTAATACATTGATCGTCTCAGGTACTGTTCTTTTGAACGTCAAATCCAAACGAATATTATGAGTCACGTTCGCTTGACGATAGGGTGCACTAATATCGCTGTCAGCAGTCTAATCAAATGCATAAATAGTATATCCACTCTTAAACTCTTTCATAGTCAGTCCGTTGGTGTCATCCGTATTGTAAAAGCCAAAGACATCCATAAAATCAACATAACTGCGCATAAATTGATCCGCAGCAAAATCTGGTTTGTAGAGTGGACCAGGATGACTCACACCATTTACACGTAAAGCAATTTCACTTAACTGATTGTGTTTAAAATTGAAAGGATTCTTCTTTATATTACCATTAAGTGCATCATTTTCAACCATTGCCACCATGAGGAGCTTCGGTGCTTCCGATGGAAAGAGGCCATCTTTCATAAAAATCTTTTGATCTTTCGGAATCTAAAGGTGAGAAGCTTTGTATGCTGAATGGGGTAAATGGCATTTTGGCGGTTAAGACCTTCAGCATGTCCTCTAATGACACTTGGATTCGGTACTACTCGACGAATGTAAAGTGCAATATCTTCCACATGAATTCTAAAATTGTCAACTTTAGCAAATGCATTCAGCGCAAATTCAGGCTTATTCAATGTCAGCTTCAGTCGCATGCTGGTATTAGAGTAAAAACTATGACTGTCTAAAGAAGTCTAAATTCAGCGGACCATATAGCTGACATACTTTACTATCTTTAATCATAGCAGATCGCTTTACAAAGCCACCGTTTATTTCAGCATCAAATTTTCCTGCTTCATCTCTATACCATCCCATGGCTTCCATATGACTTTTTTGTGCTGCTGGATGAAACTGTGATACATAATTGAAATATGATTTATAGGGATAATCGCTTTGACCACCTTCCACCTGCTGCTCTCCAATCGTTAGAGAAACATCGCGAAGTAATGTAGTCAATGGTAAATTGTTCAGTCCAACTTTATGTGTATCGTCAATAGCAGTTCCATCTGCTTGCTGAATTCTAAACCTCAAATCAACCATCGCATAACTCAAATCTATGTAGTCATCACTACCACCAGGAATAACAAATTCAATGGGGCCAGCATTCTCAGCTGTTCGAGGATGATAATCTACAATACTTGAACTAAGAATATCTGTCTGTATGGCTTGTTGATCAAACAAACAAAACCCGGAAGTTTTACACTCCATGATTAGAAGTTATGGCAGCGTCGTCGTTTAGCGCCTGATGAATGATTAGAGCCTCTGCGACGTTTGCGTGAATGCCTTTTGACTGAAGATCGCACCTTACCAGCTCCGCGATGTTTTCTTCTTCCTTTATTCATTCGTTTAGGCGATTTCTTTCCTTGAGTAACATCAGCAAAGGTCTGCTTCAATGTTTTTAAACCGCGTTCCTTCCCACGATTCAACAAACTGCTCTTAAAACTTCTACCTCTGGAAAGATCACTGGCAACATCACCAGCAAAGCCAACGGCATTACTTAAAACATTTCGTTTTAAAGATCTTCCGACATTGGATATGAGAGGTGCTACAACAGATTACAGTGCACCAAGTATGCTACCTCCACGGTGGCGGCGAGCGCCGCTGTAAATTTGTCTTCCATTACTTACATAGGAGGGTCGTGAATAAAATGAGGCAGTTGTATTCATCGCTCAAACCCTAAACATTGTTAGTTACAACTTTGCATGAATCACTGTCAATCACTTAGATGAAAGATGTCGGCACGACGCATCCAAGAGTTCATACTTGAAGGATAACCAGTCCATTTAACAGGACACCATTCTTCACCTTGTCGTTTTTTTACATTGAATGATTTTCTCTACCAAATATGTTTCACTTTCAGTGACTACCTCAATCTCATCGCGGTAAAAGCTACCCTCAATTTCTTCATTATCGTAATCTTTCAACTTGTAGGTGGTGGGAGAGTCTTTTTGATCAATCCTTGATACTGTAAATACCTCCTCTGTCCAATTCGGAAGGTACCCTTTAGCAAAAACACTCTTCACTTTTGAGATACGAACTTTATCACCAATTTTCACAACACTTTTTACATGAGTGCGTTTACGTTGGAATGATTCGCGCACTTTGTCTACATTGTCAGCATTTACATCTACTGGTCTGAGTCCAATAGAACGATGGATAGAGTGATTGTAGGCATGGAGTGTATCTTGTAGAACCTTTGTCCAATTTTGTGTCAAGTTGGCAGTAAAATGTCGCCACAAGCGATTTTTTAATGTGCGATTAAAACGTTCAACGAGTGCAGCTTTATAAGCACTCTTTACACTAAACAACTCAATGTCATGCCTCTCAAATAATCTTCTCACATGCTGATTTTCCTTGATCACTCTGAATTCTTTTTGGAATGCGACCTTCTCGAAAAATTGTTTGGAATGCTTTTGCTACTCCTTTCCCTTCTTTAGTTTTTAAAGGTTGAGCCCACGCATAACGCGAGAAAATATCAATGACGGTTAAAATAAAATTATTGCCCGAGTTATGTTTTGAAATGGAGGCAACATCACACAAATCTGCTTGCCACTGTTCATTGATGTCATGAACAATATAATGGCGGGTGCGGTACTTCTTTTTCGCTTGTTTGTGGAGTGTATAGGTAGCCTGACCCTTTAACCATCGTTTCACTTGTGATTGTGGAAGACCACTCGCTTTTGATAATTTCTTGATCGATGCAAATCCTGCCGGATGTTTTACATCATAATAGATTGAGTTCAAACGCTCAGTCGATGACGACTGACTCTTTTTCCTCCTTCTCATCTTTTTGCTTTCTTGCCTTTCTACATTTACAACAACTGCAGCATTTAGCTTTAGCGGTTTTGCGATCGGATTCACATTGCTTAGGAGTTTCATTGTGAGAGCTGGCGCAACAAGTGCAAGTGACAACGACACTCACCTCTGGCGGCTCATTACATGGCAAGCAACACATCTGCTTCATATTAATAGTCTGAGAACATGTATTTCTTGGGAGGAGCTGTTTTACGTTTTCCTTTTACTAGTTTTAGTGGTGGTGTAGATCTACGTCGAGTTCTTCCTCTTGTTTGCTTAGTGAGTGTGGGAGGGGATGTAGCAGGTGACGTCTTAAACCAATTTGTTGGCATTTTCATCGTCTGAAGCATTGGAGCAGTAGCCACTGTTGAATCAAGTTCTTTCAATGTCTCATTATTCAAAGCAAATTTTGGTACATTATGCTTTTCAATAGTTTAAGAAAGTATGTCCAACCAGGTGGAACATAGCCCTGACGGCGCTTTCTACGTGTCGCATACTGAATCAAGTCTTCATAACGTGAAGCATCAATCACTTTATTTTCATCTGTAATGATTTCTCCTCTATCATTTACATTGAGATGGGGTTCAATACTATTGAAAAGAGATATGGCATGTGCCCGGAATGCTAAAGGTGTAGCAGTCGATACAGAGTCACGCATCTTATTCTTCAAGTTCTTCAATTGCTCAACAGTTTCCGATTGTAATAATACATCACGATGTGGATCTTTGATGTGAACATTTTGCTGATAATCTATTTCTTTCCTATACATTTGATTTGCAAGAGGTTGCTTTACTTGCTGCATGGCAGTCAATTGTACATATTCATTCCGAGGAATAACAATCATGCGAGAATAAGAACTCATAGTTTGTAGATAATCATGGGAGTTTTCAAAATATCACTTCGAAATCTAAATTCTTCCGGACACTCTTGCGTAAAGTCAATGAATAAGTAACCGTGTGGTTTTTCAGTAGCTGCTTGAAAAATTTCAATTAAGGCTTTTGATCCTCTTGGTGCAACTTGTCGCGCTAAAATTTCAAATTGACTTTTATCTCGCGGATTCTTGAAAATAGCATAATAGTGTGTATTCAGGTTTCGTGTACGAGCTTCTTTTCCATCAGGTTACAAATTTTGTGTGATATAGATGATAAAGCACCTTTTATGATGTGCTGCGCGAGTGAACATATCTGTAACATCTTTTGAATTCTTAATTTCTTTTAATAAATCATCCAATACAACAACATCATTAGACTGAAGTTTATCCACTAGAATAATTCCTTCATGTCGAATAAAGTTGCGACTTTACAATTCCTGAAACAGCGACGGTTGATAAATACCATGACACCAAATCACTCGATTGATAGGTTCCTCAAACACCTCCCTTCTTTTATCCAATAAATTCAGCGTGAAAACAGTTTTACCTGCATGAGATGGACATGATACAGTCAGAACTTTATCACATTGAAGTCTGAAATCTATTATAATACTTTGAGATTCTACATTTGCATCATTAACGTCTAGAGCCAAAGATATTACCCAATACGTTGCCCACGATAGGAGCTAGCATCGGTAGTAACGCTGGAATGAGACCACCCTTTTGTGTTAGAGTTTCCCTCTTTCTTTGAAGGGTGACTTTAGGATTGGAGATGAAACACAATTTCGTAGCATATCGCTTAAGTAACTTTCGTTGTTTTGGTGCTAATTTCTTCGTCCTCAACTTTCTCACATGAGAAATAATTTCACGAATGAATTTATCGTTAGCATGTCGTATAGCATTGTATCGCTGATTTGCTTTCATTCGTCGGAGAGCTTGACTGGCTGAAGAAAACTTTGAAGACTTTTGACTTTTACGTTTCGTCATTTTACGTTTCGCCATTTTCCGTGTTAGTCTTTGCTAAAAACCGGTCTTTACCACATTTGCATAGGTACTAACTATTGCGGCATAAGTGACACTCGAAATGAGCAATATCATAGTGGCTACATTTGCAAAGTTGAATGCAATTACGTATGAAACAGCGTTGACAAAAAGCATGCTTACATCTCTTGAAGATGCGCTTTTCATTTCCATCCTTTCACTTACATACATCGCAACACATAGTTTCACCATTACTGATATCTATAGCAAGTCTTTTTGAAGATATGAATTTGCTAGCCTTTTCTAAATAATAGACGCATGTACAGAAGGAATATACTTCGATAGTGAGTAGACATAGCTCGAAAACCAGTTGTGCTACAATCAAGTACCACTGCATTTTCAATTTTTCTTTATAGAAAGTTGAATGTGAATATCTGAAATCGCTTCAATCACTAGACTGCTGCCATGATGGTTAAATGCGTTAAGACGTTCAGCAATTTTTATCATATGTCTTTTAAAAAATTCTTCGGGGTGATCTACCACTTCCATTGAATAAGAAGCAAAATCGAAAGAGCGACTTTCCACCTCTTCCTTTCCAAAATGACTAAACTTAATTTTCGCAACTAATCGCGCCATAACAATGCTATCAGAGAATGTATTCATTAACTCTAGAAATAGAGTGCTAGCATAATCGACCACTGCTTCGATGTCGGTCTCACCTTTATGAAAATTTATCACATAATCTTGAACAGCTCCTTTTAAACTTTGCCTATGAAGATGTAATGTTCCGCAGTCGTTTGAGAAAGACATGATCGCCCTTTATCTAACCCATCCATTGCATGAAAACAACAACTCTTCTCATAGTAACATTTATTGAATAACGGTAACAAGCATGCATTATAAATCAATGGTTTGAAACAGATAAAATAGATACAGCCTGTAACTATCATACAGCGAGCAATGATGACCATACAGGACTTTGGCAGTGTTGAGGTAAGGAGGAAAGAAGCATTGGTTATGAACGTAGCTACTACAACGAACAGACAAAATAGGAACAGACAAATCCTTAAAACGTTTCGTGACTTCACGATAATGATGATTCACTCTACTATCCCAAGGCGGGAGCAAAATATCATCAATGATTAGATTGGGAAATACTTTCCTCTCCTTACCAGGATTATTACAAAAGATGCGTATAACATTGAAAGCAGCTAACCATCGTTTAAAGTCAATAAGAAGAGCACTGTCACAAAAAAAGCCGTAGTCTTGCAAATATTTCAGATTATGTCCATGAATGTGTTTTCTCGCCCATTGATCAACATTGGGATCGCAGTTGGCATGTTGATGATAGACACTAACAATCTGGTATGTCCAATTGTTCATAGCAATAACACTGAGCTCCTGTACAGGTTCACCCTCACAATCCATAAAAATGATGATAGAAGCCTAAAACGGAAATTTACACATCTAAGAAAACGTTCTATAACATATTACAAAATGAAGAATTACATCGATGCTTTTCACGACAAAATACACAAATGATATGATGGCAACGAAGAAGTAAAATGTATCTAATAAGACCACGTCTACGACACTCAAAGCACATAGGCGAATTGTCATAGGGTAGAGTTAGGAAAGGACTAGTAATTCTCCTTCTTTGATTTGCGTTTTGAGGCAGCATTCTTCTCCGACTTGCGCTTCGTACCACTGCTGTTAAAGATTTGATCAATTATGTCATCGACGTTGGGTGGTTTTGGAATATATAGGATGGATTCCATATGCATGGAGAGCGAGGCTATTTTATTATCCTTGTGCCGACCATAATATAGCCCATTCACTTTGAAAAGGATATCCCAAGTACTTTCTCCGAGCTCGTCGCATGTGATGGATGTTGAATGATCTCCATCCTTCTTATAGTAAGTGCACCAATGTGATACCGGTAGGCAAATTTGATTACCATCCCAAATCTTTCTATAGGGAGTATCCTTTTCATCTCTCGCCTTCCACTCTTGAGCAAGAGGAGTAGGAATGTCCATATTTAGTGTCACGTACTCCTCAATAATATCAAGTTGGTGGCGAATGTACGGACTCACGGGGATCTGTATGTAGTCCCCATACTGATTGTGCATTATCTTGACATCCGTGGAAGGGAGCATTCCCGTTTGGAGTACTACGCCATGATCGTCATAACGCAAGACTTGTTTAAATTTACGCTGTAGCGGTGTAGGATTATGTACCTTGGTTGTTTCTTCCACTGGCCTCAGTTTTAGATGATCTGATCGTAGCGAACCTTGTAACGTTTGACCGCTATTTTGTCCTACTAGTGCAGCAGATGGAGTAGATGCCTGAAAATGAAAAAGATTGTATTAAGTTTACGTTCAAGGGAGGAGAGGGAAGAAAGTAGCGACTTACCATTTTAGTTGAATAATAGAATAGAGAGAGAGAGAGAGAAAAGGTACGTCCGTCACTCGTGCGATTCAACGATGGAATGATTCTCACTGTGGAAGGCTCGCTATTTATATAGAAATGCTTGATTCTGATTGGATGATGATCCTCATTGGACAATAACATCAAGCTGATTCCAAATCTGGCCTCCGTTTACCAATCCGAGCCTTCGTTCGCCCGCTGGAGCTGTTTCTTGGGAAATTCTAACTCTGTCGTTTTTTCACCAATCTCCCAAATCTTGAATGGCGTCTCACATTTAAACGAAGACAGATATGAACAAGCCGTTTCTTTCAGTGAATTGGTCTCACTCTTAGCTTTCAAACGAGCTATTGCACGACAAAATCCATCCACTAGAAGCAAAATTGGAAGTTTGGTGCCGCGGGGGGGGTCAGTGAAATTTGATGAAACAAACTTTGGTCAGGGTCCCAGGTCGAAATGCCACACTTTGGAAAATTTTCAAAATTTTGTCCATACAAAGTCACTCTGACACTTAGGATTTTTTCGTCAAATCTGAGGTCTGTCCTAAAATCTTGTAACAGCTCTAACTTTTGAACGGCTGGTCCGATTGACTCGCAACAAAAAATGTCATCGAGCAGTTTTTTCTCCTCTTTCAAACGAGTAGCTGTAAGACAAAATCCGTCCACTAGAACCAAAGTTAGAAGATCGATGTCGGGGGGGGGGTCGGTGAAATTTGATGAAAAATGCTTTGGTAAAGGTCCCAGGTCGAAATGACACACTTTGGAAAATTTTCAAAATTTTACCCATACAAAGCCACTCTGACACTTGGGATTTTTTCAGGTGAGCTACCCTCCCAACCTGGCTGGCACACCACGCCAACCTGGCCGGCATACCACGCCAACCTGGAGAGCGCAGCACACACCACCTCGCGCTACGTCGGCCGGCCAGAGGGGGGACGTCAGACACGAAGCAACACGACGGCACACCACGACCGACTCGACTGACAGGAGGGGGGACGTCAGACTCGAAGCAACACGGCGGCTGACCACGACCGAGTCGACTGACATGAGGGGGGGGACGTCAGCGACGGCGGCCATCTTGCGCGGTCCAGTGGTGGAGTTTTACTTACTACTAATGTCTTCGCTTATCGAAAATAAATTTAGATTAGACGATCCTCCGTTCGTCAGTTATAGTCAAAAAACGAATGACTATATAAGAATTGCCATGAATCCCGGATCTTCTAGTAGAGTAAATACTGGAGGAGATTTAGTTTTTGAAGTTGATAATCAACAAAGTTATATATATCTACCTGATTCATTTTACACTGTGAATATTCTTTATATAGTGATGCCAATTTTACAACACCATTACCAGAAACCGATAATATTGCATTAGAGAATAATTTTTTACCAAGATTATTTACACAAACGCGTTTAGATGTTGCAACTCAAAATATAGAAACAATAAGTGATTCTCCAGGTGTAATTGATACAATGCTTAGATTTGTAACAATTGGTGAAAATTATAAAAAGTATGAAATCGAAGGTTGGTTTCCTGATACTAATGGTGGCTTAATTGTTGATGATTTAACTCACGCTGGAACAGATGCAGCAGAAATTGCGAAAGATGTAGAAAATATTGCAAGACATTTAGATAAAACAAACAATACTGCATATAAAGAAAGACGTGAATTTAACAAGAAAAGTAAACAGACAGTAAATTGGTCATTGTCTCCATTATTCGGATATGTAGATTATGACAAAATATCATGTCAATTAAAATTTAAATCAATCATTCATCGCACAGCAAATAGTGAATTAATCTTTTATGGTAAGACTGGAAAAAGCATATCTAAAAATTGATAGACTTGAATGGTGGATAAAGCATATTACTCCTAGCTTAGAGGTCAAATTAGATATTGCAAATAGATTAAACACTAGCAAACCAATTCCAGTAAATTTTCTAAAGCGTACTGCTAGTTCAGTAACTTTTTCAGAGCAAAGATTTAACTGGCATTTTACTAGAACTTCGAATACTCCGAGATATTTTTTACTAACATTTCAAAGAAATAATTCCCCAAGTTTTGATAAGAACAACAATCTTTTTCATATTGATACAATTCGAAGTTTACAAGTTTCATTAAATCAAACCCGATATCCAATTGATCCATTAAGATTCGATGATACTAATAATCAATTTATGGAAAGATATGATGCTTATAGAAATCTTTGTATAGAATTTGGAGTTGAATCACAATTAACTCCTGGAGATTGGAGACATTTATATCCTGTTTTCTGTTTCGATTTAAGTGCACAATCTGAAGATATTATCAAGACTGGTTGTGATGTAACAATTAATATTGAAAAGAAAGATTCCACAACTTCATTGATGGCTTATGGTTTATTGCTAGAAGATGTAAAATATTCTATTGAAATTCTTAATGGAAACATGGCTAGGATTAGTTAGTAACCTGAGGACCTTTGGTCCGATCGGCTAAAGCCTCTGAACAAGGTTCTATAGGTTAATAACCTGAGGACCTTTGGTCCGATCCGCTAAAGCCTGTGAACAAAGTTCTATAGGTTAATAACCTGAGGACCTTTGGTCCGATCGGTTAATTAAAACTTTTGGTAACATAAAATTTTTGATAACTTAAAATTTTTTATAGCTATAATAGATTAAAAATTCCTAACTTAAAATTTTTTCATAACTAGAAAAGATTAAAATTTTTCCTAACTGAACATTTTTTTATTAAAATTGTCGCAAGCGAAAAGTAATAATAATAATAATAAAACTATTGAATTAAAATTACGTAACATTGTTGACAAAAATACACCTAAAACTATTACGATTAACAAAAAGAAATATTACATAAGTAAACCAATGATAGAGAATATTAAATTACAAGAAGAAAAGAATGGTGGAATTCTCCCATTGATTCCACTAATAATAGGTGGCATAGCAGCAGCAGGAAGTGTTGCAGGTGGGACAGCTGGCATTGTCCAAGCAGTAAATAAAAATAAATCAGAGAAAGCAGCATTAGAAGAACAGAAAGGTCATAACTTAGAGCTAGAGAAAGTTGCTAGAGGCAAGGAGTAGTAGATAATTTTATTAGTAAATTAAATTTAGTTGATGAAGGGAAACGAGTTCTTAAAAATATTCTCCACAATGTTGATGACTTGATAGAAATAAAAGAAACTAAAGATTGTTCTGGAATACATCTAAGTCCTAGTATGATTAGGTAAATATATTTTGTGATAGATATATTGTTATAATGTTATAAATATATTGTTGTAATGTTATAAATATTTTTTATCTTTAAAATGTATTGTACAAATTCCGAAACTTTTATTAAATTAAAAATTGCTAATTTATATTTATTGAATTATCTATGAAACGTACATGCTGGCCATCGGTCGCACACCGGTCGGCTGCACACCGGAGGTGACATACAAAAAACATTAGAAAACTTTCCTGGATTTATTTGGATTAAATATTCAATAGAAGAACATCTTACTGATCATTCATATACCGGTCCAGGAACTCGATTAGATATAAGACTAGATGAGAATAATAATCCAAAACCAAGTGAAGAACCAATAAACAGAGTGGATGCAGCAGCTTATAGACACGATCTAGCTTATCGAAATCATGACCTAAGTTCTCGACATGAAGCAGATAAGAAAATGATTCAAGAATTAGATAGTATTCAAAATCCTACATTTAGAGAAAAAATTGAAAGAATGTTTGTTACGAAAGCTTTACAAGCTAAAATATTATTCGTACAGGGTTTAGACAAAACTCATAACTCTGAAACCTAAGGCTCCGAAATGTCGAATGATCCAAGCCACTACGCGTCTGAAATTCACAAGGAATACAGAAAGCCGAAATATCTATTAAAAGTAAAAGTATTTAATAAAGATGATATTTGGAGTGCTGATCTAATCAATATGCCGAATGATTCTGATTATAAATACGCATTGACCGTTATAGATTTATATACACAATACGCTTGGGCAAAGCCTTTAAAAAACAAAAGTGGTCTGTCAGTTAAATATGCGTTTGAAGAAATCTTTAAACAAAGTAATAGAACACCAAAGAAGCTATTCGTTGATAAAGGATCTGAGTTTTATAATAGAGATGTTAAGCCACTATTCGATTTAGTTTATTCTACAGAAAATGCAGGAAAGGCTGTAGTAATAGAGAGATTTAATAGATCATTAAAAGGTAAGATCTTCAAGAAATTTACAGAACAAGGAAATCAGAAATGGTTAAAAATATTACCAGGAATTGTAGATCAGTACAATAATATAGTTCATTCAGGTATTGAAGAAACTCCAAAGAATGCTTCTGACGATCCTGGTTTGATACGAAAAAATATTCTAAAATAATTATTCGAATGAGAGTAATCCGAATTTACAGAAACGTAAGCCGAAATTTAAGATTGGAGACAGAGTAAGGATATTTAAGTATAAGAATAAATTTGAAAAAGGTTTTGTAGGCTATTGGACTAAAGAGATATTTGAAGTTTGTAAAATAAACCGTTATAGATTTATATACACAATACGCTTGGGCAAAGCCTTTAAAAAACAAAAGTGGTCTGTCAGTTAAATATGCGTTTGAAGAAATCTTTAAACAAAGTAATAGAACACCAAAGAAGCTATTCGTTGATAAAGGATCTGAGTTTTATAATAGAGATGTTAAGCCACTATTCGATTTAGTTTATTCTACAGAAAATGCAGGAAAGGCTGTAGTAATAGAGAGATTTAATAGATCATTAAAAGGTAAGATCTTCAAGAAATTTACAGAACAAGGAAATCAGAAATGGTTAAAAATATTACCAGGAATTGTAGATCAGTACAATAATATAGTTCATTCAGGTATTGAAGAAACTCCAAAGAATGCTTCTGACGATCCTGGTTTGATACGAAAAAAAATATTCTAAAATAATTATTCGAATGAGAGTAATCCGAATTTACTGAAACGTAAGCCGAAATTTAAGATTGGAGACAGAGTAAGGATATTTAAGTATAAGAATAAATTTGAAAAAGGTTTTGTAGGCTATTGGACTAAAGAGATATTTGAAGTTTGTAAAATAAATCAAACTTATCCGATTACTTACGAAGTCAAAGATTTAGATGATCAGGAAATCACTGGCAGATTTTATCAAAACGAATTACATAGAAGTGATTTTTAATTATCATTATCATTGGAACTAACTTTTCGGGAATGAAATTCCCTTATTCAATTTTAACATAATATCAAGAAATGGTGCTCCTTCCTGTAATTTAAATACAACAGAAAGACATAACTGACCGCAATAAGTAGTTCCTGGTGTTTGAATTTGAAAAGTATTGTATGTTCCATTTCCAAGTAATTCTTTGACTTCATTTGTTGGAGGCAATCCATATGAGTCAAAATAATAATTAGAACCGTTTTTATTAAAAATACCTGCTGCCCAATGTACTCCTTTTTGATCTGACGTGTGGAGATTTGTCACGAAATTTACAGTTGGCTTATCTTTTAGCAAACGTAATTCGTCTCTCATCAATATGTGAACATTCTTTATTCCCAATTGATTTGCGATCTTATTTAAATCGAAATTTGTCGTGGTTTGTTTACCGTATTGTTTTAAGAAATCATTTATGTTGCTCATTTTAAATGGAATAAAATGCATTGTTTGACAATGTTCCATTTTATTTTTAAAAACTCTCATTAAGAGGATATTGATTGTTTTATCTGCATTAAGACAATAGAAACATCTGTTACCACATTTCTCAACCCTCATGATTGTTTTAGGCGATCATACGGGTTGTACATTCATAACATAGCGTTAATAACATAAAAGCAATCTATTAATTCATTCTCTGCTTTGAGGGAATATTCTGTTGTTATAGCAATCATTCAATACAATATCGCAGTATCGACAGTCGAGACCGACTGTCAAACCAAAACCAGAAAAGTTCTGGAATTGGTTTTGTAAATGGAATTGGATGTGGTTAGATTTGTGATACTGCAATTTCCCCATTGGCATCCAAGCACATTTAATCATACCCGTCACATAATGTTGTCAAGGAAACTTCATTCACCTACAGTGCCGCTTTGCTTAAATCACCATTAATAATTTTCACTTACTATTTAAACACACACACAATTCATAAAACGTGACACATTACAATCTTAGTTTAAATTTTATCGTCACAATGGTTGGATCTACTGAAAGATCTGTTCAATTGGAGACAAAGCGGAGGAGAATTCAGAAGTTAACAAGGGAAATCATACATCCGCAAGCACGAAGTAAAATATTCTTACACTTGGATATAGGAAGAATTTTTGAATGGATCGGAGACTCGCACATAAATTATACAATTGATAAGAAAATATTAAACTTAATTGAACAACGGCAGAAAGTAATATTTTCTTTAAATAGAGCCTTATCACAAGAACGGGACGATCAAATTATTAAACAATCAACAACATCATCGAACAACGTCGATACAACAGGGCCGCCAACTTATGAACAAGTTATAAATCAAATTAACGAAGAACAAGCAGCACAACGGCAGGCAGCGCAATAGCAAGCAGCGCAACAACATTAAGTGAAAGTGTTAATGTTATTAGTTAGTACTAGTGAACATCCTTCATCGCTTGTTCATAACATTATTTCTTTTCATATACCTTATTCTATCCTTGTGTTTTTCTTTATTCAATTCAGTTATTTTTAATTGAGATAACGAAGGATATATTCTCGTGGTTCCTTCCATTTTCGTCGTCGTCCCCGTCGAGGTTTCTTCCACTTTTGTTCCTTCCATTTCTGAGGTTTCTTCCACTTTTGTTTCATCCATTTTTAAAGAAATATTTTTCCCCTAGATTTATTTTAAATATGAATTAGGAGGTTCTTAACTTGGTTTAGACACAAAAATGATTAAAAATTCATAAATTTAGGGATAATTGGGGTTATTTCAACTACTCCTAAAATTACCAATTTTTATGATGTTGTGTCCTGGAACGGTCATGATTTTGAGAAGAAAATAATCATAATCTCAAATTTGAGATTCTTAACTTTTATGATTTTTGGTGTCCTGGAACGGTCATGATTTTCAAGGTAAAATAATTATAATCACAAATCTGAGATTCTTAACTTTTATGATTTTACGGTGTCCTGGAACGGTCATGATTTTGAGGAGAAAATAATCATAATCTGAAATTTGAGATTCATAACTTTTATGATTTTCGGTGTCCTGGAACGGTCATGATTTTCAAGGTAAAAATTGTAATTCTCAAATTTGAGATTTTGAAAAATTTGAAAAATTGGTTATTTTTAAAAACGCCTAAATTTATGAATTTAGGTCTTCATAACCTGAAAAAATGACCAAAATTCTTAAATTTAGGCGTTTTTAAAAATACCAATTTTTCTGAATTTTTCGGTGTCCTGGAACGGTCTTCTTCCCATTACTTGCTTTAATTTGATACAAACATTTCGTTGCTGGAACATATCCACATGCAGATCCCTGAGACATTTCAGTATCGTCAAGCGTGAAAGAACTACAAATTGTGGAAAAATTGAAACCAACCAAATTAGGCCTACGCACGGACAACATATATGGCTTCCACTGTACGGTAGATTGATTTTGAGACCTTCATTTTAACCCCATCCATACCGGACTCTGAAAAGCGCGTAGGACTGAATCGGTCTCCCCTTAACTTCCGTACCAATGTTTCAAATCACATGAAATTCACGGTACAACATATTTAGGGTCTAAGCTTTCTTATCGCGATGTTCATTTACTCCAACTGATCTATCTACATGTTGCGAAAAGCAATTCAAGATTTAAAATCACCAATTTCGGCAAATTTCTTTCAAAGTTGAAATTTTACCGAACTGAATGGTTTCAGTTAGTTAGTCGGGCGGCTTAGTTTTACGAGGATCACATCAAAAAATCGGGAGACCGAATCGTCCCTCTCCGTTATGAATACTTATTAAGTCGTTGAAAATCTTCTAATTATAACATTTTTGAGTGTATTTTGCTTACATCCTTTTTCTGATAGCCTCCTTAAGTTAGAATAATCAGGTTTTGAAATGTCTTCTTGATAGTTATTGATCTTTAGCAGCTGATTTGAACAATATGCCAGAAGCATTATCTAGTGAAAAGGAATACAATATTTAATGGTGTTCAACATTTAAAATAATGAGTAGTAATCAGTTGGAGTGATAAATCTTGGGTGATCATGCCAACTCCGCTCTGCTGCACCCTTCTTTATATTCCTTGCCACGGTGAGTGTCATTGCAAAGACATCTCTTTCAACTGTGATTTATATGCTGTACTTACAAGTAATTCTTCTTTCTTCACTTGAGATCAACATGTTGGACAAAGAATTGTTGGAGGTCAATAAATAATAGTTAGACAATTTAAAGATTGATTTTTCCAACTCGTTTCAAAAAACCATTAATCAAGGTACATATTGTCAATTAAAACCATTGTCAAAGTACATATTCTAACATTTTAAACAGCTTTCGTAATAGTACTGTCTCGATTATACAGCTACGATGATTTCTTTGTAGATAAAATATAAAGTGCTGAGAGTTGATTACAACTAAGATATTGAAAATCGAACCATGCATTTCAACTCTACCATACAGTTGAAATACATTGAGTTCAATTTAGGATATGGTACTTGCAATTAGATCTTTTGTTGTCTTATGCGTAAGGTTATTCATTATGCAACTTTCCAGGAGGTAAGTAAAATTTTGCTCTTTCAAGTTTATTACGATTCTTTTTGCGAAGTAAAATTCCTCGATGCGCTTCGTCTCCATGGTCAGTCTAAAGGCTCTTCACTTTCAGTCAATTTTACTTCGCAAAAAAATCAAAATCGTCCTTACTTTGGAGGAGCGATATTTTTCCTGCCTCCTGGAAGTTTACACAACATTTGCAGTTAATTTGCTCTATCTTCGCATGCAATCTACTGTACTATTTACGTGCGGTGTAAGGCTACAAACAAATTTACTACGATATGCAGTAAGCATAGTGCTTATGGAAAGTGGTCGCAAGAGTGTGGGAGTCTGGAAAGATGTCTAAATGTTGGACATTGGTAGATGGCTCGACTGGGAAGCTGAAGTTTGCAAGCTCTCATGGAACGATTGATAGAACATGGGCTACTGGTAGTGAAGCGGAAGCATCAATGGACATATGATGTGTTCCATGCCCCTGCTGATCTGACACGTTGAGGAATACAGACATGTGTGACATGCCAATCCTCGTCGTGCCCTCTCTGGCTATCATGTGGCACTATAGAGAGCATGCTTGGTCCTGCAAGCGATTGTGGAAGCAGTCTCTCTCCCCCCCACGTTTGTGAAGTTAGCGGAACCACCCAAAGGAACCACTACTATCTTTAAATTTGAATTTCTCTATAGAGACTGCGAATTTGTGGAATCTGATCAGGGACTGAAATTGATAATGTAGAAGTTGTTTCGAACAGGATCTCGCTGTACTAAATAATGATTCCGCTCGGCAGTTCCGCCAACTTTACACAAGTCTCCCCTACAGGTAAGTAACAACGGGAATTGACTTTCTACCGGGTGGTAAAACCAACAGTCGAAAGACTCATCGTGCGATCTGTACCGCAGAAGTAGGAAGTGATCGGAAGTGATCCACTTGAGTGGATAGACAGCTGCCAGATGAATTATCCCATCTGACCAACGACCTCATCTAGTGTAGATCGACGCGATAGGGAAGAAAATTATTATGGGTGAAATAACTGTTCCCTGGGAAGAGAGCGTTAGGGATGCCCATGAAGAGAAAACTGCGAAATATAAAGAACTGGCCAAAAGGATTCAGAAGTAAGGGTGGAAATATGAGCTCATGTCTTCTGAGAGTGGGATGCCGCTATTTCGTTGTTCCATCGGTGAGGAAATTTCTTGTTAAAGCGGGTGCTTGAGTCTAAACACCACCATGAAGAAGTTGAGTGCAAAAGTGGAAGATGGTAGGACCTGGGCGCAGCGAGCTGCTGCGGACCGACCATCTTGACAGATACTGAACTAAGTGGGCCGAAATCGCAGTGACGGCTGGCGCCAATGTGTCAGGTCGTTTTGAGTACAGCATTTTCTGCGTCACATAATTCAGAAATTTCGTTTATCAAGCGATTCTTTTTATAGCAGATTTCCAACAAGTTTAGATTGTTGCCCCTTTCTATACATATAAAAAGAATTCTGTGGTTATGTACATCAAAATATATTGTTTCAACAAATTTTCTGCAATAGCTACCTTCTTAATACATTGTTATGATGGTCTACATTATTTCATTGTGGTTCAAATTTCACTTAAAATGAAATGTTGAATTTCCCTATAACGCCTAAAAGGTGTTTATTATAATAAAAGCATGGAATTAGCTTTGAACATAAAAAAAGTTTGTAGAATAAGGGAGAGCATTATCTAGAAATGAGCGAGCGAGCGGCATTTTTCGATGATTTTGAGCGGTGAGCGAGCAAAAGGATGATTTTGAGGAAATGAGCGATGAGCGAGCGAAAGGGCAAATATGAGCAAATGAGCGATGAGCAAGCGAAAGTGGAATTTCGATCCACTCAAAAACACTGGGCCCATGTTCATCCACGAATTAACAATTTTCAGCTTTAACTAATTCATAAACACGGTGTGCAGTAGTGTATTTTTGGACGGACCAGGACAAGTAAGAAAAAAAAAATAGGGACCCCCTGAAATTTATAAAAAAACAGTCAAAATAGTTACAAAAAATGAAAAAGTACAAAAATAGGAAAGTACCTCTAAAATCACTAATTTACGGGCTAAAATAGATACAAAAATGAAAAAATACAACAAATAGGAAAGTACCTCTAAAATCACCAATTTATGACCCATGAACAAAAAATATTCATTTAAAAATGGAAGATGAAAAAACAAAAGAACCATCAGCCCCTTTATATCCCTCATTATCATATGAAATGGATATAGCAAAACACAAAGATAGAGTCAGGTACATGAAAGATAAGGAAGCCCAATTATTACTTAAACTAGAACATTATAATAAATTAAGAAAGAGATGGACCATAGCTAAGAATGTGATGTAAAACAATTCCGCTGAAAACCCAAAAGTGATGAAAGGCGAAAACCCGTCAGCTACACCATCAGCCCCTTTATAACCGTTATGTAAAGTCAACCATTTTTGCACAAAATTGTTTCTTATTCAACAAAATTGACGCGAAATTACATACACAATATTTGCAGATTTTCAACAGTAATTTACAAAATGTCAAGAAATGTCTCCTCGAAAGGAGAGATTTTACTCTGTAATTAAATTTGAAAAAGTCTCCTATCCAGGAGACATTTACATTACTATATAATGATGTAAGTAGTGTATGAATTGACACACTTACAAAATGTCAAGAAATGTCTCCTTTCGAGGAGACATTTTACTCTGTAATTAAATTTGAAAAGTCTCCTGTCAAGGAGACATTTACATTACTATATAATGATGTAAGTAGTGTATGAATTGACACACTTACAAAATGTCAAGAAATGTCTCCTCGAAAGGAGACATTTTACTCTGTAATTAAATTTGAAAAGTCTCCTGTCAAGGAGACATTTACATTACTATATAATGATGTAAGTAGTGCGTATGAATTGACACACTTACAAAATGTCAAGAAATGTCTCCTCGAAAGGAGACATGGTGAGAATGTTACATTTTAGAATATCAGAACTCCATTGGGCTTTCCATTCTTGGGACTACCATTCTTGGGCTTTCCATTCTTGGGGTTTGCATTATTTCTTCAAATGTTTTTCGGCGTCGTCCATTTTTGATGTGCGATGAAATTATTCGAAAATTGATTTTAAAGAATGTTGCGGATTCATGAGAATCGGCGATGAACGGATATTGTAAATAAAAGTTATAAAGTCTTCTTAAAAACGCGACATAACTCCGGGAATATCGGAAATAGTCACTAAATGTATTTCCCGCACGTAGAATTTTGAATGCACGCCCCTTCAAGATAGCTAGTTTCAAACTACTGTTCTCATGATGATTTTCGTAGTTTTCAATTCTTTGTAAGAAACCACGTAGTGTCGGCAGAGTTACTTCTTTATTCAGTTCCTCGTTGAAATTAAATGATGACGACGATTCACAAGATGCAGTTAAAGATGTTTCAAAAGTTTCTATAATTCTCCATTCTTTGTATAAATAATCTTCCTCTTCTTTTGTCTTAATATTCCTCCTTCTGTACTCTTGGAAAACTTCTTCACATCGTCTCTTCTCTTCTTCGTTTGTAATGATTTTTAAAATATCCATCCTCAAATTGTTGAATTCAGTAAGTCGAGACATAATATTACACTTTTGCAGATGAATCGTGAAAGACACAGTCACGTAGAACACTCACAGAGAGAATGAAAATTGACAATACGTGGCAGCATCAGCTCCTAATGGCAACCGCTACTGCTTGTGGCAGACAATGGTGTCATGCATAATGCGCTAGAGGCCGCCCCGCTAGAGGCAACAAAAGCCCTGAGTCATACAGATTGTGCAATTCTTTTGTGTCATTTCTGAAATAGAATTTATCTCATGTAAAATGAATAACATAAATGACTTCTTAAAGCATTATGGAACACAGACAACAACGAATTTCGACCTAAAGAAAATTGCTAATCAATTAGGAATAAAGAACTTTCATGTTTTAATGAGAGACGAATTACAATTGATCAAAAATAAGCCAACTGTAAATTTCATAACGAATCTTCACACTTCAGACCAAAACGGCGTACATTGGTCAGCAGGCGTTAAAAATCATCAGCAGAACTATTATTTTGATTCATACGGTTTGCCCCCTACAAATGAAGTAAAAGAATTACTTGGAACGGAAACATACAATACGTTTCAAATTCAAACACCAGGCACTACCTATTGTGGTCAATTATGTTTATACGTTTTGTACAAATTACAAAAAGGAGTACCATTTCTAGATATAATGTTAGAGTTAAACAATGATAATTAAAGCTCGGTTTTCTGTAATTCGTTTTCATAGAATCTACCTTTGATATCCTCATTATCTAAATCTATAATTTCATAAGTAAACGGATAAGTTTGATTTATTTTAGAAACTTCAAATATCTCTTTAGTCCAATAGCCAACAAAGCCTTTTTCAAATTTATTCTTGTATTTAAATATTCGTACCCTATCCCCAATTTTAAATTTCGGCTTACGTTTCTGTAAATTTGGATTACTCTCATTCGAATAATTATTTTCGAATATTTTCTTTCGTATTAAATCAGGGTCGTCAGAAGCATTCTTTGGAGTTTCTTCAATACCTGAATGAATCTTATTGTTATACTCTTCTACAACTCCTGGTAATATCTTCAACCATTTCTGATTTCTTTGCTCAGTAAATTTCTTAAAGATCTTACCTTTTAGCGTTCTATTAAAGCGCTCTATTACTACAGCCTTTCCTGCATTTTCTGTGGAATAAACAGTTTCAAATAGTGGCTTTACATTTCGGTTATAAAATTCCGACCCTTTATCAACGAATAGCTTTTTTGGCTTTCTAAAACTTTCTTTAAAGATTTCTTCAAACGCATATTTAACTGACAGACCACTTTTGTTTTTTAAAGGCTTTACCCAAGCATATCGTGTATATAAATCTATAACGGTCAATGCGTACTTAAACCCTCTTTCATTAGGCATATTAATTAGATCTGCACTCCAGATATCATCTTTATTAAATACTTTTACCTTCAATAGATATTTCGGCTTTCTATATTCCCTATGAATTTCGGACGCGTAGGTTCGAGCGTTGCTCTCAGACAGCTTTGCTGTCGTTTCATCTATCCCCTGGCCAAAAAGCATTTTTGCTTGTAAAGCTTTCTTAACAAACATTCTTTCAATTCTTTCTCTAAAGGAAGGATTCTGAATACTATCTAATTCTTGTATCATTTTCTTATCTGCTTCATGTCGAGAACTTAGGTCATGATTTCGATAAGCTAAATCATGTTTATAAGCGGCGGCGTCTACTCTATTTATTGGTTTACTATTTTCTCTAGGCGTGTCATCATCGTTTAATCTTAAATCTAATCTTGTGCCGGGGCCAGTAAAATTATGCCCAGGTAAATGTTTCTCCTTCGAATATTTACTCCAAATAAAGCCAGGAAAGTTTTCTAATGCTTTTTGTATATCACCTCCGGTGTGGTGTGGAACTTTGTTCTTCTCACCTTTTAAGAGATAATCCATTAGATCTAGATTTGAAATCCTTAAGTTATTCAAATTCATTTTTAAAGATTAAATCTTATCGCACCATACTAGGATTTAGATATATGCCAGATCCGTCTTTTGTTTCTTTTATTTGAATCAAATCATCAATATTGTGTAGGACATTTTTAAGAACTCGTTTCCCTTCATCAACTAAATTTAATTTGCTAATGAAATTATCTACTATTCCGTCACCTCTAGCAGCTTTCTCTAACTCCCTATTATGACGTTTTTGCTCTTCTAATGCTGCCTTCTCTGCTTTATTTTTATTTACTGCCTGGACAATACCAGCTGTCCCACCTGCAACACTTCCTGCTGCTGCTATACCACCTATGATTAGCGGAATTAATGGGAGAATTCCACCATTCTTTTCTTCTTGTAATTTGATATTCTCTATCATTGGTTTACTTATGTAATACTTCCTTTTGTTAATCGTAATAGTTTTAGGTGTATTTTTGTCAATGATGTTACGTAGTTTTAATTCAACCGTTTTATTATTCACTTGCGCCATTTTTTAATAAAAAATTTATAGTCTTTGGTTTAGCCTATCACTTTTTGTTCAGAGGCTTTAGCCTATCGGACCAAAGGTCCTAAGGTTACTAACCGATCGGAGCGAAGCTCCTCTGGCTTTAGCCTATCGACGAAGTCTTGGGTTTTTCTAACCAATCCTAACCATCTTTCCATTAAGAATTTCAATAGAATATTCGGTGTCTTCTAGCAATAAACCATAAGCCATCAATGATGTTGTGGAATTTGTCTTTTCAATATTAATTGTCACATCACAACCATTCTTAATAATATCTTCCGATTGTGCGCTTAAATCAAAGCATAAGACAGGATATAAATTCTTCCAATCTACAGGATTTAATTGTGCTTCTACTCCAAATTCTCGGCACAAATTTCTATAAGCGTCATATCCTTCCATGAATTGATTATTTGTGTTATCAAATCTCAATGGATCAATAGGATAACGTGTTTGATTTAATGAAATTTGTAAACTTCGAATTGAATTAATATGGAAAAGACTATTGTTCTTATCAAAACTGGCTGTTTCATTCTTTTGAAAAGTGAGCAAAAAATATCTTGGAGTATTTGATGTCCTTGTGAAATGCCAGTTAAATCTTTGTTCAGTAAAAGTGACAGAGCTCGCGGTACGCTTCATAAAACTTACTGGAATTGGTTTATTAGTATCTAATCGTTTCGTAATAGTTAATTCAACCTCTAAACTAGGAGTAATGTGCTTAATCCACCATTCAAGTCTATCAATTTTTAGGTATGCTTTCTTCCCAGCCTTTCCATAAAATATTGATTCATTATTTACAGTGCGATGAACTATGAGTTTGAATTTCAAGTGATATGATATTTTAGTGTAATCCAAATAACCGAATAATGGAGACAATGACCAATCAACAGTTTGTTTACTTTTATTATTAAAATTGCGTCTTTTCTGGTATGAGCTATTTTGTGTACTGTTTAACTGTTTCACTATGTTTTCTACATCTTTCGCAATTCCTGCTGAATCTGTTCCAGTGTGAGTTAAATCATCTTTAAGTATGCCGGTATGGTTATCAGGAAACCATCCTTCGATTTCATGCATTTTAGTATTTTCACCTATTGTTACAAATCGAAGCATTGAATCAATAATGCCAGGTGAATCACTTATGGTTTCTATATTTTGTGTTGCAACATCTAAACGCATTTGTGTGAATAATCTTGGGAAGAAATTGTTTTCTAATGTAATATTATCCGTAGCAGGTAATGGTGTTGTAAAATCAGCATCAGAATATAGAGAATATTCACAGTGTAAAAATGAATCGGGTAAATATAAATAACTTTGTTGATTGTCAACTTCAAAAATTAAATCACCTCCAGTATTTACTCTACTGGAAGAACCGGGGTTCATAGCAATTCTTATATAGTCATTCTTTTTTTGATTGTAAGTAATGAACGGGGGATCATCTAATCTAAATTTGCTTTCAAACAGAGTTGCCATTATATTTTTTTTATTAGAAAAAATCAGTTTGATACTTGGCTAAAGCCTCTGAACAAGGTTCTACTAGAATTTTGCTAGACCATTTCCCACGTTAGTGGTTAGGGACTGCATCCCATTTCCTCTCATTTCTTCAATTGTTTTTTCATCATGTTTACTTTCCATCTTCGCTAATTTAGCAATTTTGTTTTTTGTTTCCTCTGAGAGCTTTTTGTCTTTTTGCATTTCTTTTGCATCATTCCTAAGTTTGCGAATAGCTTCTAGTTGCTTTAATTCGTTTTGTGACTTAACAGCATTCGATATTGCACTAGCTGTACTACCTATAGCAGCTGCTCCTTTAGCAGCAGATGAAATCAAATCTTTATTATTTTTAATCAAGTTAACGATACTACCGATACCAGAAAAGATGCCAGCTCCTTCTGTTTGAACAGTTTCTACACTGTCATAATGGTACACAGGATTCATACGTGGTTCATGAGCAATTTTATTATTTGAAGCAAAATGTTTAAGATTGTGTTTATAAATTATAGGCATTTTTTTAAGCTTAAATTTGACTTTTGGGAAAAATATTTACGTTTGTGGTCGGCTAAGCCTCTGAACAAGGTTCTATTGGTTAGTAACCTGAGGACCTTTGGGCCGATCGGCTAAAGCCTCTGAACAAAGTTCTATAGGTTAGTAACCTGAGGACCTTTGGTCTGATTAAGATTTACGTTTGTGTATGGACAACAACTTCGCGGTAACTTTATTAATTGCCTGTTGCACTTTATCTATTGCGTCAAGTAGCGTGTGATGTACTTTAATTTCTTTTTCATTTACTTCTATTTTTTTCTCACTTTTCTTTACTTCTGTTTTAAGAGCGGCCAATTGAACTTTAATAGCATTCAACTGTTCCTTATTTCCTTTATCTAAATTCGTTTTAAGGGTCTTCAATTCACTAACCTTTTGTTTAAGTGCTTTAACTTCATTTATCATTCTGTTCATTTGCTTTACTTGTTGTGTGATACGGCTACTTAATTCACCAACACTTTTTTGGAATGTGGATTGCAGCTGTTGTAAGTGTTGTAATAATTTTCGATTCTTTTCGCTTACTTTTTCTAACTCTTCTTTCAGTTGTATATTTTGTTTTGTATTCTTTGCAATGGCAGACTTTAAATTTAGTGATAACAGGATCACAAGTTTTGAATGTTCTGTTATTTTTTTATGAAGTTTTGCTATATCTGCTTCTATATTTCCATGTTTGCTACTTAGGTCTGTTAGCTTTTCTTGCAGTCTTTCATCATTCTGCTTTAGAAGCTTGGTTTCTTTCGTTAGTGGAGAGAGCAGTGACACAATTCTATCGAACTGTTTATCAACATATTCTTTATTTGCTAACTCAGTACTTTGTTGTGGAAGAATAGAAAGAGGTAACGGACCTGTTAAAATGTCTCCAGTTTTCATGATATAGTTGTCTAGTTCTATTTCTGATTCTTGTTTATTCGGTGTGTAAGCACACCCGCCAACATTTGTTAACATCATTTTTTCTAGATTATTTTTTTCTGTTAAAAATATGTTAACCAACAATTCATCATTAAATAAACATATGAGAACATGTAGTGATTGTGGAAAAAGTGTAACATCTAAGAACTTTATGCGTCACCAAAAAACATGTCAATCACCACCACAACCAAAAGTAAAAGATAGACAATGTTCGAATTGTAATAAGTTTTTTACTAGTCAAGGTTTCTTGAATCATTCTAATTCATGTGCTATTAGTACACGAAAATGCACTAATTGTCAAATAGTTAAGCTCAAAACAGAATTTTATGATAGTAAATACCGGTGTAAAGAATGTTTAAAAACACAAGTGAGATGTAACAAGTGCAATAAAGTTCTGTTGGAGAGAAACTTCTCACGACATGCAGCAATTTGCATGATTTAATTAATTTTATATCCGTAGTAGTCCGACACTCTCTTGAGCTTCCGTAATAGTCCGGTGCTCTTTTGAGTGTTTTTCCGTCTTTTGGGCCCCGGACTCAATAGTCCGTAGTAGTCCGGAAGTCCTACAGAGGTCAAACACTCAAGAGAGCACCGGACTATTACAGTTGCTCAAGAGAGTGTCGGACTAGTTGAGAGAGTTTGAAACATTTTTCGTATAAAAAAAGTAAAAAAAATGAATATAGAAAAATCGTATTCCGAAATTCCCACGATCATCAATCCACACAATCAATATAATGAAGCGCAATCTTTATTTTCAGAAAATTCAGATCTCGGTCGTTTCTTTGGGTTTCTAAAATTTCATTGTGTGAAAATTATTATTATATGTGTTCTTATTTATCTTATTTATTGTTTTATAAATTGGTTAGGGTTCTTACAAACAGCAGAACAAACGAAGGTTGCATTTTATAAAGAACAAACAAAAACCTTTAAAGGCTGGAGACCAGTTACTCGTGACGTAGAGAAACCTAAAGGGCGTGTTACACAAGAGAGCTTACATTTTATAATATATGGTAAAACAGCGAGTGGAAAGACTACGTTTCTTAGAAAGTATATAAATGATCATTATCCTAATGAAACTAATGTACATGTGTTTTGTCTACAGGAAGATGAATGGCAAGGATATTCAAATGTTTATAACGAAAAAGATTTATGTATGTTAGAAGATATGAGTACTTTTGCTGGGACATACACGCAAAAGTCTTTACTAGTGTTAGATGATGTAGCTAGTTTAGTGAAGCAAAAGAACATATCAGAAATATTTACAAAAGGTCGTCACCATCATATACAAATTGTAGTATTAGCTCATAAAGCCTGTGACGTGGATAATAAGATTAGAGAAAATGTGGAAACCTTTTATACAACTACGCAAAATAATGCAGTATTCTTTGAGGATATCAAGAAAAATTATAAACTAACTTTACCCTTAGCTAAATATGTACATGTTAAGTACGGTATAATACGGGTTGATACTATTTTGAATCAAATGCAAGTGTATGATAGCGATCTAAATATACTATTGGATACTGAGCATGATTTTTATAGTAATGCAACAGATTTTGACATTAGTCTCTACGCAAGTGCTAAGAACTTGTCGCCGCATAATATAGAAGAAATAACAATTTTTCTAGAAAACGAATCACTTGAACCACTAACAATCATACCCGAAACATTTTATTTCTATTTCGATCATTATCTGAATAATGTGTTAAAAATTAAAACCCCTGAACGATTAGAGAATAGAGATACACTAGATGTTATTAGAACAGGCATTAATGATTTCCGTGATGTACTAAAAAATGTACACCTTCTAGTCAGTGATGCCAAAAGTACATTGAGTGACATAAAACCAATATTAAATGAGTTAAATAATATGTAATTTTTTTTTAAAAAAAATATGCCTAAACATAATGACTATAGTCAGTATATCATCAAACACATACCAGTGTTAACAGATTATCATCATCCTATAAATCCTATAAATTCCAAGAAAGAAGTTAAATTTCATTACCATCATAAATACATAGAGTTCGTTAAGGACTATAAAATAAAACACGGTTTAAAACCACATATGAAAAATGGATACTTACCACCGTGTCTACGAAGTTTCAGAGTATTCTTAGCGTATAATAATTTATGGTGGTTGGTTAAGAAAGAACATTTAACAGCTTACGATCTAGAGACATTAAATGAATTAAATATTCCTGTGTATAACAAACAAAGTCAACGCTTTGCGCCTCAGCATCGAAGATGCAGTTGATGAAATCGAGGTTTTTGTGTAAAACATAAATTTTTTTTATAAAAAAGTAAAACATAAATTTTTATTTAAAAAAAGGTAAAATGGAAGAAGGTAACCTATATTGTACCCTGTGCAACAAACAGTTACAGACGCCTAGAGGTTATAAATCTCATTTAAATAGTCGTATGCATTTACAGAATGTAGAACGACATGATACAAGTAATATAACGAGAATGAATGAATATATAAACTATCTAAAAACATTACCTACTGATATAGAAGTCAAAAGAGTATTTGATGATTATTCGTATTCAGAATATAAAAAAGTTTTTAGTGTAATAGATGAACCTGAAGTAGATGTAAGGTTTTTATTTAATGATGAACATGATGTGTATGATGAAACTGCAGAAACCGATGAAACCTTTTATGATATTCTATATAACTTTTATAACATATTTAGAAAATCTTTCAAATGTTATATGAATGTAGAAGTACGATACACAAAGACTGGGCCTGATGGAAATATTGAAGAAATAATACAAGGTCATTTCAGTAAAACACAAGAAATTCATAACGTAGGGGATATAGAACCTTTATTTGAAATAATGATTAATAAATTAAAAGATGCTATAACTGAAGCTCAATTGCGTGAATCTGGTTGGAAGCTTGTTAAAGTAATATCCAAGAAATTAGTAATTAATAAATATAAAAATAATACTGGAGGTAGTTACATACCCCTACCTTTCAGTTCACCACAAATAATTAACATTCAAAATGATGATCAGTATTGTTTTCTGTGGAGTGTTATAGCACATTTACATCCTGCGCAATATCACAAAGAAAGAATAAGTCATTATAATAAAGAAGAATACTTATATGATTTTGATCTTTCTGATGGACTAAATGAATTTCCGTATGATTATAATAAGCTACAAAAGTTTCATAAAAAGAACAAAGATTTAATAGAAGTAAATGTGTTCGAACTTAATATAAAATACATTTCTGTTGGGAATATTACTCCCTTATATACTGGTAATGTTACAATTAATGACACTGTCTATGCAAACGTAAAAGAATTTTACTTAAGTAACAATAGATTATGTGAAACAGAAATACAATATAATGAACGCGGTAATTATATACACCATAATATTATTTATCAAGACGTTGTAATATGTACTGAAAAATATGAAATTAAAAAGACATTAACGCCCATAATGATTAATCATAATAATTATAAAGGTCGTCCTGTTACTTCTGGAGACCAACAGCAGCTACAGATGTTACAGCAACAATATCAACAACAGTCACAGATGTTACAACAACAGTCACAGATGTTACAACAACAGTATCAACAGCAGTTACAGCATTTAATACAACCGGCACAAGCAAATATACTATATTATCAAGGCCATTACATATTATGTAAAGCTGTTTCTATTTTTACAAAAACTTCCGATCATACTAATTTCCCTTGTCTCCAATGTATGACGAGCTTTAGAACCAAGCAAGCATTAAATAATCACTTGGTAAATTGTCAACAAAATGAAGCAGTCAGAAATACGTTTCCAAAAGAAGATTATTTAGAATACAACAAATGGCACTATAAGAACAAAGTACCATTTGTAATATATTGTGATTTTGAAGCATATAATGTTAAAATTACAGACAAATGTAACAATAATTTATTTGAACAAAAACCATTATGTTGGGGAATGTACATTCATTCAAATTATCCCAATTTGTTTCAATCAGAATATTACCAGTACTATGGCGAGGATAGTGCTATAAAATTTGTTAACACAATAGAAGAATTGCAGGAGCGTTTTTCACAATTGCTTAAAACAAATAAACCAATGCTTCCATTAACGTCTGAACAATTAGTACAATTTAATAATGAAAAGAATTGTTATTACTGTGGTAAAGAGTTAGTCACTGACAAAGTAAAAGATCATGTTCATCTAAATGGTTTATATAGAGGTGCAGCACATAATTCTTGTAATCTTAATGCAAATAAATTTAGATATAACTTTGTTCCTTTATATTTCTATAATGGTTCTAAGTATGATTTCCATCTAATAATAAAAGAGTTATTCTCTTCGAAAATATTACAGCAATTAAGAACAAACATACTGTGTAAAACAGAAGAAGAATACTTCTCAATGCAATTTGGTTGTATTAGAATATTAGATGCATTTAGATTTTTTACTCCTTATTCATTGGAAGCCATGGGTAAAACATTAAAACCTGAACAATGTAAAGTATTAAATAAGTATAACTTGAGTCCTCTTAAAGGCATATTTCCATATGAATATTTAACTGGAGACATAAACAGGATAAATGAAATAATGGAAGAACAACAACTTCCACGGCGTAACAAATTTAAAACAACATTGAAACAATCAGAACTATCAGAAGAAGATTATGCAGAAGCACAGAAGAATTGGAAAGAGTTAAATTGTAGAACCATGTACGATTACACAATGAAGTATCTTCAGATAGATGTGTTAATACTAACTGATCTATTTGAAAACTTTCGTGATATGTGTATCGAATATTATGGAATAGATCCATGTTATTGTTATTCTACACCAGGTTTAACATGGTTAGCAGGACTTAAACATACTGGTGTTCAAGCCGATGGCTCTAGGACAAAGTCCGTTAAACTTAAACATTATAAAGAAAATACATATGATAAATTATTATTTTTTGAATCTGGAATTAGAGGTGGAGTTTCATCAGTTTTAGGTAATAGATATGTTAAATGTTATAACAAGAAAGTAAACGCAAAAGAATATGGAATAATGAAACCTTTGTCACTAGAGGAGAAAGAAAAGATATTAGAAATTTTTCGAACGAAACGGGAAGGAGTAGAACGTGAAAATGCAATTGATGAGTTTATGAGAGAGAACTATTTGTTATATTATGATTTTAATAGTTTATATTCTTCTTGTATGATACAAGAATTGCCTACAGGTGAGATGGAGTGGTGTGACAAATTAGTTTATGAACGTACTGTTGAAGATGGATATGGATATGTGTATGAAGTTGACTTAAAGTACCCTGATGAACTAAAAGATACGACAAAGTATTTCCCGTTCTGTCCTGAAAATAAAATACCTAATATGGACGACTTTCCAGATTATCAAAAGACCATAATCCCCCCAAAGTACAGGCCAACCAAGAAACTCATGTTAACTCAAAGTGATAAAGGAAAATATGTTATTGAAGGAAGGATGTTAGATTGGTATTTAGATCATGGAATGATTCTCACTAAAATTCACCGAAAATTAGTATATAAGAAATCTAAGTGGTTAAAAAATTATATAGAATTTAATATAGAGAAACGTAAAATAGCTAAGAGAAATAAAGATGACTTTGGTAACGTATTTTTTAAATTAATGAATAACGCATTTTATGGAAAGACTTTAGAGAATGTACGTAACAGACAAAACATAGAAATAGTTTATAATAAAGATCGTTTCCAAAATTTAACTAGGAAACCAACATATAAAAGAACTACTAGATTCAGTGATGAACTTTGTGCTGTTCATCTAAGAAAAAGCATTGTAAAACATGACAAGTTTAATTTTATAGGATTCACTATATTAGAACTAGCTAAACTATTTATGTACAATTTTATATATGATTATTTAGCGCCTGCTTATGGTGAAAACTATAAACTTCACTTTACAGATACTGATTCTGTTTTCTTAGAATTAACAGTACCGTGTAATTCTTTACTTGATAAAGAAATAGATAAAATAAAAGATATAATTCATCCTTCTGATTTATGTAAAGTGAAAGATGAACTAGAAGGAAATGAGGAGTACATAACAGAAGCTGTATTTCTTAAATCTAAATGTTATTGTTATACGACTAGTAATATTAAAACACATAAAACATTAAAAGGAATTTCAAAGGCATCGGTGGTTAACCAAATAACATTTCAAGATTATAAGAATGCATTATTTAATAATGAAATAAAGGCAGCATGTAATTATAGACTTAATTCAAGGAAACATAAAATGTATTTAAAAGAGGAACATAAATTGGCATTAGATCCATTTGATGATAAAAGAAAGATTTTGCCTGATGGAATTACTACTTTACCTTTTTAATTTCTTTAACATCTAGTCAGGGGCAAAGCCCCTCGAGGCGAAGCCTAGTCAGAGAACAAATGTTCTATAACTCTATCATGTACTTTTTTATCAATATTGACTGTGATAAAACCATAGTCGTTTGCCCAAGCATTGTTACACGATTGTTTAAATTCATCTTTATCTCTTATACATAAGTCTCTTAACAAATCACTTAGGTTTCTTTGGTTGATTTCGAAAAGCATAAAAATATTAGCATTCTTTCTAATAACACTTCCATCTAATGAATACATACTTTGTGTCAAATAAAAGACACTACAGTTATTGTGTCTACCTCTTGTAAAATAATTTCTCTGAACTGCCTGATTTCTATCATTAACACAATCATCAAACACCACACAATGTTTTTTCGTTTTATTTAGTTTACTAGGATCTTGCATATTGCCACTATCATCTATTAATTGTATCGTTATGTGTTTATTTTTATTGGGTTCTACTAGTTGTTTATTTTTCGCTGCTTCTTCACACCAGGAACTTATTTCTTCTTCATACTCCGATTTTTCATATTCTTCAAACAGTGAAGCTATAGTTGATTTTGTAAGATTATTTTCAAAACCATGTTTCAAAAATTGATAAATAGGTTGTTCTGCTGTTGTTGTATAAATGATAAGATTGTTATAATCCAAAAATTTGGGTGTCGTGAGAATTTTAAATAATAGATATGTTTTTCCACAACCTGATCTTCCACAAATAACTGATAAAACTTTATTTGACAAGTTATGATGATGATTGAATTTCACTTTCTTGTTTAGTGGATATTTTTTACAGAACTGCTTTCACTCATTTTTAAGTCAATATTTTTTAATTATACCTCCCGAACCAAAAGATCTATCATAATTTCTTCACCTCCAAAATTTATTTCCTTTCCTTTCTCATCTGTTATTCTAATTGTAATTGAATTAATTGTTTTTCTTGTAACAGGGAAATATATTAATGATTTTGGGATTACATTCAAACTGTAACCAATCGGAACTGTAAATGCTGGATAACTGAAGATATTATTTGACAGCTTTCCATTAACATAACCACCTTCTATAATATCACATTGAACGTTGATTGAATTTATTTCAGTTACTTTAGGTATATTTTCACTTATATGAAAACCTTGTGTATAGAGTTGCTTTTTAAATCCTAAGAGTCTTGATAAAGATTTGTCAATATTAAAATCAACTTGATGATCTTCATCTAAAGTAAGAGAAAATTTATTTACTGCTGGTTCAACTGCGAAATGTAATTGTTTCTTGTCTTTAAATTGAATGCCTAAATGTCTTTTTATTTCATTGGAAATCGATTCAACTTCATAAGATCCAGGAAGAAAAGTTAATTCTTTCCAAGTTTTACCTTGATCATTAGAATATTTAAATCGGTCATTTACATCTTTGATAATATTTTGTATAGTGTTAAATGTTGAAAAACTAGTTAGTGCTACTTCATAATGTTTGTCTTGTTCTAAGTGAATAATAGGATCTAAATGACAGGTATGGGATGAAGTAGTTGTTATAAATTTTAATGTCGTACTAAATTTTGATGAGGTTAAAATCTCGGTTAAATTTTCTAAATGCTTATTAATTTTTTCTAGTTCTGCCGAAGACATTTTTTAACTAAATTTATGTCCTTCTAGTGCTAAGGAACATAATATAATTAGAGTAGTATTTGTACTCTTGTTCAGTTATAACGCTGTTTTGGAATAGTTTATCTAAGATTGCATGCATTTCGTTAAAACTGGAATTATGTCCTTGTTCTGCTGCAGCTAATAAAATATAAAATCTATTTATTAATTCTTTTGGATCGTCTGATAAAAATACAACAGGTGTTGAATAACCAGTCGCTGTTGGAACACTGGTTGATGTTGATAATAAGTGTTCTAATTGTTTATAACGCTTAAGATGTTTCCCAGTTCCAACCTTATCTAACATAGTTTTGTATTTCAGTAGATCATCAGTATGATAGTTATCTAAATCCGCTCCTCTTAATAAATCCACGAAATTTCTGTCTAAACTGAAAGCTGTTTTGTCTGGTGTGAAAACTAAACTTTCTTTAGTATTTATAAATAATTCTTCTCCACCTAAGTAAAATCTAAGAGATGGCTTTCCATCTATAAATGAAGTAGAATGTTCAAAGAGCATAGATTTGGGTAATTTCTTTTCTATGTTTGCTTCTAACAAACCATAATCATCTATGATGGTTTTCTGCACTGGATCCGCGATATCAATTCGTTTATCATGAACTGCAAGTTCTTTCTCAAGAATTTTGAGTGGCGCAATAGTTTTTTCAAAATTAGTTTTCACTTGGTCAGTTAGGCGTATTTTTTCTAACATATCGGTTTGAACGCCAGCTTGTAGCATTCGATATTGTCTATATTTTTTCTTCATAATATTTTTCTGTTTTATTAATTCTTCTAGTTGTTTTATTTTTGCCTCATTTGTGTTCATTATTTTATAAGATAATATTTGAATTTTGTGGTAGCATAGAGACACAGCAAAAACACTTTACTGAACAACTTATTTTTGTTCTATGGAACTTTGTTCTAACGTTTTTAATAAAGTTCTTATTTCTTCTAAAAAAGCTTCATTGTTTACTTTGTCTTGAGGTTTAACAGGAATTTTAGTTGCTTCTCTAGCTATTTGGTCAAATTTTTCAATCTCATCTAACGTAATAACATTGTCATCACACACTCTCTGGAAGTAGTAATGTAGTTTATCATATACTTCTTTGACATGTGCATGTTTCTTACTTAAGGATTTTCGTTTCTTAGTCATTAAAGATTTATCTATCACTGTTGCAAGTGACGTTGTGAAGACACCTGTGCCTGTTAAAACTGTAGCGACAACAGGAATTGTAAGAACGCCAGACGAAATGACAATAGTGAGAGCGCCTAAAGAAATTGTTAAACATATACCAACGCCTTGTGTCACATTCTTAGCTATGGTCCATCGTTTTCTTAATTTATTATAATGTTCTAGTTTAAGTAATAATTGGGCTTCCTTATCTTTCATGTACCTGACTCTATCTTTGTGTTTTGCTATATCCATTTCATATGATAATGAAGGATATAAAGGGGCTGATGGTTCTTTTGTTTTTTCATCTTCCATTTTTAAATGAATATTTTTGTTCATGGGTCATAAATTGGTGATTTTAGAGGTACTTTCCTATTTGTTGCATTTTTTCATTTTTGTATCTATTTTAGCCCGTAAATTAGTGATTTTAGAGGTACTTTCCTATTTTTGTATTTTTTCATTTTTTGTAACTATTTTGACTGTTTTTTTATAAATTTCAGGGGGTCCCTATTTTTTTTTTTTTTTCTTACTTGTCCTGGTCCGTCCAAAAATACACTACTGTGTGCCCGAAATTAATTTAGTGGTCTAGCAGGACTCGGCTTAGATTCCACTTTTGTAGGTTCGCATGGACATCTCTGATAACTTTACAGCAAATTTTAAAATCTTTCATCGAGGGCTTTCTTTTGTAGACCCACAAATCCAAAATGGCGACCTGATTACCATATATGGCAGGTGAAAAAAATAATTTTCAGATGACGCGTCTCAGATTTCAATCTCTTAGACTAATATTGATCCAATATTGTTCAAACATGTCGATTTTTGAGGAACTGACCGAGGGCCTTCTTCCGTAGGCCCACAAATCCAAAATGGCGACCTGATTACCATATATGGCAGGTTAGAAAAATATTTTTGAGATGACCCGTCTCAGATTTCAATCTCATAACTTAAAAAATGGATCCAATATTGTTCAAACATGTCACTTTTTGAGAAATCTACGTTGGCCTTTCTGTGCGACCCCAATAATATAAAATATGTCGATTTAACTTCCATGCATGGCAGTTGTTTAACAAAAATTGGCATCATTGATATCATCAATTGGCATTAAACCTTGCAACTTTTTATGGTCCTAGATACCGATAATCACCCACATTTTCTGTACATGATTCAATTAAAAGGAGCTTTATTAGCAGTAACTTCTAAAATGTGCTTCCATACAACAACAAATGCCTTCAAATACCTAAAAACGTGTGTAGGCTCTACCAAGTACGCTGTTGGCGGTTTTCAAAGAAGAGTCGAAGTTTACCCGTCATTATATGATATGTATGTTGTTGCCGTTGTAGAGGCGAATTGCTTGCCACAAGCGAAACGAATTCTCAGGATGATTCATATATAACTGATAAGTGGGGGAGCCATCGAGCCATCGAGCCAGGTAATAGGAAAAAGAGAGCAAAAAACACACAAAGAACACCATTCTTTTCAAGCACCCGAGGAAGGTCGTGGACCGAAAGCTCGTGCGACTATAATAAATTTTTCGAGCCCACCAAAGTGTGTTTTTTACTCTCTTTTTCCATGATTCATGTACAAGTAGTTTACTATGAAAGGCTTACATGTCTCGTCAAAATATGATTGGATTTGAATATTTGAATATCTATGATTGCATTCATTCTTTTGATGTCAAAATCTAAATGTACATGATCATCATTTAATATTCGCGCCCTAAGTTATCTTCAGCACAAGTCCAAGCGAAATTGGTTCAACATTAAAACTCTTAAGCACTTCGTTGAGCACTCCGTAGATAGTGCTGGATAACATGTTGTAGACTTCATCACATCTACATCATCGTTAATCATCATCTACATCCAGAGGACAGAAAATTGGTGATTCTTACGATGTATAGCTCAAGCTGAGGACTGTACATAATGCAACATAAGTAACGTTGCAGATCTAGTAATAAACGCCATGCAAGCAGGGAGCTAAGTCGCCATCTTACACATTTCTGGGGTTTAAGAGAAAAGCCAACGTAGATTTCTCAAAAAGTGACATGTTTGAACAATATTGGATCAATATTAGTGTAAGAGATTGAAATCTGATACGGGACATCTCAAAAATATTTTTCTAACCTGCCATATATGGTAATCAGGTCGCCATTTTGGATTTGTGGGCCTACGGAGGAAGGCCCTCGGTCAGTTCCTCAAAAATCGACATGTTTGAACAATATTGGATCAATATTAGTCTAAGAGATTGAAATCTGAGACGCGTCATTTGAAAATTATTTTTTTCACCTGCCATATATGGTAATCAGGTCGCCATTTTGGATTTGTGGGTCTACAAAAGAAAGCCCTCGATGAAAGATTTTAAAATTTGCTGTAAAGTTATCAGAGATGTCCATGCGAACCTACAAAAGTGGAATCTAAGCCGAGTCCTGCTTAGACCACTAAATTAATTTCGGGCACACAGTAGTG